>VWZV01006847.1:649859-1100301 GCA_013397155.1 Irena cyanogastra
CGTTTTCCTCAATCTTGGATGATTCTTGGGGCGCTGGGGGATTTTGGGATTTTTTTCTAAGAGGGGGGTGTCTGGGCATCTCCCTCTCGCGCCCGCTGCCTTGCTCCACCTGCCCTTGCGCCTTTTTTCTTCTTTCCCCCTGTCTCTCCAACCAAACCCGGGCTGATGTGCTGTGCGAGAGGCTGGAAATGGAAGTGTTGATGCTCTGGCTTTTCCCCTGGATATTTCAGTGCGTTTCGGTGCGGGCGGACTCCATCATCCACATTGGTAAGAGATGGAGTGGAGGGGGGGGGTTGGAGAGGGACGCGGTAGATAAATATATAAAGGAAGCGTCTCGTTTAGCCGCGATAATGTCACGGGCAGCGGTGGAAGCCAACTCCGCGGAGAGACAGGAGGACGGATGGGAGGAAGACAACTGTATTCTGCCCCCGGTTATAAAGTTAGGGGCGAAATGCCGCCTGTGCTCCGGGCAGGGGACCCGCCGGGGCCGCCGCTGCGGTCTCCCATGTGGCTGGGGAGTCTGTGCTTGGACCTGTTTGCGTGGAAAGGCATTCTTCCCCCCCACCCCCCGCCTCCTCGCCACCGAAAACAAACAACCGCCCCCATCCCCCGAGCAGGAGAGAGGCATAATCTGAACGTGCTCGCAGGGAAAACTTTCGGGGAGATAATCCCCTCGTTTCCATCCCCTGCTGTAGCAGGTGTCAGCCAAACCGGAATGCGGGGGACGGCGGGGGGAACTTGGCTGGGAAAGGGTTAGAGAGGCGAGCTTTGCAGCGGCTCTGTGTGAGTGTGTGCGTGTGTGTGTGTGTGTGTCTATGCGCGCAACTGTTGTGGTTTGAATAAGATCTCATTAAAACCCCTGGGCAGCAAGAAGGCTGGATCAGTGGGAGGAAGAGAGGGATGAATAAGAGGCAAAGGAAAGGCTGATGTGAACTTTTATGGCTTCTGGGAGCAAGGCATGGTGATGTCCGCGGGAAGCCTGGCAGCAAAAGCGAGGCTCTGCAGTCACCTTTTGGCTGGTGTTGAAAGGTACCAGCAGGAACGAAAATGAGGATGTTTAGGGGCGGGGAGGGGGGAGAGAATCACTTGTGGAGGATGATAGAGGAGGAAACGGGAGTATGTCCGGGAAATGAAAAGCCGTAATTCCCACCAGCCTTTCGGGTGAGGTTGGGAGATCAGAGAAAGGAGGGGGCCGGGGTAGGAGCCAGCCTGGCGAGGGGAGGCTCCACGGATACGGGAAGAAAGTCCCGTGTGGACTCGAGGCAGGGAAGGGGAGAAGGGGATCAGCCCTGTAACAAGTTTCCCGGCACGGACGGCTCCGGGGCTGTTGGGAAGGAGGCTCCGGTCGTCGCCGCTCGCCTCCGGAGCCTGGGGGCGCAGCCAAGGCAGACAGCATTGCGGAGCCATTAAGGAGACAGGGTCAGCCCTGACCGCAGCGGGGGACTCTGGCCCAGGGCAGTCCCCAGGACAGGGCAGACCCCCGCGGTACCGGGGCCAGCCCCGCGGGGAGGAACGGAGGCGGCGAGGCCGCCTTGGGGAAGGGCCGGGGTAGAAGAGTGGGCGAAGGAGCCTCCGCGCGTCTCGCTCTCGGCCCCGCTTCTCCTGCGCGTGGACCTTGTCACCTCGGCTTCTCCCTCGAGTGCTGTTTGCTAACTAAGTACTGGCGGAAAGAGCGATCCGCTGGGCAGGAGCGGGGAGCTACTGTGTGCAGAGCTGCGATACACACGGGCAGTGCACGGAGGCTCAAGCCGCAAGCACGCACGGTGTGAATCAGCAGGACTTTTTCAGGCTGGGGAATAATGTTTTTTGCTTGTTTTGTTGCCAGCTCTAAAGATCTCCCAGCGCCGCGTAGAGCAGGGCAGTAAGCCTGGCGTGGGCACACACGCTCTCCGCGGAGAGGGATTTTATGTAACACACATCGCCAGATGTTTTCACGTTAACTGCATAAACAGGACAGTGAAATTAAAGCTTCCAGGTTACTGGACACAAATCCCGGCTTCACGTTCGTGTGTGCTTCTAAGCCTCAATAAAACCGCGGCCCGAAAGGCAGCATCCCAGGGAGAGGCGAGCAGCGAGCAAAAAGTTGGTGGAGTTTCCAAGCTTGGTCCATTTCCCGTCACTGGCGAAACAAGTCCATCACCCCGCCGTGCCTCTGGTTCAGGGCTCCGTAAATGCCGGCGGAGCAGAATGACCGGGAGGAGGAATCAATGCTGCGCTGTCCCGTGCCCGGGACGAGGCCGCCCACGTGTGTGGCCCGGCCCCACAGGCGCCCGGTGCCCCCGGGGCTGCCCCACCCGATGCCGTGCGATCCGGCTTGAGCCCTGCACAGAGGGGAGTGAGGGTCCTGGCCGAGCCCTCCTCACCCCCTGCCGCCTTCCTCCCCTCAGGTGCCATTTTCGAAGGCAATGCTGCCAAGGACGACGAGGTGTTCAAACAGGCGGTGTCGGATCTGAACCTCAATGACGACATCCTCCAGAGCGAGAAAATCACTTACTCTATCAAGCTCATAGAGGCCAACAACCCCTTCCATGCGGTGCAAGAAGGTGAGCGCCTCGGGCGGCACCCACAGCGCGGGGGTTTGGGTACGTGGACGGGACGGGGCTGAGGGAGGATCGTCCCGTCCCATCTCATCGGCCGGGAGGGAGCGCCGGTGACAGCCCGGACCTGTCCTGGCGCTCGGCTGGAAACTTTTCTTCGGTCGGGGGTTGGCGCTGTCTTACAAGGAAAGGGGAGGGTCGGCGCGGTGCGGTGGTGGCGGCGGCGTGCCCAGCCCAGTCGGGCCAGCCGTGCGCACAGGGCTGCCCGTGCCGGGGCGGCAGCCGCGCTGCGGAGGGTCGGCCGGACAGGGCAGGGCAGGGCAGGACATGGGGGGCTCCACAGCGCTCCTGGCTCCGCCGGTGCTGCAGGCAGGCCGGGCCACGTTGCACCGCTGCCCCCGTGCCACCAGCAGGGCCACGCGTGGTCGCGGCCGGCCAGGGCACGCTAAGGGTCCCGCCCGCAGGGAGGGGGGCGGTGGTGCGGCACCGAGGGGCCGGGCAGGGACTCGGCTCTGGCGGGAGCGGCCGCGGAAGGTGCGGGCACAAGCCGGCCCCTCTCCCTGACCATCCAGGGAGGCAGGGCGGGAGCGGCATCGTGCGCCTGGAGCTCCCTCGGGAGGCCGGGCAGGGGGTGAGGGAGCGGCTAAAAGCCTTCGCAGAGTTTGCAAGATCTGAAAAGTAGCTGCGTTGGTAAATCATTCCAATTAGATATGTGTATATATATATTTATTTTTTTTTCGCAAAAGGGAAACGTTTAAATTAATCAGCTTTCCTTTACAAATAAGACTTTAAAAAGATATTATTTGTGATTTAATGAAGCGAAGGTTAATTATGGCCTAGGTTATTTAAGAAGCTGTGTTTTTCAGTAGTAATTATTCTAGAAACAGAAAGCTATTTATGTACCCAGACTAGAATATTTAAAAAAATGATTCATCACCAGCCTTACCCTTAGTTTTACAGAGCACAGTGAATCTTTCCCAGTATGAAAATTTGCATTAATCCATATGTATTTATGTCTAAGTTGTGTACATGTAAATTATGACTACAAAATTATACCAAATGTTAATTTTCATGAACTCTGAACAATTTCTTCTGCTCGCTCTTTTCCTCAGAGTAGGTGCTACTTAATATTATCAGGAGAAACAGCAATAGATATATTTTCAAGGGCCTCATCCCATTGACAGTAAGATTCCTTCAGCTGCTCTGAAAACTTAGCAAGGTGGTATGAAAAAAATCTTTATGAAAATGGGAAGAAGGGGACTTGAAAACAAAACTCTACCCACCCACATATTCAGATTCCAGAGGAAACCAAAAATCTCTAAATACTGGTGGGTTGATTTATTGGCAGAGAATAACTGAACAATTGGATATTCTTACATTTGCAAAAACTCCGTGTCCTATATTGGAGCTTATTCATATTCATGGAAGTGACAGTAGTTGGCTGGCTGAACAATAGCATTCAACAATGTCTCTTCTCAGAAGTAAAACTGTATGAAACCATTTTGAATGCCCAGTGATCTGAGCTGGCAGTCTGGTGGATGGGGTCCCTTTGCTCAGTTTTGTTAAAAACAGGAAAGCATGACTTAGTGGATGATTCTTCTTGGTCTAGTAATACTTTTTAAAATTGAGTTATTTGCTAACTTGAAGATTGGGGTTGCATTTATGAAGACTGCTATGAAAATAAATTCTCTCTGTTGAATTTCTGTGCTGTATCCACAGAAAAGACCCTGGTCAGAGCCATTTTGTTACAGGAGCTTTGTGCTACCTGAATATATGTAAATAAAGATGTTTTCTACTGTCCCTTCCAAGATGCTCTTTCAGGGCTCATTGATGTCCCTTCCACTATGCTTTTTCACTGTCCATTGCAGTTTGAATTGCTCTTTGATGAACTGGTACCATGCTGGAGAATTTAGGAAGTGATTGACGATTCTTCACAATTCCAAAAAGAACTTGTTCTCTATTGCTGCTTCATTGAGGCACATCAAGGTGTCTTCATTTGGGAGGACTGCGGAATGATTCTTTCTGCAAGTAAAAGCTTGCCACAATGGGAGGCCTAAGAAAAGTGTCTGACTTTGCTCAATTTCCTGGCTTGCTTTATTGGTTCAGGTCAGGTCTTTTTTTTAATTTAAGATTTAATTTCTTACCTTTCAAACTATCATCCATGTGGGCAGAATAATCCATGGGATATACAAGTTGCTGGTCTGTTCTTACTGAGCAGTGTCATGTTGCCCAGTGTTACTTGGTGTGTTCTGAGTATTGAAAATCTCATTGTATCTCACTGCGTGAATGTCCTGCTCATTTTGGTAAAATACTGCATGTAGTAGTCAGAACAACCTGGAGCAAATCCGCTGCCCAGACTGGTCACAGAATCTTGCTGCTGCTACATAAAATGTCCTGACATCTACATTATTCTTCTGCAGCGTTTTTCCAAGCAGTGCCATGGAAATCAGTGTTGCAAGCCTTAGCTTCACAGGGATGGACCTTTTCTCACAGGTGAAAACCAATTTGGAATAAAAATAGACCGTTGTCTGTCACCACCAGAATAGTTCATGCAAGCAAACCAATCACAAATACTGTTTTTATTTGAAGTGTCTTTTGCACAGTCTTGTAAGATGACATTGTAAATTATGCTTAAGTCCTTTTAAAAGAGAACTTCAAAGAGGGACCTTAATTTTAATGATACTGTGGTGGTAGAGTTACAGAAAGTCATCATTCCACATAACAATGTCTATTACACAATGATGAAACTTTAATTACTGACAGAGATAGTTCTAGCATGTGTTTGTCCTGGCATTTACTGCACAGTTAGAGAACATGTGCATGGGTAGGAAGCACAGAAGGGTAGTACCAGCAGGGTTTTCTTAGAGGAGCAATGCAGTCACAGAACTAAAGGCCAAACAGAAGATACCTTGCTTTTCATACAGAGCAGTTTTCAGTGCTGGGATGTGCTGAGAAGTATTGCTTGATTTTGGGGAAAATAAAAAACTCTAGGGATTTTGCTATAGTGACATAAGGACATAAGGGAGCTATAGTGATAGTGTCTGGTGACTGAAATCAGTAAATAAAATTCAGAGATAGTTTTTCTTCCAAGACTTGGTGGATGCTCATGTTAACGGTTGTGTTAGGTGCCAGAGAACTGCAATTACCAAAAAGTATAAATTCTGTTTCCTTCTTTTTCTTTAGTTTTAATGTGTATTGCATCAAGATCCTGTTGTGCCGATAAGTAATGAGATTGTTTTGGTCCCATCAAACTCATTCTATAATGAAGTGCAGCAAATGGATGCAAGGAACTCCAGTGGCAAGGGATGAAACAGTAAAGAATGAACAGACCCTGGTGTATGCATAAAATAGGCCTGTTTTGTCTGCCCTTGCAAGCAGTCCATTTGGTAGAATGTTGCTTTTATGTATGTGACTTGAGGGAAAAGTTGTTTTGTCACTGACTCTTATGGGAGGAAATATACATGGGGAGTCATTGTTCTTTTCATATGATTTAGAGAAATAAGCTCAAACCACAAGTGTGAAGTTAAATTAGATTCTTGCTTCCAAAAGAGTTAATATGCTCAGTTTCAGTTCAGTGATTGCAGTGTGAGCTTGTTTTTGTGTGGTGTGTATTTAAAATAGTACTGTAGTACCCTTTTTGTGATTCAAGGATTCAAACAAGCTCAAAGCTATGAGAAACTTCTAAGCTTTCAGTTGAAATTGGGATTTCTGAGCCTGTCATTGGTGCTCAGAAGGGACTGCATGGATCACGTACGAGTGGCAAACAGGTTTATGGATAGCCTTGAAAATGTGATGACATGTTTAAACCAATAAAACCCAAACAAAACTGACCTACAAATTTTTAAAATGTGCTTTCAAAGGGGGCATAGTTAGCTGTAGGTGAGAAATGGGACATGAGAAAGCTAATATTTACTGTTTGTAGTGCCCTAAGGAGAAGGGATCCAAAGGAGCCTGTTACTCAGAAACTGCAAAACCTTAAACCCCTTTTTCTCAGTGGATGATGCTTACACATCTATGGAGCTTTCCTGGAGCTGAAACTTGCTGTTCTCTCTGCATAGCAATTTCAAATGAATTGTTTCTAATTTGAGAGGCCTTGTATGTGTGCTTGTTGTTGTTAAGATGCTGTCAGTTCTGGAAACCAGAACAAATTTGGAAAATCAGAATGTGATTTGGGAGCAAGAATGGTGTTCCATAAATGGGTTTATTGTCAGTCTCATACACACTGCTGTGGTTTCAGAGCAACTCAGAGCTGCTGAGTTTTTGGGTATCTGTGCTGTATACCATTGAGTGGATGTGATCTGTTATCATAGTCTGTAGCACTTGGTAATGATAGGTACTTGACATAAAACAGAATAGACAGAATAGACTATTTC
The DNA here is from genome assembly GCA_013397155.1 of Irena cyanogastra. Classification (NCBI taxonomy): domain Eukaryota; kingdom Metazoa; phylum Chordata; class Aves; order Passeriformes; family Irenidae; genus Irena; species Irena cyanogastra. The sequence continues at coordinate 656,770 of VWZV01006847.1, forward strand.
AGTTGGAAGTGACCTACAACAATATCTAGTCCAGCTGCCTGAATAATTCAGGGCTGACCAAAAGTTCAAGCATGTTGTTAAAAGCAATGTCCAAATGCCTCAACCACTGACAGGCTTGTGGCATCAAGCACCTCTCTGGAAAGGCTGTTCAGTGTCTGACCACCCTTGCAGTAAGGAAACGCTTCCTCATGTCCAGTCTAAGCCTCCTGTGGCATACTTTTGGGCCATTCCCACACGTCATGTCACTGGATCTCAGGGAGAATAGACAAGCACATGGCTCTTGATCTGTCTTGTCTCAGCACATATATTTGAAGTTACAACCACAGTTGCTTTCTACAGTTTTATTTGTTGAGAAGATGCAAGCTGATCAAATAAGTCGAAATACAGATCTGGAGAATCAGACTCAGCAGCTCCATTGCTATTTACATTTGTTCATGAAATACTGCATGTACAAATTACTAGGGTTTTTTATTATTATTATATTTTTTAAACATTTTTTTTATTTGTCAAAAAATATAACCCCAAAACCCAAAACTTTATTGATTTGACTGCACTGGCTTGGGGAACTGGGTGTATAGGTAGAATCTATAGGCTGTACCTAGATTTTTAAAGTAAAGCATTTAAAAAAAAATCTCACCTGCCAGGATTGCAAAGGATTCGTTTATATCGATGTACTGTCAGTTTTTCTCCAGTGTTTTCTCTTGAGTCTTTCACTGTCAAGTAACTTTACCTTTATCTGCTCTTCTTCCATGCTTGAACACAGATTTCACACTGTTTTCATTGGGGTGCAAGGTCTTGTTTGGAAGTTTTGACAGGTGCACTCCTAACTCTCTGGAAAGCACATACTGTTACATAGTTTTTTTCCTCAGTTTAATACCAACTTTCAACAGTTTTTAAAAGACAAGTAGAAAGTGTAGGCAGGGGTTTCCACCTGTGGTCAGAGAGGCCTTGCTGTGCAATGACATGTTTTTTTCTGCTGGTTCTCTGCATTTAAAAGCTGTTGCTCAGTGGGGTGAATGGGTTTAACAGTTTTACCTCCTTGGGCCCTCTGAGGTCAGACCATGACTTGTTAAGGACTGCCACAGTGAAGACATCTGTCTCATTTTGCTTGTGTTTTTATGCTCTACAGTTGTATGTCTTGGTGTATTATAAACAAGAATGTTTCCAGAGCTAATGAAAACAGCGAATTAAAATGTCCATCTGATATTCTTATGGTTTTGTTATGTTGAAAGCAGGGATGTGCAGTAGGATGGAAAGGAGTTGATTCCTCATGGGGGAGTCTCTTTGGTGCTGAGGATGAAGGCAGGCTACAGACTATGGACCAATATCTATATCCCCTTTTGTTTTGTGGGTTCATCCCTATTGCTGTTCGTTACTTGGTAGCCAACAGCTGTTCTGTTCTGGTCACAGTTGAACTGCAGGTGCAGAATATTTGGTACTTCTGGGAGGCAGTCCCACTGCAGCATGCCCCTGGTGCATTTTGGGTGTTTTTTCAGGCAGTACCAGGGTTAGTCCCATCCCAGCCACGTGCTTTGCCTTTGCAGAGGCTCCCATCAGTTCAGGCTGGGGCTGGGCTGCCCAGAGCTTTGTGTGACAGTGTCACACATCGGTGCTGCAGGCACTCAGGGGAACAAGGATGTGTCACAGCTTAGCATCCCAAGGGAGCAGGAGGCTTTCTGTGGAAACATCAGCTGTGTGTAGATGGGACCTGATTGGGGCACATGATCCTGCCCCAGCTTGGTGGAGTCTGGAGGTGGAGAGGAGGTCATGAGTGGCATCTCAGTCCTTGCTTGCTGTAGGATGACAGGGTATGCCTTATTATTTTCATGCTTTGTAGTTAAAAGACTTACTTAGTTTGAAAGGTGGTTTTTTTTGCTTCCTCCATTTGCCTAGCAGGTTAAGTGCATTTCTTCTTTCTTCTAATTGAAGACTTTATAATACTTTTATTTCCATGTAAGGTGTGGGTGACCCATCTATTTTGAGGGTTTCATATAGAAAATTAGCTGCAGGTTAGGCTACAGTTCTTTTTCAGTATGTAATGGTCTTTCCCACTGATCCTGCTGCTGATCCTGCTCATTTACCAAGTAGCTGCAGTTGGATTTCTTATTCTGGGATTTCATTATGGAAAATATGCTACATCATTAACTGGTAGGCTAGAAATTATCCCGAAAGATCAGAAATAAGCAGTGTTCATAAAAATGTTAGGGAACGTCTTTCAGGGTTAAAGATTTTCTTTGTGTTTCTCTTATTTTTTAGAGAAAATAATTTTCTGAGCGCTTTGTTTGTCTGTGGCAGCTGTTCTCAGTCATTAATGTGGAGGAGGATGTGTAAAAGTGAAATGAGTACACAAAACCTCCTCAGCCTGATCTAGTTAAAATAATGGCTCAAGAACAGGATCCTGAGCTGTGAAATACAGTCTGGATATATGCATATACATGCATGCCCATATACTCCATACAAATAATTTAATTGCTAGACTTACTGTAATGTGTCCAGCAGGGAATATGCCTTGAGCTTTTCTGTGTTCAGAATCTTCCAGCTACAGATGATTAGGGGATTGACTATCTAAGTATTACATTTTAAATTACATCTTTATACTCGCTGAATGAGATGAATTTAATATTTTGATGTGATTTATCATGCTGAGGTTGAGCCGTACAGTGAAAGTAGTTAAAGCTACACGTTCTTTGAATAGAGGGGATGTCATGTTTATTAAAACTGTTTGTGGCTTACCACAGTTGTTTACTGGATGGAAAACAAAGCAAAGCCTCAAATCCAAGTTATACAGCTATAATAGTGCCTGACTGTAAGACTACAGCACACCAAGACTGTAGCTGAAACAGTTACTTCACTTTTTGTCATTTCAGAGCAGCCAAAGTCTTTTTTTGGGCAAAAATCAAAATGTTTCTTATACTTTTATTCGTAATAAATTTCCTCTGAGGGGAATTCCTGCTGTGTCTTTATTTTTCTCTGTCATCTTGTGCTTAGAGGTGTTTTTTCAGCTTTCCCCTCAGAAAAAAAAATATTACTTAGATTTTTGGAATCATGCTGCTGTGTGTGTCTTGTATTTGCATGAAATTTAACTTTTTTTTTTAAACCTGCAAATGTCTGTGTTTTTCTGAAAGCGACCTGCTAGAATGAAATAGATCCACAGAGTTCTTTTTTTCTTGGCAAGAGATTTTTCCATAATTTTCAGTTACTTGAGTTGATGATTTTGAAAAATGGTTTACATGTTCAATTTTACATTTTTACACTTCTTTTGCTTTAATGTAACAGTACTCAGTGATTTTTCTTACACACAGAAATGGTGTGGGTCCTTTCGATGTGGAAACCTGTTGAAAGGAGTCAGGTTTCAGACTGAGGAATGACATGTTTTATGCACAGGGCACATAGGAGTCCTGCAGACTTCCTTATACAGGACTGTGTTGGCTCTGAGGTTGAAATCCTCGGTGTCATCCTGAGAATCCTTTCCATTTCACTCTTGACTGAGGAAAGGGAGCAGCTGATGCTGATCCTTAGTGCAGCTCTTTTCATATTAGGAATCTTGTCAAGAAAATGAAACTGAGATTGTTAAGTAGTATACAACATTTTGAGATACTCATTTTATATCATGTGCAGATCTGTAATAATTTCAAAGGCAGATAATAATGATATGGTAATATGCCAGGTTTTCTTTCGTTTACATCACTTTAAGGCAATAAATATCTGAAATGAGAATTACGTTGAAAGGCTTTCTTTTACGTTTTTCCTAATAGCTTGCATTTAATTATAATTTGGAGACTTGATTGCTGTGTTTGAAAAAGGGCTCAGGTTTGTGGGTTTGGAGTGCTTTTCAAGCCTGAAAGGTTTGTCTTATCAGGAAGAGGCTGTCTGCACTAGCACAGCTTTTGTGAAGTTCTTTCATTCTGACCCTGTTGTGCCTGTCCATTTTCTCTCTTCTGCCTATTACATATTCATGTATGCAGTAAGAATACTGGAAAGCACTAACAGCCAGTCCTTAAAGGTAGAAAGAACCAAGAGGCATTAATTTCAAGTGTTGTTTGGCTGCATTAAAACACACAGCAGGGTTTCTGCTGCTTGACCTTACTGAGAGCTATTCCCTTAGCAACCTTTCATAGAGGGAGGAAAAGGACAGTAGGAAAACTATTTCTCCCCATATAGTCAACAGAATCATATCTAAGAAATTAATTTCTCTCATATAAACACATGAATCTCAAACCAAAGACCCCCAGTGAGGCCAGGGACTCATTAAATATCCCATTCCTCAGTCTACTCATTTTATCATCTGCTTTTTAATTTACTTATCTGAGTCTTAGAGATTTTAACTAGCAAAATTGCTGATGGAATGCTTTCAATGTCCTCAAAATCTCATTGACAATCTGGTTCGTTCTTATTTAGAAATTGAATAAAAGAATTTTCCATGGAACGGAATGTTTGTAAAGTTAATGGGAATTGTCTTTGTCAGTGGGTAAATGACCCTACTTTATACCATTACATGATATATAGGAAGCACCAATTATTTGCTGCTTGATAATACTTTCAATAGAGAAACTGTGTAATGATCTAGAGCATTTCCATAGCCCTTTGTCTTCTTAATCTCTCTACTCCTAAATAAAGGTAAAACTTGGGATGGTTAAGGAGGAGTTGGCTTATGGGACACAGAGTCTCTCGCTGTCTTTGTGCGTTTGCAAATCCTTTATTTTAAAACAATTTGTTTAAACTTAATTTTACATTGATTTTAAAAATGTTCCAGAACTCTGAAGTAAACTCTGATGTAAATCAAGCATTGTCTTGTGTGAAATATTAGCTGCGTTCTAATTGAAATGACAGATGACAGATGATTTGCCCATTTTCTATCCTCCTTGAAAATATTTTTGGAATGAGAAAAGTTATCTGAGAAGTTTAGAGAAAAATAACTTAGGATGTGATGTCTGCAAGGGTCAAACCAGAGAGGGCTAGGATGTTGAAGTGCACAAAAAATAAAAGGGAGCAACCCAATTACCTGCTTTAAGTTTTTTTTTGGTGAAACTTCCTTTTTTTTCCCCTTTCCTTTCAGTTTGCTTTTGTCCTGAAGTTCATCAGTTACTGTGGAAGTAACAGTGTTCTTGATATAGGTGGGACTTAGTGATCCAAACAGAAATAGAAAAAGCTTGTTCCTCCTCTGGTCTGAGCAAGGTGTTTGCACAATATGAGTCTGTTTTTTAAAGAGGCTGGAGAAAGGCAGGGGTGCCGCATCTCAGACAAGTTATCATTTTGCAAATAACCAGCCTGTGCAAGGCATTTCACTTTCCAAGAGGAGAAAAGGAAGTTTTGCTCACAGGATGAGATGGGGAAAGATACGGTCTAGCAGAAGTTGAGGTTGACAAACCTCAGCTTGTAGAAAGCCGCTTGCCCGAGACAGCTTGACATGAGTGTGCCCGTATCTGGCTTAAAGCATTGTGTAGTCCACATGAAAAGTAATCTCATGTTTCAGCACTACCTAGCTTTTTTTTTTTTCCTTTTAAAAACTCTCTTTCTAAAGACTTGATGCTTTGTTACGTGTTGAGGGCAGTTTACATTTCTGTGACCATGGTGTGTCCTCTTTGCTTTTACACTGCTGTTTTGAAATATAATGTAATGTCAGATGAAACTGAGAGTCATCTGGGCAATGTAATTAGTGATAACCTGATTCTTTAGAATCAGATTTGCAAGCCTAGTTCTCAAAAGGCATTTTACTGTCTTTGAGTAGACTTTTTTCATTAACCCAGTATTTTTCTCAGCAAGTGTTTCTCTCTGTTGTCCATTTGGTTCATTCTTAGTGTTTATTGCCAAGTCAGGGACTGTAGAGTTGTAGCTGGTATCTTTATGCCTGGGGTTCTTCACTGAAACGCCAGTTTCTCAAAAGCATCTAGCTGAGGAGACTTTCCTGTCTGTGGCTGCACTTTCCAGAGCCACTTCATCACTTCTAGCCATGCCCCATTTTGTATGAACAGCAGGTTCATCATTCTACCTCCTGGTGATGTTTGTAAATGTAAATTTTCTCTTCAAATTCTGATGTCTTTTTTACCTGTCTTTTCTTGTTTGACAGCATGGTGTTCCCCCCATACTTCCCTCTTTTCTGCCACTGCTCAATGCAATAGATTTTATGAACACGCTTTTCATGATTTACTGGATTATTTTATTTCCACTGCATTTTAATCATCGTGATGACATCTGTTGGCAGCAGTACACAGATGCTTTGTCAGGGTATATTCTAAGGTTTATAAATGCTTACTATAGCTACATGACAAAACTAAGGTTTTGTCTTTTTCATTTACATTACAAGGAGTGGAATTGCATTATGGAGATGAAAAGTGTCTCTGGAAGAATTAGTGCCTTTCAGTGACCAACAGGTGAAACCTCTAAGTTTCATGTAGGTTCCTCTGTGTTACCTGCTGCAGTGAGCCTTGCATTACAGAATTAAGCCTCTCATCCTGCTTTTACTGATATGAAGGGTAATCTTCCTTTCTTTCTAAAATTTTTTATTTTAGATTTTAACCTTTAAAGCTGTCTATCATTGCCATTATAAGGAAATGGAGAACACACAGGGATAAGAAGCCACAGCTGCTTCTTCAGGGCATCTCTATAGCTCTAAAGAATGGCAAAGTATCAGGAATGTAAAAAAGAAATTACAGCAGTGGTCAGTTGTATTTGCTATAGGGCATTGTGGCAATGCTAGTACCTAAATGTATTCAGACTAAAATGGTAGTTTGGTCTAAAAGCACTTCCTAAAACTTTTGTGAACTTGAGGCAGATTATGCATTATCATAATTTCAAGGTGTTTTTGTTTTCTTTCTTGTGTTAATTGTGTTCAAAGAGGTGTTGCACTTCATGCAGCTCCGCATGAAGAAAAGTAGTTAGTGGGTGTGCAAGAAATAGCTTGTTGATCAAAGATGTTCATGTCCTGCAGTCATGGTGGCACTGGGGCTCTAAACTGGATTTTGGTAATGCTCGTAACTGGTCTTTGTGTTGCTGGCCTGCAGGGAGACTATTTGTAATCTGGAGTCTCATCTCTTGCCTTGAGAAGTTGTGGGTGGTTGCATTGAGTCAATAGAAGTGGCACATCTAAAGGATGCTGTTAAGAGGAAGGCTTGGAGCAGGATGTGTGTCATGTTTTGGTTCTGAAATATATCTTCTCAGAAGAATAAATTAATAAGCCGTGACATGGGGTAATTAGTAAAGAAGCAAATTTTCTTAGATCTCTTGTGTTTGTAAAAAGAGAAAATGTGCTTTAAAATGATGCATTCTTTTGGGCTTCCAGGGGAGCAAAGCTTACAGTCTGTAACTTGTGACAGACTTACAATGTTGTGTTTCTTTCTTTCTTTTTTTTTTTTCTTCCAGAAATAGCATTGCTGAATTGCCCAGGGGTGTAGTTTACCTCTGTATAAAACCTGTGCATGGAGTGTAAGTTAACTGTAAAATTCATACACTGTGAAATGCAGCAGAGGAGCCCAGAAAACTACTGAACAAGGCCCTGGAGAAAAATATGTATCTTACATACACACAACACTTTACCTGGCAAAGTTCAACTTAAACTCAGTCATGAGAGGATCAAGGGACAGGCAGAAAAATGTGATAGCTGGATTGCTCAGTTCACTTTCTGGGACAGTTAGGGTAACTAATAAGGTAAAATTGCTCTGTCTGAGGTTGAAGAAGAAGTAGAAGGAGTTTCTCTGAGTGCAGAACAGCACAGCAACAGTTGGAAAGGCTCTGCTGGTTCCAGTGCCCCTGAGAAGTGCCTTAAGGCAAATTGAAGGCTCTCAATTTAAATCTGTCCCCATCTACTTTGTTGGTGAGGTGAACCAGACTTAGGAAATACAAATAAATATATAGATTTAGAAAGTTCTGTCATATCTCCATCTCTTCAGGGCTACTTTGAATGTATAATTTGCAGACATCTTGTCAGATTATCACATTAACTGGGAAATAGTCATATATTCTAGGGCCTTTGGCAAATGTGCTTTAAAGCTGAGAATTTTAAAAGGTGTTTTCAAAATTTAGCATGTTATTACAATGTTAATAAGTAGCTTGAGAACTGAAGAAAAACTTATGATAGTGTTGATAAGATGGAAACCTAGCTGAGGAAGCTGGGCTACAGCTCAGATAGACTCACATGAGGGAAAATGAAATTGCTGTTCAAAAATGGTGAGTGTATATCTAAACTTGGCAATTTTTAAAAAAATATTTCTGGTGATGTTACATATATTAAAAAAAAAGATTTTTTTTTTTAGCTTTTTGTCAGAAGGTTTTCTAACAGGTATTACAAAATATTTTTCTTTATGAAAATGTAGAGAGAGACAATTGAAGATGTAGTTTGATCTTGCTGTTATAAATTCTAATTTTACAAAGTTCTGTGAGTGTTTCGTTATGGGAAGTTGTTACTATGAAGTGTGCCTGTGAACTGTCCAAAAGATTACTAATTGCCTTTATGTCCATATTTGCAAATAATGGTTCATGTGGGAAAAGTGTGGCTATCAATGTAATAGAGTGTTCACGCTGTTTTAGCAAATTGTGCCTACAATGCAGTCATCTGAAATAATACTGAGATTTAAGTTAATGGTGGGAAATACTTGCTGACAGGGCTGGCCTCAAGGCATTCTTTTTCCTTCCTAAATGCTGATAAAATTCCTTGAAATGTTCTGAAGTGTATTGATGGTTGTCTCAAGATGGATATGTTGGCTTAAAAAAGAATGATGCCTTTCTGCCCATGATTATATTCTCTTTTTGAGGAGATTTTACAGGAAACTAATTTTATCTCTTTTTCTATAAAAGGTATGTACATAGAAAGTAAATTTGTTGAGACTATTAGTTATCTTGATACAGGGAAAGGTCAATTGATTTTCTGGATTAAATTTTATTCTTATTCTGATCCTAGATTAAACTTTAAATTATGGAATTTTAACTCTAACTCTGGTTGCTGGTGTCGGAAAGTAGTCAGGTGAGGAGAAATGGGAGTCCCAATATATTTTCCAAGCTCTGATCTGTACAACACAGTTAGGAAGACAGAACTTTGTGGCCTCTGTGTGTGTCCTTGGGATTGGAGTTCCTCTTCCCAGTGCTCATGAAGTGTTATCAGATACTTCATGCCTGCTCCTGACACAAGAGGGGCCTGAAAAGGATCTTCCTCCTGAAAGATAACTTGAGGTGCTTGGTAGTCTTTAGCTTCATTCCTTATTTTCTTTCCCTGCCTTCTCACTGCTGGCATCCTTTGATCACCGAAGTGCCAGAGGAAGTGATGAGATGCTTGGTAAATTAGCCTGGTGCACCTCTTGCTTAATTCTGTTATCACTCTGCAGCACTTGTTTAAATCAGAAGTGGGTTGAGTAAGATGTGGACTTGTGAAGAAGTTTTTCTCCTTGGTGAGATAAGTGGGGAACTGCTACTTGCTTCATTTTCGCTCTCTGTGCTCTGTTGGTCGTGATCCGTTTCTCAGAGTTTTCTGAACTGTTTGACATAAAAGATTTCTTGATATTGTTGGGGGTCAGTACAACAGCCTGAATTTCATCTGCTCTGCTCTTGAGTTGTGTTGTGGTTCTGGCCTTTGGCCTCTTACTATAGACTTTGGCCTGGCTGTAGGCCAGTTGTTTTCAAGCTTTTTCCATTTCTGTGCCTCTGGAAAACTTTCTGAGTGCATTGATCATTTAAATCTGCTAAAACTCAGTGGTGTTGTTGGTTTTTAGTTTGGTTTTTTTTTTAAATTGCCTAGATTGATCTGTGACCAACAGGTTGAAACCAGATTTAGGACCCATTGGTGTTCACAGGACCCATGTGTTACTGACTTGTTTGTGATATTTTCCTGGGATTGCAGAGAATTGCAATCAGTGATCCCAATGGTCTTTCTTTGTCTCCCTGGCATGGAACGTAAGTACTGCATTGTAGAAGGATCTAGGTTGGAAAAGATCTTTAAGATTATTGAGTCGAACCATAAAATGACAGTCTCATTGTCATTAACTTCATGCTTATGTTTATTTTCCTTAAAATAAATAATAATCTTTAAATTTTTCTTTTTTGTGGTACTGAGGGTTTCTCTTATCATTAGCTGACTATGAAGACCAGAAAAATTGACTGGTGTTCTTGCACAATAAGCCTTTATCTGTGAGCTGACAAGCAGAGGAACAACCCTCTTGAGTTTGCTGGTCTTGTTTTCTTGTAGGGAAATACAGTGTGAAGGAGGAGAACCCTCTGTCTTTGAAGATATAAGCCTGAGAAATATAAAATGAAGATAAGAATTCAGGATATCTGACAACCATAAGCTCAAATATTGGCCTGTTTGCCAAGCATGACTGTTCCACTGTCATAATGCAGACTAGAATTCTTTAATAGCTGCACTTTAGTGCTTGTAAACTAGTGAGTGATTATTTCATCTTCTGTTTATATCATTCATCAAAGCAGTCCGGGCTGACAGGGCCTGGAAAACTCTCAAGGATTTGCTGCTGTTAATGCTGTGTGCTACAATAGGACCTTCTTGTACAGCAATGTTGCTGAGTACTTCTAATACCACAGTCTCTATTGTCATTGACTCACTAAATCATAGGAGCTGCATGTTCCTCCCCACCTGCCTCATTTGAACCAGTTGCATAAAATTCTCTCTGTATCTTGCATGTGAACATTTGAAGTTGATTATATTTGTTGCCATTGACAGCAAACAGTACTTGTTTGCTGCTTTTGTAAAAACTCAGACCATTTGCTTAAAATAGAAATTAGAAAGAATTAATTGTGTGTTTTGATGGACATAACTGTTTCCTGAAGTATAAATAAATGATTGTATTTGAAAATGTTTTACTGCTCTAATTTATTACATTTATTAGATGCTTCTTCAGCTTTCTTTAGTTCATAGAAGTTTAGCCTGAGAACCACAACTTGCTTTCCTTTTGTTCACAGAGATTTGAATACATAACTTTATAACTATCAATAATCATATGAACTTTTACCTGGCTTGATTCTCAGCCATATTAGAGCTTAGGTTTTAGACCACACATAACCTCATGGCAACTCTTTTTTTCTAAATAGTGCAAATCACTGTTACTTTTTACAAGCAGGCTCAGAATTTGTGCATAAAAAGGCTTTCCAGGTGCCTGTGTGTTTAGACCTGATCTGTGACCAAGACAGTGTGAGTACAGTGAGCATGAACCACGTCCAGTCCTGGGGTTACTTCTACCTTGTCTGTAGCAGAGCTTGACTCAGCCATGGGCGTTTCCTTTGGGAGGCATTTCTTCTTTCTTTCCAGGTTAGCTTGGCTCTTCAGCCTCAGTGAGTGTGTGTCTCATACAAGAGAAGCACTCAGCTGGTTTGTTGCTTATGCTTATTGCAGTCACTCACTCTTTTGCAGGTATTTCTGGAGTACGACACTTGATCCTTCCACAGGCAGATCCTGCACACTTGTAACATGTTTGGAATTGGAGGCAGGATGGCCCAAAGCAATGGCAAAGGCAGATCTGGGGCAAAGGACTGCAAGTATAGTATCAGCTTTAGTTCTAGCAGTGAATGTCGCTGCTCTGTGAGGCTTGCCTGCATGATCACTGCCCCATGAGAAGAGGTGGGATTTGGGAAAGGCAGCTGTTGCTGGGGACAGGGTAGGAGCACCCCTCGTATTTTCCATTTTCTCCCAGCTGACGTGAGGAATAGTAGAATCTGCTCACTTGAGTGCACCACTGGTACTTCATCTGGAGTTTGTCCCTTCGTATTTATTTCCTGTGGCAGTAGCAGATGGCCTTGACCAGAATTCTTACGGCATCAAAATTCAATTCTGCTTAGACTTTGGCTGTGTGGGAATTGTGTCTATAGTTCTGAAAGGTGCAGGTAATGGGAAAATAATTCTAAAGACAGAGCTGCACCATGAACGAAGTGGAAACAGTGCTAAGTGTTCCCAAAGTTACACCCCTTTAACTCAGAGTGATCATCTCACAGGTGACAGTGTGCCCAGCTGTGCTGGCTGAAGACAACAGGGTCTCTGCCACTGGACTAACTGCTTCCAGCTGAGTCATGAGCCTCAGCAGGCTTGACTGATCTGTAAAGACTTGAAGTGGTTCATTTTAAGAGGAAGAACTGCAGTCTGATATGTGCTGTTCAATATAGGCACAAAATAAATAAAGACTATAGTGGGGGAAGTTATTTGTTGAAAATTGCTCAGTCAGCTCTACAAGAAATAGGCAATAAATCTGCTTGACTGTCTTCATTAAACCCCAAAACATCTGTTGCAACACTTTTTATGGTAACTGAAGTAGGTATTATGTCTGACTGTAAAAGTTACAGATAACATAGCTTTAAAAATTTATTGCCTGTTTTACTAGTCATTGACAAATAATATCTAAAAGGAGGCTTTAAAGGGTCTGATCTGTGGAGTTCAGAGATTTGGGATTGAGAGTATCTAGGTCTTTCAAGGAGAGTCTGTTTGAAGATTTGATATCAGATGATCTTCCAAGCTTGTAGGCAACTATTGCTAAGGAATGAGGAAGAGCTAGCCAAGTATGGACAGTGGGGAAGGGGAAGAGAAGAATCCCTACAGGGTTCTCCCAGGCCCTAATGTCAGTCATGCAGGTGAAACTTGGTATCCCATCTTAAAAATATCCTTAAACTGTAACAAGAGAAAGGCTCTACTTACCCCAAATCGCCACACTGCATTTAATAATTTACTGTAGCTTCAGGAAGTGAATCTGGAAACAAATCTGTCAGGAGATGGGGCAGAGCTGGAGCTGCTGTTACTGGATAGTGCAAATCATACAGAAGAATTCTAAGCCTACTTTTTTTAATGCACAAAAAATGTTACATGTAACAGAGAATGTATTCCATAGTGCATTAGAGATCCATCATTAGTTTTTGAGTGCTTTCAGCGGCAAAATGTAACAAAAGTTCTTTGAAAAGGCATGTAAGCAACTTTGCTCCTTTATTATACTTCTGAGAAAAATGTAAAATGGAAAATGCAAACAAAATTAACCCCCCTGTTTATAAATAATTCATTCAGTGAGATTTGTGAAAGAGGGGTTGGAAAACTCCTTTATTTCGTCTTTGGTATTTTGAAAGCTGAATAGAGTGCAGCTTTTCTGTTACAGACTTATTAAAAAAATTATTCCTGCCTCAGAATGTATACTTTTTGGTGACAGTGATGTTTTCTGTTACCTCTGCTTATTCTCCTGAGCAAAGTCCGAAGAAGGCCTTGCTGTCAGTACTGATTCTTCTTGTGGTAAGAAATACTTTTGGTCTGAAAACCGGGTAGCTAATCAGTCTTGATCAGTGTCAATAGACTCACAGAACCACTGCCTTCTGTAATTTCTTTTGCTTCATATAATGAGAATATTTTGGAGAAACCCCTAAATTTCCAGGAAACTGTTAATTTTTTAGTGTAATTGGATATCTGACAACAAAGCCTTATTTTAATTTAGAAGACTTTGAAGCAAATGGAATGACTTTGACCTGAGAGCTTTGGTGGGCTTTGCTGTCCCTGTCGTTGATGGTTGCTGGTACCAGGGCGCTCTGAGGCACACCTAGAGCTGTCCCAGTGCTCACTGTGACGTGCCTAGAGCTGTCCCAATGCTGCTGATCTGGCTTCTGTGCAGGCACCCTGGCAGGGAGAAGGGAAGGGAGGCAGCAAAGGGCTGGTGTGGCTGGATCTGCTGCCCACACAGCTGGCCAGGGGCTGCTGAGCCTTGCACACAGACAGCCATGGGTGATAATCCACCCTGACTCTGGGCCAGTCACAGAAGGAACCTCACAAACTGTCCTTGGCACTCCTTGGTGTTGGGAGTGAGCAGGATTTGTGGGATTGCTCATGACTGATCATCTGGTCTGACTGTCAAAACTTGTTACTGAAGTCTGTGTAAATGGGCAAATTTCCTTTTTAACTTCAGTGAGAAAGCTACAAACTGAGGCAAGCAAGTCCCAGCATCTGGAATTTGAACCAATTAGTTGGTTTCCCACTTTTCATATACACACATACATACATGCATGCATACATATATATATATATATATATATGTCTAAAAGAACTGCTCACCGTTAGGAAGATTATGTACTTATTTCCTATAAAGATACATCTTGTTTTATGCCAAACCCAGTCATTATAGGAGTGAAATCCTTGCAGTTAGGCAGATCGCAGCCCCCCAGGACCTTTAACAGTAGTTTCTTGAGCACTCTGGTATCTTCTTGCAGGCTCAGCCTAGGCCAGGCTGGTGGTTTTTGATGAGGTGACCCAGCCATCAGCAGCTGAGGCACAAGATCCCTGCAGCTCTTGCTGCACTTAACCTTGGGTTTGTGTTTGCACTGGAGCTCTTCAGTCAGATACCTACATGACGTGTCAGTGTCCTTGTTTCCCACGGAACATTGAACTCTCCACTTAGTATCTTCTTTCACTCTACCCAAGCTTTAACACTACTTGAATCCCAGTAAGAAGTTCTGTGATGCCTAGCAATGTATGTCTGGTAACTTGCTGTAAACTTGCTGTAAAATTGCTGAAAAGCTCTTGATGATTTGGTGCAACAGAAAGAAGGCATATTTCCATTGAAAGTACTTTTGGTCTTTCCATTTGTTCAGCCAAATACTTCAGGAATAGCTCTAGTGGTTGAGTTTACCTCTGCAAGCCTGAGTTTTTTGATGTTGAACAATTTCTGTTCAGAAATTAGTAATTAGCTGGAGGCTCAGGATAAAATAAGGAGGTGTCAAATATGGTAAGAATCTCTAGGGAGGTTGCTGTGTACCTGCCCTGTGTGTTTGATTAGGGAACACTTCTAAAGCATAGGAAAGAGAGAAGCTGTCATTCTTGCTTCTAATGGGAGGCCTCAGAGATGGAGCTGCTAACTGCTCTAGAGACAGCACTGTGGATTTCCCTTTTGAAAGTGTCTTGAGAGATAATTTTCCTTCCCCAGATCCCTGGTGACATGAAGGGCTCAGAAGCATGTGTCTGACTTACAGCCCCTCAAAGTCTTCTTATCCAGAGGAAATCTTCCCTGGAGTCTCCATAAAGATACTTGAAAAGAAAAGGAGATCAGTGCTTCCACAGGGCCATAAGATCTCATAAAAATGAAAAGCTTTGCACAGTAGAGGATTTTTCCTTTTTTTTAATACCCCCAATGACTGAAATCAGTAAAAAAGACCCCCAACTATAGCCTGTCACACAGCAATGGAGAGGACTTGGGTTAGACTAAGTTTTTAGCTTTATATAAACCTTCTTTGTGTTTTATATAATAGCTGTGTGTCACTGTGAAGGACTCTAAAATGGCTTTCATCAAGAGGGATTTACATGAACACTGAAAGACAAGGTGATACTAGTACTGACTTGTTTCACATGTAGTCTTTGTCATTTTAGCAATGTCAAAATTTCTTATAGCTTAGATGTTTCAAAAAGGCAGATAGGTACATGTAAATGGTTTTTCGGAATGTTTATAAATTTTGGGCTTGTAAATTAGAGTTTGAAAGTCTCAGTCTTTATCTAAAAAAAATTAGTCACTTTCCAGTAAATGTGTATTTTTTTTAAACAGAAATATTTTAGCCGTTCTAGACAATTTTATTGCCTATCACTGTATAGATTCTGATATGGTTGCTCTGTAATAATATAATCTTTCTGCTCTACCTACTTGTAACAAGCGCTGTGAGAATTAGTTAACAAGTCCCGATTAGAATATTCAGCACACTCTTAAGCATTTTATTCCAAGAGGTACTGCCTTGAAGTGCCTTTCTTTTCCCCATATGCATTAGGATAAAAGGTCAGGAAACCGAGTTGCAATGTGTGACATCAGGGATGCGTGTTCAGATGGTGGGGTGAGGGTTGGCTGCCACACCGCTTGCAAGTCTCTGAAATTGCTGATTTTATTGCCTTTTGATGGCTTTGCACCCAAAGTTTTCTGAACATAGCTGTCCCTTCTTTACTGGTGTCAGACTCTGAAGCGAAAGAGAAGTTAATGGCATGATTTGTGAGAAGACTGGCAAGGTGTCCTGTCAAATCTGCAACCACCTGGTTGCATAGTGGTACCTGTTTTGAGAATATTTTCATCTATGTCTGTGGTTTTCTGCAGAGCAAACACTAATACTTAATTAGTTAGTTAATCACAAAAAATAGCAGGACGTCAGTTCATATGGATTACTTTTATTTAAAATAACTCTTGGCTTTCCTAGTAATCATCCTTGGTCTCACCATTATTTTTTTCTGGCTTTTCTTCAGTTACTAGGGATCAGCTACAGGGCCTCCTTTGGTAAACTTACAAAATGACATAGGTGGCAGGCTCTTGGATGGAAGGAATTGATATGATATTGATAAAAGACTGTTATTTTGTATGTCTTGAGAGTGGCAGTATCCTGTAATTTGATGAAAACTCCCTGGCAAAGTCCATCAAGCCTTTCAGTTCTTTCCTATGACCTTTTCCAGGTCCTTGCTCTTGTCCCTTTGGTTTACATTTGTCCTCAGACAGCTATGCCAAAGTAGGGTTTGGCCTTAGTATCTGTCTTTAATTTTCTAAAGGAAAGTAAATGACTGCACCATTTCTGTTTACCTTTTAGACTGATCTTAATTTGCTACATATTTTTGGTAGCTGCCAGAATGCATTTCCAGCTTCCTCGATGGTTGAGTTTATCTCCCTTCAGATCTCATTATGTTCTGCAGCTTTACTGCCCTAGGAAGCAAGTATATGTATTTCTTCATCATGTTGTTGTTTTTTTGCTCCTTTACAAACATAATCTCTTCTATTTTTGTCCATTTCTGAATGTATGGGTAACAGCAGTTTCCCAGAACACTTGCTTTGTATTCTGTAAATCATTGCACCATGAGCAACTTCCCTTTTTGTCTGTACTGATGTCTCTTTTGCCCCTCGTAGTCTTGTCATCACACATTCCTGCATCATGAAGTGCTTTTTTTAGGCTCATCTCTTTCCTTTCCTACCACTCTGGACTTCACTGATGTTTTTTCCTATCTATCCCTTTCTTTTTTTCTTGTCCGCCTTTACTTTTGCACCTCCAATCTCTTCTATTTCTCTTACCAGGACAGCCACAATCATCAGATGTGTGTGGTGTAGGATGTCTGTTGCCTTAGTACTTTCAGAAAGCTTATGTGAACAGGAAAAGGACACAAACCTTCACATTGCTTAGTAATGAGGGGAGTTAGTGTGTACAGGATCCTTGCACCAGAAGAAAATCCTTGTGTTCCTCAGTCAGAAGAAGTCTCAGGACTTCACCCGGAGGAAGACGCATCCCCCACACCTTTGTATTTCCTTTGTATCCATGTTACTCTCAGATTAGATGCACATAAATGTGCTTATGTGGCAAGTCAAAGTAGGAGCCATATAAACTGTCTCAGCCCACCCAGATCTCAAAATCACTGTGTGTGCATCTTTATTACAGCAGTCATACTTTCAGATTTTATATACCTCCTATCCACATTTTCTGTCTCTCTATCTAGGCTGTATTTCCTATTTAAAGTGAAAGAACTGATGCATCTCATCTTTAAGACTTTTTTTCCCATCTGTGCATTAGCACAGCTGTAACTCTAAAGGATACACTTCAGATGAGTGCTGAATTCTTACATTGTTTGCAGCAACAAGCACTGCAGTCATAAAAACACTTTCATCATGGGCTCTAGCTTGGCTCTTGCCTCCCACTGGGCATCCCTTTCATTTCCACTGTTCGTCTTTAAACAGCATTTCTTGTCTGTGGACACAATGGAGAGACAAGCTCTTCACAAATGTATGCAATAATAATCATCCTTTCTGCAGGCTGTTCAGAGTGGTGAGTACTTTGGGATCTGTCCTTCTGTAGCAAAATAGTGGCGTTTCAAATGAACTTTATTTTAGGGAAGTAAGGTAAGGCAGTGCCCATGCAGTGAGGGAAGTATTTCATATTAACTTGGCTATGTGAATTTCATAGGTAAACAGGAAATACTCAGTTTTTCTCCTGGATCAAGGTGACGAGACTCTACGATGTTGAATCAGAAAGAATGATGAGTGTTAGTTTTTACCCTGGGTCTATAGTGGTGAGTATCAAACCAGTAGAGTGTCAGTGTCCAGTTTGCTCATGAACATGGCACTTGAGCAGGGTAGAGAAAGATGGACTTTTGTGTCTTCTGATGCGAGGTTCCCTCTCCTAGCGAGGGTGGGGGTTTCATGCACGTTTTTAGTACCTTCATCAATAAGTGAAAGGAACTTCAGGGAAAGGAAGACGGCTTTAGTTTACTTTTTGTTTGCTGCTTTTCTCTGTGATTATTTTGTTAAGTAGGATGAGTTTCCTTAGGTGGGAAGCCAAAGTAAGCACAAATGCTCTGTTCTTCATTGTATACTTGGTAGTTGCTTGTTGATAAATCAACTCAGCATTTTGGACATTCACAGTAAGCTATGATTCAACTTACCTAACCCAAATGCTTAAGTCCTTGGCATCTGTGTGATGTGTCAAGCTTTATGTATTCCAGTGGCTTCAAGACAGCTAATTTGGAGTCTCTGTTAGTCAAAATGCATATTTGAAGATGTTGTGCATCTGCAGACTAATGTTTTTAGCTTAGTTGAGGCTCTGGAGTGAGCCATTAAATGAGGGTTGTTGGCAAGGTCTGAAAAATAACAACTCCAGATCCATGCAGACATTGTCGTGTAGCTGCATTATGTGAAATTTATTCTGTGTCTTCCAGTTTTCTGAAGATTTGTGTTTATAGATACTAGATTCTATAAGCAGGGAACAGCTTATAGAATCCAGTAGCTATAAAAGATCTATGGGAAATTGAAGTTACTGGGGAAGCATTTTCTCCCTCTTCCTCTGGTTTGATTCTCCCTAGTTTTCTATCTATGACGGAAAAATGTGTACCACATTGCTATTACTCTAAAATAATTCCTGCTGCTAGGCAGTGCAAGTTTGATGTGACACAATCAGTGTTGGGAGCATTATGATCTGTATCATACTGTCCCTAAGCCTGCTTCTTTGTATGTCTGTCTTGTTTGGCTTTGTTTTGTAAACTTCTGGTGTCTTCTGTTTTTAGTTTTTGTATTTACAAAAAAAAAGAACAATTCTTATGCTTTTTTATGAAGTTAGAGGCAGGGATATAATGAACGTTTGGTTTTGAATACTTTTTCTGAGCAATGATCTCTATACTCTTTTTTTATAATTTAACTGAAATTTAGGATTTTTGAAATAATATTTAAAAAGATCTTCATGACAGTAGAAGACAGTAAGAAGGATAATCAAGTAGGCATCTCCCTTAATCCAGGCTAGTCTATTTACTACCTAGTATTGAGTACCTCCTTTAAGTTTCCACCAGAGGGTCAAGATTTGGGTTTTGGAGACCAACACACACTGACAGCTTCTGGCATTATAACTTTTGGAAATACGGACCTTACATGTGCTTTCGCTGTTTTTGTTTTGTAGGGTATGTAGAAGATCCAAAGTCTTGAACTTACCTACTAAATTTAATTTTCTTCCATTGCTATAATTAGAAATATGGAAATGCATACAAATTTCACATAATGTACAGGATATCAAAAACCATCTTGTGCTATCGGCGTGAACTCTTAGTTAGATACTGGCAGATTTTACACTTGCCAAAAGCTGCGGTTTTGGGGTGGGAGGAGAAAATAGATAAATTTAGAGTGAAGTGCAAGAAATTTTCACAGAAAGAAATGGAATTAAAAATGTATTGCTACGCTTCTGGCAGCATCTTCACACAAAATATTTTGACTTTTTGCTTTTGGAAATTATGTAGTTCAGGGATGAACTCTAACAGTTGTTCATGTAAAACTGTTGGGAAGTTTTTATACCTTTGCCAACTTTCCCGTATCTCCAGCTATAGCCAACCATTCTATCCCAGTTTTTGGCTTGAAGAATTCTCTAAACTTAAAGGAAATACTGTTGAAAAAATAAAAATGTCAAACGTAATTTGATATATGCATTAAATATTTGATATTTAAGAAAAAAAATGCTTTACAGAAACATTCCTTTTTTCTTCAGTATTTTTCTCCTGAAGTGGATTTTAATTTTTTTAATGTTTTGCTAAGCCTGGTTCCAGCTAGGAGCTGTAACTGGTAAATAATCACAGGTAAATGAAATATTTCTGCATATTTCTGTATGTACAGACAGTCTGGCATTGGGATATTCCCTTCAGGGAGGGAATACGTTGTGAGAAATCAAGTCTGCAAATTATCTGTCATAAAAATGCTTTATTTCTGGCAAAGCTACAAATGGGGTGTCTGTGTTGATGCATGCCCGTAGTGTCATTAACCATGTTCCTTAATAACTATTAATTAGCTTCACTGGAGCTCTGGTAGTCCAGATTAATTACAGTAGAAGGGCCAAGGAGAACTGAGAAGCTCCTTTATTTCACTGCTGCTGAGAGCTGAGTGCACTTATGGAGTGGAGGCTGCCTTTGGTCATTCTTATTTATTTTGTAATTCCTCGAGTGATGTTGGTTTCCTCAGATCTTTTTATCTGTCATGCCTGAAATAGCACCTACTAACAGCATCCGAATCATGACTGGGAAGAAGGGCACGCTCCTCTTCCTTTGCATGCCAGTATGCAGCTTTCAGGCCTGCACACAGATACAGTGCAGATACTGTTATGAGATTTTCCTTCAGCTCTGTATTTTCACACCCAGTATCCTTTGTTGCAAACCTTGTAAACAAAATGAGGGCCGGGAAGCAATGAGCTATTGGGGAATGCCCCACTGGACACAAAACAGGAATTGTAACAGGACAAGTGAGAAGAGCCTCTTCACAGAGTTTGTTTTCCCATGAATCATATAGGAGCTCCCATTACACATCAATCTGCTCAAGGATGACTGTTATAGTATAATCTGGGGTGGAATCCTCTTTATCAGTTTTAGAGAACTAGAAACTTGCGAGTTTTTTTATAGTTCTTCAATAACTATCACAGGATCAGTTCTGTTGACCCAACTCAAAGAAATACAGCAGATGGATTAGCCATAATTACTGTTCATATGCAGCTTTGCTTGGGAAATTTCAGTATTTTCTCAACATTTTTATATTTCCAGTTATTATCAAACAGTTTCTCCATAAGGAATTAGCCATGTTGAAAATTAAGTCATATTTTGAAGTTATTGCTGAAGAACAGTTGTTTTTCTCTCATTTTGGAGTATTTCATTATTTTATCCCTTTCTGAATGGATATTTCTGGTATCTTTGTTCTCCAAATTCCTCCTAGTAGTAGTAGTAGTAGAGAAAGCTTGTCTGTTGTTGTGCAGTCACTGATGTCTGCAATATAAATGGTGTGAGTGTCCTGAAGAGGATATTGCAACATTTCACCAGGAGAGAAAAACTTGCCCGTGACCCTTTCCTTGTCTACTGTATTTTCCAAATACATTTTTTGGTACTTCCATTGCAGTTGGGCTTCGGATAAAATATAATTTAGGCTCTTTTGCTTCTTGTCCCTGTTAACGTCTTGCACCCTTACTCTGAACAAGCATTTCCATCACTGTTAGCTCTTCATCAGACATTCCATTGTTGATACATTGATGTGTTTTAAACAGACATTTACTGTTTAAGTACAAACACTAATTTCTGCTTGTTTTCTTAATTCTAGTTCTGTTTTTCTCTGCTTTGTCAAGAACACAAGTGTCATAGCTTGTTTTATTAATTTTGCAATGTTAGAGTTCTTGTACTATTTTTAATCCCAAATTCCACATCAACATCACTTTATTGGAAATGTATTTTAAAGCCTGATGGTCTGTTTTGCTTATAGTTTTTGGGTTTTGGTTTTGATTTTTTTTTTTTAAATGGAAGGGATAGAACAGAACTGTTTGATATGGTTGTCTTGTAATTTATGCTGTGACAGTGGAACTCAGTTACTAATATAAGCCTAAAACTGGCAGGCACATTGGTTTAGATAAACAAAGGTGTTACCATTTAATCTTGGGCTGATGTAGGTAGGAAGGAAACACTGTCTCATTCAGGTTGTTTTCTAATTAGGGGGGAGAATGGTAGGACCTGGAGAGAATTCTGCAATTCTCACTTTGTAATGCAAGACTTAGGCTTCAACCTTCATTTGTATGTGACTTACTCTTCCTGGACTTCAGTGATACAGAATAGAACACACTTTGACATTTTGCCTTTATTATAATAAATTTGTTCTTGCTCTTAAGTTTTCATGTGTTTTTTTCTTGATACCTGAAAGAGTGGCACGTTCATTCTTTAATATCAATCTAAATAAGTAATAAATGCAGGGTTAGTCCAGTCTTCCAACTGGATTTTATAAATCAGTAAGGAGCAAATGATCTTCATTGCCACTGCATCCTCTCTGTTTATGTGGACCTGACTCCAACTTAAAACTGGTCTTACTTCTGAATAGTTGCTCTTCGTGGTTTAAAAGTCAGCATTGAAAGCAGCATTTTTTGTGAAAAAAGTATACAGATACCTGTTTAATCAATATATTCAGAGGGTCTAATCCTTGTGTGAAGTTAAATAAAGCAAAAAGAAAAACTTGGACTTCAATTTTCCATTATTTACAAGGGGGAGAGCTATTGCAGTGTCTTAGTAGGAGATTGTGTTTACATTGAAGATTCAGAGCCATTCCACTGTGCCTTTTAGCTCAGATAGGATAAGACCTATTTTGTTCTCATTAGATTTATAATCCCAGAATTACTTTCAGCACAAATTGCTTAATGGAACGAAATTATGCCGAGATCAGATAATAGTTGATTCTTACAAAATTGAAGATGTGAATATGACCAAACTTGAATATATATCACTCAGACCCTTTTAAATTATCTATTAACTCTTGGCTTCAGTAACATAAAATGGACATTAAAATGCAGTTTAGTGATTAATCCTTGAGCTTTTCCACGTTCTTATACAAGGTTTTTTACTAAAGTTGCAGTCCTAATTCTTTGTGCAAAAACATTGTACATCTGTTGCTCAGAGTAGGCATGACACTGAAATACCAAACAGATAAATTTCTCCAGCCTTCTGATAGACATTGAATGTTTTTGTTCATCAAGTGTAGGTATTATTTACCATCTTGTTTTATGAAGTATTACTTAATGCAATGCAATTTCATTAAATACTGATAGACAATTGGGAACTGAAAAGGGGAACTCAGTCTTGGATGTGTTTTCCAACTACAATGATATTTTAGAGGACAGTTTTCTACATGCAGGGTTATGGTTCTGAGTCTGTGTCTCTGTCACTGTTTTTACTGTGGCAGATCAGCATTAAAAGGAGAAAGAGGCAAAGGTGAAAATTCTCCTCTACCGTGGCAATACAATTTTGTGGTGTCCTTGTCTTGTTTTATGTGTTATTCTGTGCAGCTATTATGAAGGCAGGCACTTTATAGTATGCTAATATGTAAGAAACAGAGATTTTGCTCCAATAGCACATACTGTCTCTAGGATGTCATTTAATCCCAACTGCTCCCAGTCTGTAATTCAGTTGTAGCCGTGACTGGTGCAGAAAAAGCTACTTGGCATACCGTGGTCTTACTGGGCAGCAAAAATATACGACCAGTTGAAAGAACAGCTTGCAGATGTATTGCTGTAAGAAAACAGAATTGCTTCATGGCAGAAAAAAAGCAGAAAAAATATATGTCTATTTGGGTTGTGCTTCAGCGTGGTGCATGAAACCATGTTACTTTGTCACTTGGAGGCTGATTCTCAGTGAGAGAACAGATGAAATTCAATATGTGCTGGCTTTTAACCAAATTTTAAAATATGATAGGAGGTTGTAATTTTAACATTTCATTATACTTAATGTTGGAGGAAAACTGAATCTTTGTAGTCTTGCTGGTTCACTGACACATGTTGTGTAGCTGCCACTAACTTGAACATGAGGTGTGCCAGTGAAGTCTACAGAGGTCTTAAAACATCCAATCTGGTCCTCAAAGCCATGTGTAACCTAACACTTAACACTGGTGATGAGGGAATGGGTTTTATTTATGGTGATGGACTTGATATAGATTTTTTTTTATTCTAGGATATGAGTTTTTTATCTGATCTAGGGTACTACTGCAAGATGCAGTGTGGATTTTGTGATGAGATTCATTAATAACCTGCTATCTACTATTAGGTTTGGGATTGCTTATATGTTATAAGACCACTGACAGAACGCCTGGGTTTAGTGTTTTTGTTAAATGTGTGCCAGCCCACAGGTCTCATTTCACAAACATGTTCCTATCACTGGGACCATGTGTGCTGCGTTCAAACTTTACATGTTCTTGTTGAACCAAAGTGGTATTCAGAGTGGGTTTTATTCACAAAAATTACATGGGTCTATGGATTTTTAAAATGGGAAACAACATTCTGGGATCTTCCTCATTTTGCATTTTTTATGTGAAATATTTGACATCTTCCTTCAATGATTTGCATTGATGAAAACTTCTGTCACAACCTGAAGGAAGCAGCCAGAAAAGGAGTGAGAGTGAGAATTGCTGGCACTGTTCAGATTCTTGGAGATCTATGGTATTACTCTTTTTAGACTTGTCATAGGCCAAACTGTTTTGTCTGGCACTGTTTAGATATGTCCAGATCTCTCTGCAGAATGCAATATCTGAAGAATATTTAACCTTTGTTCTTTCATACTGCTCATAGGAGTAAGCCTCCTGGAAGATCTCACATGAATGTAATGAAAGGCTTTATGACTGTAGTTCTACTGTGATTATTTTATAAAAGAGGAATTACAAGCCTCTAAGTTCTGCTGAATTCCCTTGTTAACAGCCCCCATATAGTAGAAAGCTTATTATTTCCTAAGGGAAAAACTAATATAAATGATATTGTAATGTGCCATTAACAAGAGGGTGACAGTTTTACTTGCACTATTAGTTTCAGGTTACTAATCATGGAGAGCAAAATATTTCATGTGCACTTGACTATAATTAACCCCTTATGCCCTTCCCCAGTAGTCATGTCATTTAACAAAGCTTCATTTGCAGCAGCTCAGTAACACAGCATGTGCTCCTACACTTGCAAAGACCACTTCAGTGACTCCCTTCTGCTAAAGGCTGCTCATACTGCAGGGCAACTTGCAGGATTAATTAGTCCCTCTCTGAGTTTCTTACTGCTGTTGCAAATTTTAAACATTAGACAGTAGGCAATTCTGCCTTCCCATAGTCTGTTACTATCTTGCTCTTTTAATTCTGTTTTTATGTTAATTGCTAGTTGCTTGGTTTGATCACTGTAACATAGGCACATATAGGTCAGTAAATGCTGGTTTTTTTCAGGAGAAAGAGAATGCAGATAAAATTGGAAGAAACTGAGCATTAATTATGTTGCACTTGGTGTAGTTCGTGCCCTGCTTATATTTTACGTCTGTAGCCCTTGGCTGTATCATAATGCTGTGTCCTGCACTTGTCTAAAGCTGAGAAGGAGGGAATGCCCCTTGGTCCTCCACTCAGCTGGAGCACTCGTGCTGCTGATGGGCTACACAAAGGTAACCCTGCAAGGTGGTCTTGGCAACACCAAGGTGTAAAAGAGCCTGTGGTTGGGTGCTTTGCTGAGTTCCACAAGGCTGGGTTTTTTGACAGTGTAGAACAAAGACCCAGGCAGGATTTAACATGTCATTCACTTGTTCCTGTTAGCCAGAAGAGCCTGAAGTCTAGAATCATAACTATTCTAGAGAAAGGGAGAAGAAAAGTGCATGACTCAGCACCCTGCAGCTTATGTTGCTGGACGTGAAATTGCTTGAATAATGTTTTGACTGCAGATCAGTTGCTCATCTCCAGTGATGCCTACCTGTCAGATGTCTGTTCAGTATTATCAAGTGTGTTTTAAGTGTATTGCCATATGCAGAGGTAAAGGACTTCCCAATGCTCCATTTGCATGTGTTCCTTGCATGCGGGGTACCATCCTGTAGGTTGTTTGTAAATAATTTTTACTTTATGGTTGGTATTTGCTGTAAACTTGTATATCTGTACTCACTGAATTGGATCTGTAGTAGAGATTGATTAGTGAAACAGTAGACTGCAAGAGCAACAGAGAAACCACAACGATGTTTTGAGAAATATATGTCTGTTTTTTCCAGTGCTGGAAACTTGCATTTACACTGTAAAGTTAAACTGTTACTGCATGGTTGAATTAAAAAAAGTAAGAAGGAACAGGTCACAGTAAGAATACTTAAAATTACTTCTATTTCAGATTTTTTAAATGAGTTCTGCTTAAGAAACTGCATGCAGCATGAAAACTAGTTTCATCTACATGTGTTTTTTCCTATTGATTTTTATATTAGTTTAGAGAGAACTGTGGTGAATTTTTAAATTAGAGGAAATTGCCAAAATAAACAGCTAACTGAGAGAGTTGGTAAAGTGTATCTATACACTGGAATCGTATTCTCTTGTTAGCTGTTTAGATTCTCTTGGTCAGCAGGGTCCAGACAAAAAAATCTAAAAATGTGTTGTAACTGCTTTGTCTAGACCAGATGAGATACCCTCCCTTCTGCAGCAGCAGTAGTATGACAAACGTGTGGGATATGCCAAGATTTGCAGTCTTCGTTCGGTCTAAAACATTAAATCTTGTGTGGGGAATGGTGTACTTTATTTAAGGAGCAATTACTTCAGCTTCTGCCATCTACTTTAGTCAAAAGGAATAATTGATTCCTTTTCTCTTGGTGTGAATCTTGCTATTCAGAATGACATTTTCAAAATTTTCATAATGCAAATTCTGTATTTCTTCATCGTTAAGCTGAAAGGATAACTGCACCTCAACTGTCTAAGAAAGGTCACAGAGAGCTGGATCACAGATTTCTTTTTGTCTCTTTTCCCCAGTCATTTTACAAACCCGTATCCTGCCCAACAGAGCACTGAGTAAGGCAGCAGCAGGTGCCATTGCTGCAGTGAGAGGAATTCAGGCTTTCGGGCATCTCCACCCTGAAGGGTGATTACATCCCATAAACACTGAAGACTTGTAAACACTGTGCACCAATGACTTACTCAGGCCTTGTATATCTCCTTGCCTGTGCAGTATTTATTCATGAGAATAGATTTGCCTTTTAAGGAACAATTACTAATGCTGTGTGACCTCTGAATTGGAGGAACCATTTAAAAATGCATTAAAAATTAGGGCAAAACCAACTTGTGAAGTAGAGGTTCTTTCTGTATGTATTGAAATATGGTTGATGATGTTGTGAGAAGATAGTGATGTGAGGTGAGTGTTCCTTGTTTTGCTGGTGATGTGACCTTTTGCATTACATAGCTATATTTTTATTGTGTTCGTGCCTCTGTTCTACTTCAAGAAATATGATGGTCACTTTTCTCAAGTTCTATGAAAAAAAGTTAGGCAGATGCTCTTAGAATGAATTTTAAAGATAGATACTCTGAAATTAAAATTAGAGTTAATATCTTGCAAGTTTGTGCTGGAAAGGAGTGATGAAAATATAATTCTCTCTTGGTGGTCACTTTACCTATGGAGGAGTTCGTAACAAAACCAAATTTCTGTTAAATTCAGATATACATCTGCACAGTTTCAATGACACAAGGGCTTTTTAAAAAGTTATTGAAGATCCCTTTACCTTCAGAAGGGTACACAATGTGCATCACATCAGTAGAAAGACATAATTTCTGCTGCATGGTCAAAACTACTGACTTTGCAGAAGTGTCTTGAGCAATTTGAAGAAAATAAGCTTTTCCTGCAAAGTAAAGGGAGGGTATCTATCTTATTGGGAGATTTTCTTCTAAATTTACCTGGAAATTTACAATACCAATTTATGGCTGCCCTCTGTTGACATAGCAGGTTAGGAAGGTTCCAACCCTGTCCATGGGCAAGCTTCAATGGGAATTAAGATCTTTCATTAAGATCTGAAAGATTATAGTAGGGAAATGCCTCTGTTTATCATAAATGAAACAGAATACAATGGTATTTTGCAGTATAAGATTTAGGGTATAATTTATTCAGATGATGAAAGCATGAAACTGAAGGATTAGTTTGGTTACCCTCCAAGATCCACAGTATGCTGGAAGAATCCAAGAAGTCTGGTATGTTCATGAAACATGTAACAGGATTTTTGTACTCTCTGGCTAACGAGTGTGACAGGTGCAGTATGTTCTAATAGCTCAGAATTACACTGTTTGAGTTTCTCTTTCTTGTTTTATTACTATCAGATGCCAAGCCTCTAAACACGTTCACACTTCTAGTGATAATAAACCATGAAATTGTCAGTGTTTGTTTTTTACATGTATCCATGTGTGTGAATGTGAATATGTAGTATGTGCATCATATTAGCTTTGACTGCAGTATGAGTTCAGAACCTCCAAGTACCATCTTCCTATTGAGAATTGGCTGCACTGCGCAATGTAACAGCATTGCATACATGCAAAATTTTTTATTTTTGCTGACTTCATGTTTACTGTAGAAGTTGGAAACATTTATTCTGTTCTCTTTCTTTCCCAACTTTTTTTTTCCCCTTTGGAATAATCCAAAATTAAATCATTGCAGGGCTTATTTTAGGTTTTACAGATACTGAAACATTAAGTACATTTAAGTAACTGATCCAGCTTTAATTTCTGCTAAGCTAATAGTTTTTCATTAGTACTGTCCATTTTCTTCTGAACACAGAGGTATCTGGATTACAGAAGAATTATCAAGCACTGTTTTAAAAAGTGGGAAGGGCTGCCTGTAACAACATTAGGTGCTCTAAAGAAAAGCACAGTATTTTACTGACATCTGATTGTTCAGTTACAATAATAGCTTTCATGTCTGCAGCAGTACAGTGCCAGGTCTTGTAGAACATATGCATTGGAAGTGATTTTATGAGAGATGAAATAAACTCTCAGAATCCGTACTCCGTAAGGCTGGATTCCATTAAATGAAATGTGCACTTTATTCAAGACTAACAACTTTCTTTATGCTTTGGAGAGGCTGAAAACAAGAAAAAAATCTGGTAAGATTGCCAGTGTTCACTGACATAGGGGTTGAGTGAGTCCCTCCAAATGAACTCACAGTTCTTTGGAACAGCATGTTGTTAATGATCAAAACTATATAAGATTAGGCCTGAAAAAGATTGGCTTTATGTAATAAAAAGGTGTCAGGCCACTTAGCTGGAGCTAAGAGAATTAAATTAATGAAAGGCAGTGAAATCAGGTCTCCAGCGAGTACGGCATCCACTGATCAATACAGCGCGTTAGCAAATGCTGGAGAGGGATCTGTTTGGAATGCTGATGGGGAGCAGCCCGCTGGAAACAACCACCACCAGCTGGGGAGCTGCTCCTGTGTCCTCGTGTGCCCCTTGCAGCCCGGGGCCACCGAGCCAAGAGGGCTGGCTGAGCCTCTCCTGACTGCTGCTGCACTGTGTGCAGGGAATGGCGCAGAGGTGGTGAGGAGAAGTGGGTTGTTGGCTCGGAGTTCCTGATCTCAGGAAGGCCCTTTTCCAAGTGGAGAATGCCTTTGTGTGAATAAGACATGAAGAATATTATCTGTATGGTCTCAGCCAGATGTAAGGGGCAATTGTCTTGAGTGGTCAGCAATTGCTGCTGGCTCAAGAAACCAAGGCTTTTACCAGGACTTCTGTCATTTCACAGTTAATTTGCAAAATCTTTCAGGTACAATTTACTGAAAAAAAAAATACTATCTGAAGCCTTACAGCCTGTGTGCCATAGGGAAGTATGTGTGACAGTTGAATTTTACAGTTCAAGATTTTCTCCTGTTTACAGATAGTGAAGTAGAACCTTATTATTAAACTGCTTATGCAAAATGCTGCTGCAACTGAACAGTCCCTTGCAGTGAAAATTGTGAAAGGATTTCTCAGTTTGTGAAGAGAATCAGAACTCTTGAAAGGGTCATGGAGTAAACTAAGGGAATGATCTTTTAGAAAAAAACTAAAAAAAAAAACTATCATAGCCATGTGTCTTGCACCAAGTTTCTGAGCCATATTACAGAAGTGTGAAATTAGAGACAGCAATGTTAATAGTGAAAGTTACAGACAGCAAGAGTTAGATAGTCTTTTACTGTCTATGTAAAAAAAAAGGCTCAGAGGCTTCAGTATCATCACAGAACTTTAATGCCAATTAGCTGCTCAATTATATTTATTGTAAGTAAATTAAGAAATAAGATGACAATGGAAGTGACGATACACCTGAAAGTTCCAGCAGAGATAAGTGGAAGGAAGATTTTGTATTTGTGGAGTTTTTTGGTGTTGGAGTAACTGGCAGGTTATTTTTCATTTTTGCCCAAGGTAGGTTGGGAGGAGGAACAAGATTTTTTGCCTGGGTGATGACAGCTTTGGTTTGTAAAGAGCCTGAGGTTCACATTGGAGCTTGTCAGTTCAATTGTTCTGAAAAATATGAATAAAAGAATTATCTTCACTGTATTTTTATTGCTGTTGTAGCTAGAGATTAGTACAATAGTCTCTCTTACTTTTTGATCAGTCATCTGTACAAAATGCTGCGTGTTTTAAATTGTTCAAGATCAGGAACTCTTCAGAAGTGTGTAGATACTTGTTCTCTAAATATTTCAACATTTTTCATTTTGTACTTTCGTCTGAAGCTATTTTTAAAGCAATTGCCAATGTCTTTGCAGGGAGCAATAAAAAAAATAATAGTGAAGAATTACAAGATGTATCATTCAAATGCAAGTCTGGGAGGCAGAAACTTCTGACATTTAATCTCAGTACTAAAACTAATCCTTCTATGGCATTTTCTTCTCCTAGGATTCTCCTAATTTTATTGATACAAGAATGATTTTTATTGCTAACACTCAGGCAGCAATCCTTAGGTTTTAGCAGTTGATCCTTGTGCCTCATTGGAGCCTTTCGACAGGGAGAGTATTAGTTTTCTTCACTCAATCAAGAACATGCTGTGATTGCTGGGGCTTGAATCCTGAAAAAATCCTAGAATCTTTGGTCCGTTGTGCTTATGACTTGAACTGAACACGTGCACACACTGCCTGTATCTATGTGTGTGTGTTTTGGTGAGGATTATTTGGGAGCTGAATGGAAAAGGCTAAATCCAACTTACTTTGACGTCAGTGTCAACCAAATGCTAGTTCCAACAAATATCTTCAAAAAAATAGTAATCTACAGTAATCAACAAAGAGTTACCCTAGATTTATTATTTTAAAACTATCTGTGAGGTTAGTGACCAATTGGTTCAAGAGACTGAGTGCGTTTATCAGACTATTCCTTAGGAATGGACTGTTGAGATAAATGCTGTTAATTAAATACAAATCCTTTTCTCCATTGTGCAGAAACAGCCTTGCCAATGGTCCCTCTCCTAATCTTGTTATAACAGTCCCCTGATAGGTCTCATTAGATTGTCTTGTTAGCTGATACAGAGTATTTTTTACAGCAGAACAGACATAAAAGTTAATGAGTTATAATGTATCTCAAACACTGTTTTCTTTTCTCTTATTCTCACTGTCATCATCTACTTCCTTTTGTTCTGTTGCCCAAACAAAAGCCATGTGTGAAAACAGTAATTTATTTACTTTGATTAGTTTTTATTTAATCTGTCATGGTTTATTGGATTTAATTACTTTTAAATCATTAGCTTAAACTGAACGACGTGATGGGGAGAGAAAAGCCCTGAGTGTCTTGTACAGTGGGAATGGGAATGCCATGAACTAGTTTGTGGTTTGCTTTGAAGGAGAATACCATCTATTTTGTCAGGAGAATTTATGGAAGTATTGTCACCTTTATTTGCTTGTGTGGCATCTTCTCAGTTTCTCTCTGTGACTTTCTCAGAAAATCAGCTGCAGAGCAGACTTTGTTACTTGAGAGACTCAGAAGACAAAGGCCTCTTGAAAAATGACCATTTGTAAAAAGGAACAGTTACGTAAAGTAATTCCAGTATTTGCAGTTGTCCATGACTGTGCTAATTGAGTTCACTAGATGGCCTGTGGAAGGTGAGTTTAAGTAAAAGTAGCTTGATGGGTATGGTAGTCTTGTTAACAAGAGATTTATGAATTGATAACCATCAATAACTCCATTAATTGCTCTGGTACCTATCAAACTCTTTTGTTGCTGAACTGTTGCTTAGATAGTGCTGTTGGTGTGTGATGTTTCTTTAAAAATTTCTGGCTGGCCTCTGAGACTTTAAATTAGCACACAAGATGAGGAGCATGACTGTTGTAATTGAAGCCTTATTGCAAATGTTCACCTTCACTTTTTGTGCAGGACATCTGGTATATTGTCTACTTAACTGGAGGCCAAGAGTTTTTTTTAACTTTGCAGAATGATTCCAGCACCCTTCAGAAGATAAGAACCTTACATTTTCCCGTTTCTCAGAAATCACAGTAGCAGAGGTACCACTGCCACTGCTGAGCTCTTTTTTGTCTGGTACTCACTCTCTACTTTTCCTTCTTTTAAGGCATCCTTTTGCTTTTGAGCCTTGGTTAAAAATTCTGAGGAGTCAGAGTCTGGGGATTTTCCTCTTTCTTCTTAGAAATCTTTTGATGAAATGAATGTATCCTGAGAAGGTGATGTCAGCTAAATTCATACTTTCCATCAAAGACAGATAGCAATGTTAGGTGTAGCATCAGGTGCACAACTCATCTGTCCTGGCTTCCAAATCATCTTCTTTTTTCGAATGTAATTTTATTCTCTTGACTTTCTTGCTCCATATTATGCACATGATAAATCCCCAGCTAGAGTTGGCTCTGTGAGGAGGAATATGGATGGAAAAAATGATGGCACTCTTCAGGCAACACTGCACGTTCCCATTTATTTTTCACTTTTGCATGTACATGGTTTTATTCCATTTGGAGCTGCTGCTCTGAGCTTTCTACTCCAGCATTTGTAAATCCGTCAGTGGCACTGGCTCAGTTCAGAGAGGGAAGGATGAGCGTGTCCTCGGAGAGCAGCGCTGGGAATCTTTGCCAAGGAGCTGTAAGATTGGAGAAGCGACGGCTGATTGCTTGGCAGATGAAAAGTGGGTGAGCTGATTCAAGTGTGGGTGCTGGCACGAAAGAAGAAATAAAGCTGAGAATAAGTACAGGAAACAAGTGTGCAGGTAGGAGGAACAGGAGAACTGTTTACTCAGCAACCTAATAGCTCTTTCAGCTCAGGCAGAGCAGAATCACAGTGATCTCGGTGGTTTTTGCTTGACTGATCAAGTGCCTTACTGTCCAAGCCTTTTTAAAATATAAAATGTGTATGGGTTTGATTGAGTGGATTTTAGCATGAATTATTATGTATGGTTTAATTTGAATTAAGAGTATTCATACAAGCTTTTTATGGGTATGACTAAGTGGTCAACTCTTCTTATTTCTATTAAATCTGAATTCAGACCAGGCCTTAAATATCAGCTGGCTTCTAGAATGCGTGAAATTCTAACATTTTTGTTTTTTTTTTCTGAAAAAAACCTTTTATTTTTTATTTGTTCAGACTTTGTGCATGGGTACAAGGAATGGTAAAGTTTTCAATGAGGGAAGTACATAATCTCTTTAGTATGTACAGTTTTCAGAGATCCAAGTTCAGCATTTTACTGTGCAAAAGAGTACTTGATGAAATGTGCTTGAAACACAAAGAGCTGGTAAAGCTGCTTCTTTTGTGTAGTGTAATAAGAACAAAAGCCATGACTGATTACTTGTATTTTGTCCTAAAAGACAAAAAGTCTGTCAAAGTCATCAAGATACACTTGAACAGCCATTTCAGGTTCTGCCTTCTATGATGTATGTAGTATGGGCCTGCAGTATATGAAAATGGTTCCTATTTCCTTGGTGAGCAGAGCCCTGTGGGTATTCTGTCTGTGAATATGTGATGAATTATTCTATGGGAAATAACAAATGTTTTCTTTCAGCCCATATTGAATTTTTAACATGCATCTGCTACTTTACCAACAGCCTCCCATATGCTGCCACAAAATCATAACTTGCACATTTTGCTCTTGGAAGCAAATGTTACCTATAGGCCTTGGCTTCTGCCTCAGAGTCCCCAAGAACAGTTATAAAATGTTTGTGTAATTAATTTTTTATGGGATACAGCTTTTGTTTATTTAAAAGATAGGGAATGTAATAATATCCAGGTGTCTGAAACTTCTACCAATGCTAACAGCAGAGAATTCGCAAGTATTATAGGCCAAATCTTCCAGGAAAGACTGCAGGATCAGTCACCTGCAGGAATATAGTGAGCAGCTTCTGCTGCTACTGAAGCTACTGCATGAAGACTGAGCA
Organism: Irena cyanogastra; assembly: GCA_013397155.1. Lineage (NCBI taxonomy): Eukaryota > Metazoa > Chordata > Aves > Passeriformes > Irenidae > Irena > Irena cyanogastra. Next base: position 690,781 of record VWZV01006847.1, read on the forward strand.
TCTGACCACCTGTAATTCCTGAGAGCTGGAGAATGTTTGGCATCTCCTGAAGACACAGATAGGAAAAAATTCTTCATCTCACCTTGCTAAAGTTCAGCCATTAAATCAAATGGTACTTTCACAGTTAGCTAAGCCCCCATAAAATGTGAATGGCTAAGCTTATAAAAAACAGTTCTTGCAGTTTTTGAGACCTGTAGGTTAGGAACAGAATAGAGCCATAGGTTTAGGAACTGAGAGTTACCCAAATTTTAAATGAGTAACACTTGAGAATCTATCCCCACTTTGATTGTTTGATTAAGTACCAGGTTCTGTACCTCACCCTGTCAATAGAACTGACAACGTCAGCCTTGAGAGATAGGACCTGTTCATGCTTTCCAGTCGCTGCCAAGAAGACATTGAAGAGCAAACCCAAGTCTCTGATCACAGTGGTAAAGTACTAAATGACCCAGTACAGAGACAGCATGTTCTTGTGACTTCTAGACCAGATTCTCTGAGCCTGACCAACTCCATCTGGGTACAGTGGAGTGTCTCCTAATGCCCCCTAATTTTGTCAGAGTTTTCTGTATGATTTACCTCGGAAGTATTATTGCTACTTACAGAGGGACTAGCTGTAAGCTCCTGGTGTCTGTTGTGTGAAGCCAGACAACTACATTTGCTTCCACAGTCAGCCAGAACCTGAGTGATTGTAGCAAGTATGGGAGACCGGGTGCAAAACTGCAGTGCACTAAAAGAGGATGAAGTGTAATGGCTAAAGGAGAAGTGTGTTGGTTCTTCAGGTATCAGTGATGAACAAATCCAGAGACTTTTACTGCCTGGTTAATGAAAGTGTTTCCATTTGGGAAAGGAGAGGGACTCATATTCTAAGTGCTTTTAATCTAAGGGCTAATAAGATGTTTGATCTGATACTATTCTTGCAAGCATTTTAAGAAGTAGAAGAAAAGCTTATACTAAATAAAGTGAAATTACAAAGGAGGTAAAAAGAGATTTACATTAGTGGACAGGTTTTTTTACTTTTTCAGTTTCCTTTTTGAGTTTATTACCTCATGGATTTGTTAAATTTCTTTTTTCCCCTTGTGATTTTATTTTTTCTTTGTTGGTTTTCTGTATATTTAATTTATTGTGTTTACATAATGAGCATAATTACACCTAATTATGTCATCTTTCCACTGAAACCTGTAATTACAGTTATGATGTGTAATGACATCCCTGTTAAATTTAGTGGGGGAAAATATAAAGGAAGACCATGCCAAATTAATCTAAAAATGAAATTATATTGAAATACAGTTCCCCTCCCCCAAACAGGGGTAATTGAATAAACCAGTTGAATTGTTACTAATCAGACAAGTCTTGTTTCAATAGTATTCACTTCCTTTTTTTTTTTTTTTAAACATAGAGAAATCTTGTTCAGTTTCTTTCTCAGATCACATTTTGCTTTCTCAGATTCAGAGACTAAATTTTAGGATATTTCCCTGGCCAACAAAATGTTTTGTCTAAGCATTTCACTTACGATGTGCAATTAGGTTAAAACAGAGAATTAAAAAGCTGTACACTGTGTGAGAAATACAAAAATAGATACAGATTAAAGGAAATCTTTTGTATCTTAAAATCTTCTATATTTTAAGAAAAAATAGGGCTTTAGCAGTAATCAACAACCCCAAACATCACTCAAAACCCAGAAATCACTGCCTTTATTATCTGGATGGAAGAAGGCTGTAACCAAAGGCTAAGACTGTAATTGTAGAAGTTGATTTTTAGTGTTGCAAATGCATTATTAATTTTATAACTGAGAGCCCACTTAAAGGTTAAAAAATTTCTAGTCCTGCTAAAGATGGAGTAACAGATAGATGTGTAGCAGCTGTGGGCCTTGACAGGGATTTTTGAACATAATCCTTTGTTTCTGGGCACTGTGCGATTCCCCTCTCAGGAAGGTGAAGGACAAAAGTGAAGAAGTCACTGAGTTTGTGCTGAATGTCTCCCTGAAATGAGCATCTCTGAGCAGGTTCACAGACTCTTGGGCATCACACGGGCTTCTGAAGTACTTGTGGAACAGCTGCGTACTTGTGTAGTAGCCTCCTCCTTCAGGAGACCAGAGTGCAAAACTTTTCACCCCTCTGTCTGTGGAGACTCCAGAATATACATTGCTTCAGGTCATGGTGCAAGACTTCAGATAAACTTGGGAAAGGAGCTCTGGAAATTCTGGTTAGCAGCCTGTGAAGAGGAATGAGGTAGCGTTTCTAATTCATCTTGGGCATGCTCTGAATACTGAAAGGGTGATCCCTTAATTGTTCTGGTGACTCATATTTAAATTGTCTACGTGATTTATTCTTGGTATGAGATGCAGACCTTTTTCTAATAGAAAAAATTAGAGTGGGCTTTGCTGAGGTCTTGAGCAGGAAGTGCATAGGCAAGAGATGGAAAAATCCTGACTTTTGGCACATTGGGGTGAGACCCCCAAAAGGTTCTAACTGTCCTGTGTTGGTAGCTAATCCTTTCAGAAAGCAGCAGCAATTGCTTGCTGTCTTCTAAAGGAAGCTGATCTGGCCCAGTGCCACCTTCAAACAACTTCTCTTCTATTGCCTACCGAGAGTCTCTTTTGCCTCCTCGGTGCAAGGTCAAAGTTTGACCTTGCAGTGAGTTATCTTGTGACACATAATTCTGTTCACAGTCCATGCTTTTTTCAATGCAGCCTTGTCAATAGCCTCCTCTCTGAAAAAATGCTTGCAGGGATGCATTTTGCCGTCACCACCCCATTTATAAGTGGGCTTTTTCAGGCAGATGATGGCTGAGCTGAATTCTACCACAGTCAAGCCGCATCACATGTAACATAAAAGGGACTTTCCTCGATAGGCTGGATTTCTGGACTTGTTTATTAAAACACAAGAATTAAAATGCTGTACTCCAGTTCTGCTTGCAAGTTCCTTAAGCCCTTCCCCTCCTCTCTATTTTAGTCATTCACTGTAGCAGACTCTTTTGCATAACTGCCAGCAGCACACGTTTTCCAGCTGTACAAATGAAATGGAAACCACTGAGCACAGCTGAATCAGAGGCATGATTAAATATATTACAAACTACCAGGAATAGGAGGAACATGCCATGAAGGCATCGTATATCAGGCAGTGTATGTGGGGGGAAAGAATCTGTCTTATTTTGTGTTAGTGCCATGGTAAATTGGTGCTTACCTACATGTGTGCACGTGTAGGGCTTTGTAAATACATGGAAGAAAAGTTAAATGCTGTGAAGACCTATGAAGCTATTGCCCTGAAGTTAGCAAATTAATTGGCTCAAAGTATCTTTGTTGCAAATGAAGTCTGAAAGCTGTTTATGTTTGACTGAAATACCATAATGGAGAACAAATGAATGACACACTTAATTACATCAGTGGAATTCAATAAAACACACTGCTAGAACATATGCATAAGGGTTGCAGCAGAGTTTTATTTTCTGAGAAAGTAATTGCTTTGTTTTTTATTCATAAAAACCACACAAAATGGTACTTGGTGTTTCAGTTATTTTTTGTCTATAGCATATTTTTATTTTCTCCGAAACAAGATTTGTTGAAAGGACTTTTGTCCATTGATGTTTTCAGGACATACTTTCTGAGCAGCCCTCAGGTATTTGATACAGCTCTTAGTTTTCTACTTTTTTAGGCTCAGCCACTGAGTACATGTATGTACAGTTAAAACATCTGCTTTGGAGTACCTCTGAACTTGTCCATTATATGCATTGGACCTGGGATTGATTTCCTTACCTCCATCTGAAAACACTGAGCAGGAGTATGACAGGAAAGCCAAAGTAGTAAGACAGCAATTTATTATTTGTGATGTTTGTATCTGCAGTGAATGTGCAGCAATCCTGAGCCTAAGTAGTTGAAGTAGTTGGGTCTGTCTAGGTTCTCTGGGAAGCAAGAGAGTGAGGAGTAGAAGGGACATTTGGGATTTCCTCTTGGTAGCTGTTCCTTTCTGTACTCCATGTGGTGATAGACTGTTTTCCAGAACAGTCTCCGTACTGTTTCCTTGCAGAGGACTTGACTCATCCCAGTGTAGGCAACAATATAAAGCGATGTTGTTTACACTCAGTGATGAGTAGGTGGGCACCAGGCTATGCTGTTGATACACATTACATAAATCTAGGTGGGCTGTTAATTGACAAACAGTAAATTGAACACAGTGAAATTCTAGTCAGAAAGGAGTTAAAGGTAAATCTCGGATAAAAGCAGGAAGAAGGGCAACATCGTGGCCTCAGTGAGTTCCTGGAAAGGAAGCAGGGAAGTCCCACTGGAAGAATAGAAAGAAGGATGAGGTTGCAGCAAGTTGTACTTCTTGAATATAGCTGCATGAAGAGCTCAAGCGATGGCTGAGAGCCACAGAGAACCAAGCAGACATGGAGAGGGCTGTGAAGGATGTAGCAGGAATTGAAATTTGAAAGGTAGAGGAAAAGCCCTAAGGCCATTGTAAAACACTCTGCTGTCATTCTTGCTGAACCCTGGGCTCCCCAAGAGGGTGCAGCGTGGACCTTCTGCTTCCCTCTCGCAGTAGGAGCTATCACAGGGAACTGTGGTCTTGGAAAGTCCCAAGGAAGGATTCGTGTTAACTGCGAGGTTACAAATAGTGTTTTCTGTTCTTTTACTTCCAAAGCTGCAAATCTGAGGAAGGAGGAAAGCACCAAGGGGATTCCTTCCCCTGTCTTCTTCTCTTCCCCTCTCTTCCTGCTATTCACTGTGTCCTAGCAGCCAGACTGCAGGTAGAAGGGCTCTAGAGGGAGAAGTAAGATGTGGCCAGGGATGTGGACCAGGAACGTGTTCTGGTTAGGAATGCTTAACTCAGTGGTGGAAACAGTATCAGAAGATAGGTTCTGGATGATTTGATATTTTCCATCACCGCCAGTCATTTAATTTATCCATATTGACTGTTTTAGGACAATGCATCTCAGCCCTTGGGTAGAAGAGGGAAAAACAAAAAAATATTTTTCAACTATCTTGAAATAATGTTAATAAAGTTTTTCTTTTATACTTCTCAGTAATAAAGCTGAATTTTCCATGTAATATTTTTTCATTTTATAGTAAAACAAGGCTTTTTTAACAAACTCTCATAATGATAAAGCTTTCTCAGATGGCTACAAAAATATTTGACATATTAAGCTCAAAATGGTGTTGATACAATCTAGGAGAAAATCCAAAGTACTTTGAAGCTGATGATGGAATTTTCAATATGCTCACTGACTGCTAGGACCCTGGCAGATACGTTTTCTTTATGTGAGTTTCAGATATAGTTAATTAATGTCATTAATGCAATTTGATGTTACTTGTGCTGCCTTTGAATGAAAGCTGATCTGAAATTTTACAGAAATGAAATACCATGAGATAGCTACATAAAGACCAGGAAGGAGTAAAAATGGAACGTTGAGTACATAGTTCATGTGGTTGATTAAAAGGCAATTACTAAATCTATGGACAACCAGGAAATTGGAAATGCAAGTTGAAATAGAAGGAATGGACAGAAAAATCACATGGAATTTTTTCATGCTACTCTGTGAATTTAGAGTAGCTATGAATGCTTTTGCAATAAAATCTTATGATTTCTGCAAGACTTGGACAAAAAAGTGACAATTTAACTGTTAAGTCTAGAGCAAGGGAATGTTTTCTTTGTCCACTATATGACCACAGTTACCTGTTGCATTTTTAATGATAACCTTGTTCAAAAAGGGTAGTTTATTCCTATGGTTATATTGTCAGAGAATAATTAATTATATGGAAGCAAACTAGGGAACATTTTGGATTCTTGAAGTAAAAGTCACTAAGTGTACATATGATCCATTTTAAAAATCAATTTTATTTTGTTCCAGGTTTCTTGTACTCTAGACAATTACTTTTTTTTGTCTTGATGGCTCAGGGTGACTTCTGGCTGACAAATCTTTCAACATGACAGGGTGCACTTGGTGCTCTGAGGACATAAAATGGGTTCTGTTTATCAAGTCTTTGGACAATTATATATATGGTAGAAGCCATGTCCGAATTTATCTCAGTCAAAGCTAATATTAAAATCACTGCCAGTTTCCAGGTGCCTCTCCTGTCTTGGAAAGTGTTGCAATTGGTTAACATAGTCATGTTTATTGGTGTCAACTTTTGATGGATTGTGTGAATAAAAGGAGGAAGAAAAATATTTAGTATCCGTTGTACCAAACATCCACATTTCAGTGAACTATGGAAAAGTATCTATGGGAAAGTGTGTTATCTTTTACAGTGTTTCTCGTTACAGCACTCTATATGAAATATAAATGTTCTTTTTTTGCATCGTAATTCTTGAGGTGAATTTTCCTGGAGGAAAAGATAACTGTTTAGCCATAAACTAGAAAATAGTTTTCTTGATAGATGTACTGAGTTCCATTTGGTAAGAAAGACAAGAGCAGATGTGAGTTGCAAACTTTCCTGATCCGCACATATTCCAGCATAAATTTGCTGTAGCCACAGTTGTCAGAGAAGTCACCTCATGTGTTAACTCATTTCACCTTTGTGGAATGAGGCCCCCTGAATTCAGTTCCAGTACTGACTTGTATGCTGATGGGGTTAGAGCCTAAGCAGGGAGGAAGAACATGGCTTGGAGGAAGTTTACAAGAGACACAATGAGAATCAGAGGTCTGTTTCATGGAAACACGAAGCTGCTTCTCAGCTTGTTAGAGGGAATGAACAAATTTCACTTTCCAGTGTGCATGAAAAAGCAGTTTCGACATGGGAATATCTTACACATGCACAAGCATTGCTCCAGGAGCTCATGCATCAGTGTGATTATGGGTGTAATACCTGGATTTACATTTCTTTGTTTATGCAATTCTTGCTTATGTCAATAGGCTAAGTCTGGTAGATGCAGAAAAGGAAGAAACTTATTTCTATTATCATATATAGTGTATTGTTTTGAAGAGGTCCTTTTTTGTGTACATTAAAATGAATTAAACTCATCTAGAAGTTAGAATTCATATTCACAGCAGTTACATTCTCAACATCAATTACCTCTATCAACACTAAAGTAGATTCAGCTGGGGAAGAAATTTATTTCCAGCAATACTTGAAACCCATTTTAGGAAATACATATTGGAGAAGGATGTTGAATTTGGAAGGTGTGATTTGATTTCAACATAGAAGAAAACTAAAGGGGCATTAAGTCAGTAAGGATGTGTTTTTACCGTGAAAAGGTTTCACTGCATTCATGCCCAGTGGCTTTATAGAGGTGTACAGTGCTTTATACAGCACTGGTAGAAGGAATGTCTCAGGTTGTTGTGACTGTTGGAGGATAAACTGCTTTTCCACAAAAAAGAGTCTTTGAAACTCAGTAGCTGTCAGAGCTGAGAATGGCACAGCAAATCTCCAGCATCCTCATAAAAAACGGAGAACAGCATTCACTGTGGTGAAGGGAGAAAGGGAGCTGCTTGTACCAATGAGATGCTCCAAAAAATGTCCGATCACCACACAGGAGCACAGGTCCACACCTAGGTACAGTCATATTTCAGAAAGATTTTGAGAAATAGCAAATGATACACAGATGAAGAATTTTTTCTATGTTGAGAGGAATTTTGAGCAAAAATGGGTAAGTGATGAGCACGTGAACAGCAGCATTGCATTTTGTGGAAAGCATACATAAGCTTTCTGAGAGCTACTTTCTGTGCTGAAGTTAAGTGCACTTTAACATGTCTGCTATAAAATGCCATCATAACCCAATTTGTGTAATGAGTTCATTGTTAAATGCTAGTAATGATTAGTATAAAAAAAGTCAGACAATTACCCTGTAGTAAGAATTCTGTACAAAGAGCAGAATTCCCATTCTTGTTTATCTCCATCATTCACTTGTTCAACTTGGAAAGAATGGCCCTCTTTCAAGGGAGAAGTGTCCTCTCTTTTTTTTTGGAAGGTATGTCAGCATGACCTGTCATAAAGAGAGGCACCTTTCAGGAGACCATGTGCTGTTTTGCTGCTTTATAAATATAATTTCTCAGACACTGAACCATATATTGCCTTAAATTGGTGTGAAATTGATCCAGTCTTGGAATGGGTAAGGAAGGAAAAAAATGAGCCTGGAAATATATCACCAGTGAACTCTGCAGTCTTAATTGGTAAACAATAGAGCTGTAACTATTTTGTTTTGATTATATTCACTAACGGAGTAATTATCATTTTAATTGATATGTATGAACAGGTGCTTACACTGAAGGCAGATTCAAACTGGGATGCGTTATGCTTGAAAAGTAGCTTGGGTGATTGTTCTCATTAGCCAAACAGATGGCTGGACGTTTGCTTGCCATTTTATGGAGAGAGAATTATAATCTGACAATATTTTACATCGTATGAAATATTTATAAATCAATAAAAGATGAAATTTATGCTCGGTATTAGTGTAGAGTAAACGCAGCTCACATGGCTGGGGAATGGCATCTCCATGATAAATATCAAGCTACTGTTCTAATTACCTCTTCTGGAGGATTTACTTTCAAGTGCAATGAAGCTGGAGCATTGGCATGCTCAGGAGTATGTGGAAGCAGATCTTATTTTAAATGATAGATTTTAGTGCCCTTCTCTGGACACCCTACATCTATCTGCTTCGTTCTCATCTGTTGCCTGGTTTTAAAAAACCTTAGGCCTTCTTAGGAGAAGTCTTGCTTTGCATCTCTGAATGTTAATTGGGTACACTGATTGCTGGCTTCTATATTTTAGCCTTGTTGCAAATGAGGTTGTGTGGGGATTTCAAAATATTTAATCTGAATTTACTTTTATATTTGAGAATCCTCTTAAATTATACTCTGTACTTTAAGATAGTGCTCTACTATGTGGAATAGTTGTGATGAATATATTGTCCTCTCTTGTCTGGATAGCAATGTGGTTTTGATAGTGTTCATTCCAGCATAATTTGAACTTCCTCTCAATTTTTACTGTTCTTGGCAAAAAATTCTGATTTTGAAGACTTCTGTTTTATGTCAGAATGAATGTTCGTGGGATTTTTGCTCCCAAAAAATTGCAAAAGAAGATATAATATGTAAGAAAGTGAAGGCAGTTCCAGTTTTGGAGTGACAGAACAGAAACATTAGTGTTCTCTTCCCATATTGCCCTGAGCTCCATAGACACTGGGCTAATAACTGTTCTTTGGTGTACACGTTTTCTAGTCTTGGTTCTGAATCCACAAGTTCTTTTCCACTGAGACTTACTGAACCTTGTAAAGTCTTCTGAGAAGTCTGGCTTCCAACCAAAACCAATCAACACCTAAAATAATAAATCTCAAAAATCTGCATGTTAATATACAGAGTTTGCTTGCTACTTAATAGTTTTAACAAGGTATTTTAGCTACAGCTGGTTGGTGGTGGCCAAGCACCTGTTAAGTCTTTCAGGTAAAATCTCCTGCTATGCAATGCTGCACTAGAATGAATCTTCTTTATTTGGCACTGTAATACTTGCAGAATGTTGACTACAGTATCTGAAAGAGAAACAGATGACCAGCTTGAGGGATCAGCAATAGCACTTCACAAACTTCAGAGTTCTTGATGATTGCATTGCTTTAATATAATGTTCCCGTTAATAAATGTCAAAGAAAACAGAATTATGATACTGTGGCATAAATAGAAAACTAAGAAAAAGTAATTCATATTGCACAAAGTATTTGGAAGTCCTGTTAGTAATTTCTTTTAACATTCAAATGCCATAAAAGCTCACATATTAAATATCCAATTGTGGCTGCAAACCTGAAAGGACATCTGGGGGAGGTAGGGGGCTTTCTGCTTAACGCTGGCACCAAAACAAAGCGGTAACCACCTCTCCTTTTTAGCCCCTCCCCCTTTTCATGCCTCCATAGCCACATGAGCTTTTTTGCTTTAGACTTTATTTCAGCCATGGGATCCAGATGAAACTGCAGCTACACAAAAAGCCATGTTGGCATAAAAGCTCAGAATGTCATGGGCTAGGTGGAATGCTTGGGACTAGAGGAAAGCAGGACTTCTCTTGCTAACAGCAATTGCTTTTGCTGCCTTAAAATATTTAAACTCCTGCTGTTCCTGGAGTCCTTCGAGTACCAGGCTTGGTACTGCCCCAGCTGGGGAGCCCTTCTCGCAGCATGCAGTACCCAGTCAGATGTACTGCAGTGTGCTGTCCCTGTGCACCAGGTGTTACTCTGTTAAGGAAGCAGCTGTAAATTTCAGATGCTGCTTAGTTGAATAGAAATGATTTTTAGCCTTCCTTGTTTTCTCTCCTGTGTGGGGTAATGTCCTGAGCACAGAGCTTCCGGTTATTATCTGTAGATGAACTTGAGCGCTCTACATTCTGGCTGAGCACTTGAAGCTAAGATGCAGATTCTTTCACTGCAGACAGACTGTAATGCACAATGCATCTAAAATTGCCTCCTCCTTGGTCCTATGGGGCCAAGTGATAAGGCATTTCATGCTAACCAGTAAAGACATTTTTGGTGCTGAACAGCATTCCTCTTTGTTTGCTAGTGTCAGAGGCTTCAGAACAGTAAATAACATAACAGATTTTCTCATGTTTTAGCCATACTGTTCTGTAAGCCAGACAAGGCAAAAGGTAAAACTAAAAATGAGTTGTTTCAGTCAAAATATGATGAACACCACACTTCTCTGAAACTAAGTTACAAATCATTCTGTCAACATACTGAAATCCGTTGGCCTTCCAAAAGGGGTGATCACCATGGTAACAAAGGATCCCAGACACTTCATTTTCCCCAAACCTTTATTTGTGTCATAAATGGAGTGGGTGCCCATCCTTCTTTTACTGAGGGAACAGGAGAAATATTTTCATTGGTGCTTGTTATCTGCCGAAAAATCTTCACTGAGTTGCACATCACTGAGTGATGTTTGCTGGAACAGGTGCTCCTGCAGATCTGGTACACTCAGACTTCACTTGACTAGGAGCTGAGACCCAACTCTGTAAAGCATTGAAATGGTCCATAAAGGCTGATGAATTGCCAGGGGAAGTGAGAGCAGGAGAGAGAGAGAAGGGAAGGTTTGGTACTGCTGGCATATGAGTGCTGGAAGATAAAAGCAAACTTTCTCCAAAGCTAGTTTTCTTTATTTCCCATGGTGAATTTATCATATTTCAAGGGCCCAGAGCTCATAAACACACACCTGGCTCTTGAGTTGTAATTTGTGTATTGAAGCCTCTTGTTGTGAGGTTCCTGTGCTGGAATAGGCAAAGTTGTTTTGCTATTATTGTACGTGTAGTCAGTTCATTCTTAATTTAATTATATAAGCATCACCACGTATTTTGTGGTCATTTTGCAGCTCTGTTAGGCCATCTGGAGCAGTTGTTTTCCTTTTTTTACCTTTATTAATTTCACACGCAATAGTAGCCCTTCACTTCATAGGTCAATTATACTGGAGAATGCAATGAACCAGAATGAGTCAGTTCAGACTGAAAAGGGATCTTGAGCAAAGTTCCACGCTCTAGACCTTACCTCAAGAAAAAAAACAAGTCTGAGCACTGATTTGGATTGAAATACTTCAGCAGAGACTTTCATTGCAGTAGGGCACAAAGCTGGAGTAAAAAATAGATTTAAAAAATCAGTTGCCTCTTTTTTTTCACCTTCCATTTCTCCCCCATTATTGTTTGCTCTTACTGCTTTATGAAGAAGATCCTTATCTCAGGTCTGTTTTGCAAAGCTGTTCTCTGCTTGGCCCCAAGCAATGCCTGGAGACAGTTCCTGATGGCCTTACTTTCTCATGCTATGTATATGTATTTTTGGGAACTATTGTGATGCCAGAAGACTTTGTTTAAGAAAACAAGATTTCTAAAAGCACCCAGCTGACTTTCCCTCTTGACTTTCCCTTTCACTAGCCGTTGCCTTTATGGAGAGAGTCTATTGTTTAGGCTCAGAAATGTGTATAAACAACTATTTAAATTCCTAGATTCAGAAATAGTTTTGAAAACCAGCATTGTTTCAAAGTTGATTTCAGAGATTTTCTTTTCCTAAATCCATTCTATATGCAATATTTTTACTAAAACCAATTGATTTACTATAAAAATAAACTTAAGTTCCATTTTTATAATGTGATCTTCATTATAGAGCTTGTCTTTATTTTTCATAGTGTGATGTAGTGGGATTTTCTTTCTTTCTTTTCTTTTTTACATGATTCTATAATGAAACATTGATCTTGAAGTTTCTTGTTTGCTGTCCTTAATTACAATATAGACTTTAAATTGATAGTATGGTATTTCTACTTACAAAGAAAAATAAGAGTGTAGATACATAATAACCTGTAAATTGTTACCTGTTTTAAGAAGAGAAACTAGACCTTAACCAGGGGAACCTTCCATCCACCTGAAGGAAAACAATGGCATAAGAAAGTTGATCACTTAAAAAAGAAGGTCGGTTAATTCCATTCCAGTATCTGTCTGAACCACAAAACTCAAAAGTTTGGAATGGGAGGGAAAGTGTCACAGCTCTTGTCTGTCATTCCTGGCCTTTGCCTTCCCTACTGATTGCTCCTTTCATTTTGGAAGCTGCTCATTTGTGATGCTGCTCAGGGCATTTGGGATGCTTTCAGCTCTGTCCTTTAGTCCTGTAGTCTCTTTTGCACATGCAACAAATAGGCCCTGGTGACAATATTCAGAATTGTAAAAAAAGACTCATTGTTGGCCACAAACGTCAGTGGTAATAACAGCTTTCATATCCTTAATCTTTAAACTTCTCAGAGTGCACTGGAATAGTTCCTGCATGCATGTAAATATCCACATCTAGTGAGGACGTCCTTTAGGACTATCTACTGGATTAATTTCACTCTAATTTTCTCTTTCTAGGTAGTATAAATTCAGATACAGCATCCTCAAACTTGTTAATTATTTGAATAATCAAGTAAACTTTCTGATGAATGTTGTTTCCTGTCTGTATTCTTAAATGGTTCTGTCATGATTATTTTCACTTGAAAAAGTGTTTTCTGCTACTGACATAATATTTCTAGTGGGATTGCTGTTTTAATTTAGTAAGATCCCAACTAATTGCTTTCTTTCATATGCTATTCTAGTATACTGCATTTTGTGGAAAATACACAAAGAAATTTGGATATGTTTAAACAAGTTCTTTATTTTTTTTCCTAATACGCATAAAATTACTGGCCAAATAGGCTGGGTAGGTCTGTGGGTGAGAAATAATGGCACGTGATATGGAGCATTTGAATAAAGAGATTTCAGGTTTTAATATATGCTGACTGGCTTAGGGCAAAAGCTTTAAATGGAGGTTAAAGGAGAACATAAGGAAAATGCCCACAACCCGAACAACTGCATAAATATCAAAAACCATAATGGGAAAGCCACAAGGAGAAAATTTTTGCATTTTGATAATTTACAAAGGATCATGAAATCAGGAGTCTGGTGAGGTGTTTTTATTAAATTGATTTATATTGATGCAGAATTTGAGGGTAGATAGATTGTGAAGTTTATATAAGGGGGCATGGGAGGGGGGCAAAAATTAGTGGATGCTCAGGAAAGTCTTAAAATTCGTCAGGTTTGTTAACTGAAAATACTTTTTTATTGATAGAGACAGTGCAAAAATGGAAATCATTCAAACAGCCTTCATGTGATCCAGAAAAATCCAACACTGAGGAAGTTAGGTTGGGTGAGAACTGCTGGAGGAACAGAGAAACAAGAGCTTTTAAGAAGGCAGACATACAAAACTTCAAAATCTCCTGGGGGACAGTTTAGGGAAAGCAGAAAGTAAGGTGACCTGCTTTCAAACAGATTACATTAACAGCATAATTCAAAATTATCCATGTGTAGAAGAAGGATAGCAAAGGAAGATTATTAAAGACTAACTTGACTGAATCATGAACTCCCCACTGGTTTTATGTAGAAAAGAAAATTAGTTAGTTTACTAAGAACAGCTGTAAAAAAGTAACACAGATTTATAGAGAGGTACTTAGAAAACTGAGGCTCAAAATTAGATGTGTTTAGGAAGAAACATTAAGGGTGTCAAGAACTACTTCTGTAATCACATTAGCAGCAAAAGGAAAAGCTTTGGTCTTCTGTATCAACAGAAAAGAGATTTCTCAGGAGATGGTGTTAAGAAGGCCGTTATTCTTAAGGTCTTTTGAAAGAGATCAAATATAAGTAAGAACAAAATTACTGCTAACAATAAAAGGAAACTATAAGTTCCAGCTCAGGAAAGAACTTTGAATTTAGCACTTTGATTGTTAAAAATGTTTTCACATCAGCTCGTGTTCAAGATAGAATGTTTAAAGCTCTTTGAGTGAACCTCAGGGCCAGGAGTAGCTGTCCTGTAGAAGCCTGTGGAGGGTGGGTAGCACTGAAAGAAGACACAGGTTTCTTCATCTTTAAAGAGGCCATGGAGGACAAGGGGAACAGTATTATTAATCTGGGCCATTCAGTTCCTACATACATTTCTGAAGCACAAAAGTAAAGGTAAATTGGATGTACTGACTTCATAGGTTGGGGCAGGACTGCCTATTGAGATATATCCTCTTAGAGTGTGAGTAATTGAGGTACAGTGGGTACTTTCATTGTGGTACCACCCCTCAAAAATGTGTAACTTGATAGGAAACCTTCTCTTTTGTATCACACTTCAGATAAATGTGCTCCTTTTGCATCTGTCAAGGTTCTGTCTTTATCTTTTGGTCTACTGCTGGAAATAGTTGGCAACAACCAAGCAATAAAGAAGGTCCAGAAAGCCTTTTGTTCTGTTTATGTCCTTGTTTGCCATATAATGTAGGACCAGTAAAAAAATTTGTCAGCAGCCTTAAGGAATACTTCAGCTCGATAAAAGAGGTAAAAAATACTAACTCTGGGTCCGTGAGGTTTTGGGGGTTTCTGTTTGTTTTGGTTGGTTGATTTTTGTAAACACTGTAGCACAGAGTCCTTAAAATAGAGGTTAGTTTTCTTCTAGCAGTCAGAAGAAATCGTTGGTTTGATAGAATCTAAAGGACTGCTGACTGAAGTAAAGGTCATTGTTTTACGTTGGGAAGTTAGCAAGAAATAGAGGTCTCAAAATGGGCCTTGGAAAATCTGATGACAACTGAGAACTTGATAGGGTAAAATACTTGTGAATGATTGATTTATAATGTTTTTGTTTACTTTTTGCTCTCCATTTCCTGTGAAAATGTGGAGAAATGATCTTGAAACCCTTACAAATTACTTTTCTGTGAAATAAGTGCCAAGTTATGTTATGGCTGTGCTTCACATGCAGGTGAGAAAGGACAGTAGTGATTTTTTGATGGTCAAAGTGGCTGTAACAGCTACAATTGATAGCAAATGCCTGTTGACTGGTACTATAGGCTAGAGAAAGCCCAAGTCAGAGATCCTGTCTGGGAAAATGAGGAAGCAGTTTTCTACATTAAAACCTCTTGTCTTGGTAGATGCTATTTTTAATGGTAATTTCTGTAAAATTCAGCAGTTGGAACTGAAGCACCGCCAGATTTATGTTTTGTTGACATGCATTTAGATGGTTGTGCCAAGTAATTTTGTTAATTTTTTAAATTTCATGGTCGCACCCTAATTTTTTCATAGACCCCATATTCCCTTTTGTGCTCGGTGGGATATGTGGAAGGTTGGCTGACAGCAACATTTGAGCCTAGGTAATTCTGTTTTAGAAAACTGAAAAATCAAGTACAAATACTTTAAACATAAGCAAAGTGCTAGTCAGTGTTAACTTCTTAATAATGACATTACCTGGAGTAAACACCACTAAACTCTCCTGTATAAATGTGTAGAACTAGGTATTTAATATGAATTTAATAGTAACTTGCAAAAGAAATCAATTAAAAACCAAATATATTCTTGATATATATTAACCATTGCATGAGGACTAAATGCTTTTTAGCTGTTTAATGTGTTTAATATTTATCTGCCATTAACATACTGTTAAATCCTGAAGGATAACAAATTGAACTAGTTAAACTGCACTTCCTTCCTTCCTCTTCATTACTGCAGCCCTCCACTGTAACTGGTTAGCATTCATTATTTATGCAATAGATGTTTTTAGCCTTTTTTCTCGTATAGTATTTCTGCTTTTTCCTCTCTGTGGCCTTGTTTTTCACTCCAGATACATGGTTAGGGCACAAAGAGCAGTTTTGCAAATGCCTGTTAAATGTTGTTCCCCTGTGCAAACTCTTACTACTGATTACTGATTGTATGCATTGCATATTTGAAGTTTTGTGTTGGCCTTTCCAGTAAATCAGACGTAGTGACTTCCCAGGTTGGAGCAGAATTACCAACTGGGGTATATCCTCTTAGAGGATGTGCAACTGAAAGTACGGTGGAGGATGAAAAAGGGAAAGAAAGGCGGAGATTAACCAATAAGGCTGTATTTGTTAGATCAATGGGATCTCAGAATCTTTCTGTTCGAGAGGTAAGAGCCCTATGACAGAAGCTAACTGGCTTTATCTTGTTGCAGTAAAAGGTAACATTCCCTGTCCCTGTTAACTCAGGAGCTCGAGGGAGGCTGTGAGCCCAGTGTGGCTCTCTCAGCCGGCTCTGTCAGTGTGAGGCACAGCTACGTCAGCACTGTGACCCTGCTGATGCGACAGGTAAGAGCAGGAGACATGTCACCTGTGTCTTCTCTGACACCTCCAGGTGAGCATGGGGCCTCTGCTGCCTTGTGCTTCTCACTGTGCTTCCCACTAATAGCCTGGCGGTGGTGGTGGCGGCAGTGGCAGGTGAGCGTGGCACTCTGAGAGCAGCAGTGACAGCCACAGGGCCCTGAGGAACAGGCCATATGCTGTGCTGGGGGGCTGCAGTCCCAGCTGCCCTGCAGGGGCTGTGTCACTCACCGAGTGACGGCCACCCTGGAAGGAACTTACATTGTTCCAAAGTGTGAAAACACAGAGCCTCAGAGAGGGTTGGGAGCATCTCCTGTGCTGTTTGGCCACTTGAAGACAAGAGCTTGTTCATAGGCAGGGCCCAGGTTAGGAAAAGAAGCAATTAGGAGCATGGGAAGACAGTGATGACTGATGCCAGGAGAAATTGCCTGCTCCAGACGGCAACCTGGGAGCTGAGCAGAAGTGGAGGGGTGAAGCCTTCAGTTACCGTAAGGAAGAACATGAGAGCATGAGGAGGAGGTTGGTGAGACCTTTGTCCAAAGGAGAGCAGGAGGTGAGCAGAGCAGAGCCTGGTTGCTCCTGTGTCTCAGGGATGAGCCCTGCATATCAGCCCACCTGGGGTTCCTTAGGGCCTGTGTTGCAGTGTATAATAGGCCTGGAGGACGTGCAGTCTTCTCCCTTCTATCATCATCAGCTTTGTAGAGTTTGGATATTTGTTGTATTTCTCCTGCCTCCTATTACCCATGCAACATCAATATATAATTTTGTTTCTCTAACCACTGTCAGCTGTGTGTGATACAGTTTTATTTCCTCTCTGCCTTTCCTTCTGTCATCATCCAGCTACAAGGAATCTATATCCTTTTCCTATTTTTTTTCTTTGCATTCTTTCATGAAAACAAATTGATCTTAGCAGATTTGCAAAATTATGTAGTGCACATATTTAGCTTTTCAGTCTTTGGGATCACCAGCCAATAAAATGGGCAAGTGGCAATATTCTCTGGTAGTCATACTACGGTTGGAAGTGTGATTGAGTTCATGATTACATTTGTAGTTTTAGATCACCATATTTGTCACATCACTGAGGAAGCTACTTACCTGTTCTTGTGTTATGGTAACATTAATAATAATTGCTGTGCTTTGCATTAGGCTGAAGAGAAAAGGTTCTTTCTAGTCTTCTGTCATGGCCAGATAGCTTCTGGCCTGCTGGCTTGTCGCATTACCTTAGTTTTCACCATGTGCAGTAGCACTGCTTTTTCCTTTTAGGGAGTACCCAAAAATAGTTATTCTAAGGGGATGAGAAAAAAATTGGCATTGTCAATAGCATAGTGTAAGAGATGTAACAAGCATTTAACTTTCCTTTATCCATTTGGCAGATAAATCTGTTGCTATTGTTAAGCTGTTTTTGCCAACTCGTTTTGTCTAACTGAAGAAATGGTAATTTCATGCCAATTCGTATTTAAAAACTGATAAAACAAGGAATGATTGTTTAGAGTAAAATGTAAAGCTTGAGCTATGGCTAAAGGAAAATCAAGTGCCTTGTTTTTTAGTTTCATTTTACCAACAACAAAGTTTTTATGTTCTTTTAAAATACAGAACTCTTGATATGAAAAACCTACACAAACAGGCTTTTATTAACTCAGCATAGGGTTGGCTTTGCTCTTTTGTCTTTGATTTCTGAAACTGTTGGCTGTCAGTTTTTCGTATCCTAGGACATTTTTCTGTTTTAAAGGAGTGAATGTTTTCGTTGTCTCAGAGTCAGAAACTTGTGTATGCTGGACTAGTACCTCCAATAGAATGAATGTGTTTAAGACATGAAACTTTTAATTTCTTTGGAGACAAAGACAGAGCTCTGGCATGCTTTATAATCTATTGTATGTTTGATAGTAAAACAATAGCAGAAGACCAGTAGCCAGGAATGGTGTATGCTACAGTGACTAAAGTGGACTCAAATCTGGCTTAGCTGTTGCCAGAATCTTAGGTAATTCCTTTTTGTAGCTAGGTGAGAGCAGTACTTACAGAGGCAGAGGAATGACATCTGTTTTAGAGATGCTGGAATAAATACGCCACAGAGGATTAAAACAGTCTTTGCCCAAGGTCATGAAATAATTTAGTGAAACAAGTTGTGTGTAAATATGATATCTACTACTCATGTGTTGAAATGTGACAAACCATTCTCTATTTTCTTACATTCATTATTATTAGGCCTTTCTCCTGTCACTTCTCACATTCTTTCTCTATTCTTGTGCTTTTTTCCTTGAGGGGATTTCTCTTATGACAGTTTTATGTCCACTTTTTTCCACATACATTTGTTGCCATGATGTCTGAAAAATACAAATAAATAGAGCTAATTCAGAAAAACACAAAGAGAAAACCCTGAAGTCTAGGAGTTTAAATTAATGAAGATTAATCTTGAAAAGAAAAAAGTATTAGTATTCTTCAAGAAAAGTGTAATATATTCACCAGAATTCTTTGTTGTCACTTAAAAGTGTGCGTAATAAACTATCAGTAAAATTATTAAATTTAACCTTCCCATTCAGACACTAGAAACTGGTTCTTTCATAAAGACTTCGGATTTTAAGAGCTTGGCAATCTCAGATGAAAAATTACTGTCCAATGTGCAGAACATAAACTGCACTTCTCTTTGCCCCTCCCTTGAGGCTGTGTTGCTGTGCTCATTCATGGCAAAAGTGCCAAAGCAGGGAAGGGAGAGGAATGTCCTTCAGGGGGTAAAGGTTGTTGGACCTTTGATGTGGAACAGGTAGTAAAAGGTTCCTGTAAAGTGGCCCTCTGTTCCTGCTCTTTCCTTTTTATTTTCACTTTCTTTAATAAATTATGATCTTTGAAAGCCTGAGAGAAATAAATTTCTCTTCTTTTGTACCCTTCTGTACAGAGTTTTGTTGTATCACTTTCTCCTTTGTTACGCTCTCTGCACCAAGGATCCTATTTTTGCTGTGTGACTTGTCTACCTGCATTTTATTGTTGTTGACTGGGTATTTTTGGAAAATCTGTTGAAGTCATTGAGTTTGTCCTTGGGATAATTTTCTGGGACAAGATCGCTGTTTGCATGTGACATACAATTTTTTCTTGGCAGCATCTTTTGATGACGTGGCCATCCGGAGACTGTGTTGGCTTCTATGCTTTGCAAAGGCTGTAGGTTGTTTTATTTCCAAGTTAGATTTGCAACGTAGAAAACAAAATCTTTGTTGATGCACTGTCTGATGTGTCCTTAGTTGTGGAGGTTTTTGATTTGTTTGGATTTTTTTTTTTGTTTGCTTTTTTTTTCTTTTTATTCAGGAGTTTGGCAATCAGGTGTTTGGGGTTTTTTTGGTAATGAAATGTTAATGAATTATTTTTCTGGTTTTGATGTTAGTTTTGTCCTTTTTTATCCATGTGGAAGAAATCTTTAACACTTAACAATTTTTATTTATTTATTGATCAATCTGCATATTAGATGATTAATTCTATTTGGTATGACCTCAAAATTTAACTTCATGTATTTTTATTTAAAACAACATAAAAATGGAGTTTTCAATTTATACTGCATGCCTGAACTGTATTTTGTCATGTCTCAAGTGTCAGTAGCATCTTTCAGATGAGGTGATCCTTGTTACACCTTCACCACTGAGATTTACTAAGTTTGGGATTTTGTTTGTTGGTTTGTTTTTCTGAACTTGTTCAGAGGCTCTTTGAAAAGTATGCGGGCTGGGCCAACAACTTAGTGTTCTGTGTGTTTTTGTTCTGCAGTAATTAATTCCAAATTAATGTAACAATGTTCTTTAGAGCTACCTAAGACTGCCAGGGAAGGCACTCCAGGTGAGCTGCATAAGCTGCATATGAGACTAGAGTTTCCTGATCAGGTCAGAAAGCTTCTGAGACTCTGAGCAGAGCTCCATTTGCCAGTGCTTTCCTTCGGAGATTTACAAGGTGACAAGAATTACTAGGAAGTGAGTGGATGTTAGTGAAAGGTAGCAATTAGTAGTTAATCCCTCAAGCAACTGCAACATAATGTCTACGTGGGGCTGGTTTCCCCTTTGTGCACAGACTAAACTCACACTTCCATTAATGAGAATTATGTGCAGGTGTCAAGGGAAGGACAAACTCCCCTGTAAACCACTGGAATAAGCCTCCTTGTTTCTACACAGGAGTGGAGAGGGCAAGACTCACTCTCTGTTTTACTGGGTACTTTTGCACTAAACTATTGCACCAAATTCCACATTGGCAATACATAGGTCAGTCCTATAGCAGAACATCATATGTGCTTATATAGGTTTAGGTATCTCCTTGCCATTAAATTCCTGGTGAAGTATAAGGAAGCAGGCTGTCACCCAGATCCTGGAAAAACGTGAGCACTTCTCTTTGCAGCTCTTCTTTCTATCCCCTGGGTCAGAGTCGTGGTGACTCATTGCAGTCATTGCCTCCTGTCTCATCCTGTGTGGGCAGTAAGGTCTGTGCCACTGCTATGCTGAAGTGCCAGCATCCCCAACAGCTCTGCTTTCTATTGGAACAGCTGTGTGACAGTGACAAAATCATAGCATTGTGCTCTAAACCCATATAATCATCCGTAAAGTTGGGAGGTTTGACACAAACCCAAATATTTTAAGCCTTTCCCAGCAAAATGCACCTTCTTTATGCACTGTAGGGAGAGTTCCAGTGACGTTACAGTGCTAAAACACCTGTGAGCTTGTAGGTGATAGTGGAAATACAGCAAGACCAGCAAGGATGATGCTGCTGACTGTGCTGGCTTCTTGTGATGCTGAATGGCCTCTCACAGCTTAATAGCCACAAAGCAGCCGTGGGAGTCTGCAGTTTGGCAAGGAGTGCCTCTCTCTCGTGGTATTTTTTTGAAAGTAGATGAGAGAAAATGTAATGGAGAAATATATTTTGGTTTTATTTGCTGATAAAATCAAGTGCATGGCAACCAAATTATGTTGATCTCTGGGTTGCAGCTTCAGTGGGTAGAAATAATGTGTGGGAGGTGAACTTATGGCCACAGACATCAGCCAAAAAGCCTGTTTGCTGCTGTATTGATTGGAAGGACATTTCAGTAGTACTGCTGCATTACAGCTGGGTAAGTTGCATTCTGGTGTGCTGATTTTGGTGAAGCCAAAGAACATATTTATGCTCTAAAAAGTAATTTAATATTTATGACAGATGCAGGGGTTGTGTGGTAGCTTACTTTATGGTCCTTTAGAGAAGACTTCTTTTCAGAGGTGATTACTTCTTCCATCTTCTGTTAAGTTTCTTTGTAGTCAGAAGTTCTCAAAGATGTGTTTGGGGCACAAAACCTTAGACATCATAGTAGAATATTGAATAAACGTGTGTATAACGACTGATTTGAGAAGCATTTGTAGTGAAGCCACAAAATTTATTCCTTTTATTTCCTTGTGCACTTGAAATGCTGCTTGGCAGTAATCCAAAAAGAATAAAAAATATTTTTTTTATAAAATACTTGAGGAGCTAAAGAGTAGCAAGGATATTCCACCTCTTTCCCCCTTGTCAGCTGCTTGCCTTTGGCTTAAATTACAGGCATTAGTTTAACACTGTACTTAGAGCTGTATTTGAAGAGAACGTGAGAGTCCTGTAAAAAAATTGTGAAATATACTTTCAGTTTTCTTTCTCCATGCCTCTCCTGCCATGTTGAGTAGCCTTAAGCTTTGAACTGTGCCATTGGAAAAATGTAACAAAGACATTTTGTGCCATGATATACTGCCTGTCTTTGCAGTTAATGTGAGAGCTCTCCATGGCATAACATGAAAATTTTTATGTTGACTGATTGCTCTTTGAAGTATTGTGTACTTCTGTAACCAGGAAAATAATGATGTGGGGATGACAGCTGTGAAGACAGGCAGGACTGCTCGTGTTGCTCACTCATGAGGGATGCATTACTAGAAGCTGGGTTTGATAGAATTGTGTTGTGTGGTATCTGCCACAACTGCAGAATCACTGTTTTTCAAAAAAATGAGATGTTTAGTTTCCAGCAAATCAATAAATGCTCAGGCAAATGTAGCAGGTGATGTGCCCTTGACACACCATTGGTATTCAGGTAATAGTTTCTGGCTGTCTTGCTCTCTGTCTTGGTCATTTTGCACAGTAGCTTTGGTCAGTGCTGCTGTGCTGGGCCAGTTCTGCTCTGGGATGGGAGCCCTTTAGGAACAGCCTTTGTGCTGGAGAGGAGTCTGATGGTTGTGCATCATTACTTGGACTCGTGTTATTCCAGTTCTTCAACCCCTCTCTGGAAGTGCTCTTTTATGGGTAGTAAAGAAAACAGTTAAGACATTAATTTTACAGTAGTAAAAATCTCATAGCACATAGCAAGAACTCCAGTGGTTGCCACTTCCTTTTAGTGCAGTTTCCCCATTTGCAAGGCAGTTCCATTGTCTTTCAGTGTTTTCATTATAAGAAATGAGTTAGAATACAATTATCCGAGGGGGTTTTTTAATGGTTATTATAGGTGTCCTCATTTCCTGTCCTAAAATTGCAGTAATTAAATAGCTTATCTTCATCTCAGAACTGGCTGAAAATCAGAGAGTGGGGATGTGCTTGCCAGTCTTCACATGTCAGCGTGTGACAGCACTTTGAGGTGCCAGTGACCTTGGGCAGTCCACAGTTAAGTATAGACACTGCCTAATTCTTCTGCTCTAAAGCAGAACTTTACATTCAGCTAACAAAACTGAACCTATTAAATACTCTGCTGTTATAATTTTCTCACTGGCCTGAGAGACAAAGAGTTTTGAAGGTCACAAAGCTACTGCTCAGTTATTTTGCAACATCAGTTCACATGCAGGTGGTTGTACTTCAATGTTACTTCTTTCTAAAAATGCACAGAGAAAGGAAAATAGTAGAATAAAGTGATTGTTCTGTCAAGGCTAACAATCTTCATTAAAATCAAATGGTTTTAGTGGCTATTTTCCATTTTTTGAAAAAAAAGCTCTTAGAAATTGGATTATCAACAATGTGTTCTGTAAGTTTTTCATTAATGCTGTTAGCTTGACTATTTCTTCATCTTTTGACTGACTAGTGCTGTTTTTCAGTGGAAAGCCAAATAGTTTGGAGAAACTCCAGTTCCATGCATTGCTTTGAAATCACTGTTTTTAGGTTGATGAATTAAATTTCTTATTTGGTCTGATTAACATGTAGTTTGATGGTGAGAGTTTGGAATTCCTTTGTTCTAATTTTGATATATTTTTTCTGAATGAAGAAACCATGCAGTCAACTTTGAGAAAATGTAATATAAGATGCAATCCATATTATGTTCATCCCAACCAAACTAATTTTTTGAAACATTAATCTGATTCCTTTTGTCACACTCGACCCTCCTTGATAGGGTTGATACACAGAAGTCCCAGGGAGAAAAATCTTAGTAAAGCAATAGAAGCAGATGAGTTTCCAGTGTGAAAGGACCAGAAAGTAAAATTCTGAATACATTCCTTGATTTCAAAGATACTGAAGAACACCACTTGCAGTAGTTGAACTGTCCTAGTGTTGACTTCATAATACACATGATTTTAAATAACCTACCAAAAATCCACCTGATTTTAAATATCTACCAAAAAAACTAATCAACAAAATATTAGTGCAAAAAATAATTCCTCTTAGATTTCTTTGTTGTTGCATAGTTATCACTGTTGAGAAATAGTCCCCAGTATTTTAGCTGTTCTGCTGTTCATCCTTTTTTGCTTCCCTCCTGAAGATGAAGTGCGTAATTTCTGCAGTTTCATGTAGGTCATCTGTTGCAGTAGAGAGATGAAACAGTTGATGAAACAGAGTTTTTGGAAGTGACAGAAAAACTGAGCAACACAAGCCTGACTCTTTTCTAAGCTGCATTCCTGCTTAAGAATTAGTGATCCTGGCTACAGGTGGTTTTTGTTCTAAGCCTCCTGGAAGTACAGAGGTGGTCGGGATATCAGGGGCTTTCACTTCCAGCTCCTCCTTTTGGTGCAAGGATGCTCTGAGTTCACATATTTTTGTTGTCACCATCTTTTTATAAAACCAAGAACAATAAAGAAATGATATACAGGACTTTTCACAGGGACTTTCAGGGAAAGTTCCTATTGCAGTTTACTGCTTTTTCAGTTAATAAAAGTTGAAAACTGAGGTTTGTCTTGGAGAATGATTAAATAGATGTTTTGCTTGAACATGAACTCCTTCCTTTAAATTCAAATAAAAATGGAATTTCAGTCTTGATCAAGATTAGAACATCCAGTAGTTTTTAACATGTTATTCTACTTTCTAAATATAGAGCTCAGATAATATATTTTGGTCAAATAGATGCTCATGCTCCGCAGAGATCCTCTAACAATGCAAGTGCAAGGCTGTACAGATGCTTGATTAACATTTAGCATCCTTTCTGCTAAGTGTGGGTTTGTTGGATTTTTTTTTCAGTAATTGAGGGTTTTATCACCATGTCTGCAGCTCTCTGTATTTATCAAACTCTCAAATTCCTTCTCAGATCCATTGCTGCCCTCTCCCATCGTCTTCCAGCTTGGGGCTCTTTCCTGACCCCTCCCTGCCTTTCTCTGTGTGCTGCAGTCCAAAGCATGTGGCTGTACCTATTTCCTCAAGTGTGCAGCTCCTCTATCTGGGACAATCCTGTCTGAGGTGTCCTGTGCCATCTGGATAATTGCGCTTAACAATAATGTGACATCTTGTCTCCAGTGATATTTTCTACACCTGGGAAATATGATAAGTGAATGTATGACCTTATCTCCTAGTGCAAGAATCTTGAAGTGTTAAGATATATTTACTGGTTTGTGGCCACCTGTAAATTATTTCTGTTCATTTAGGTATAATTAATGTACTTTTGACCTATTAGGGCATCCATAGTTGCAGAGCTAATTAACGAGGAAATTATTTTTGTATGCATACAGGTGCATTCATTTAAATGTCACTGATTTAATTTAATAACACGTTGTGAGTTTGGACACGCTGCCAATTTGATGGAGTTGTTTGTTTCTTCTTTAATTTATTCTTAGTAAGTTTCTTTGTCTTTTTTTTTGAGTCTCTGAAGAGTTTGGATGATAAATAATTTTCTTTATGAATACAGTGGTGCTTTGTTTTTGGTTTTGGGTTATTTGTTTTTAGATGGTGATTAGATGTTTTAAAATAGTAACTATTGTTTAGGGAAAAATTAGTTTAGGGAAAAATTAGTTTCAGTATTTGGACAAGAAGAGAAAGAGAACTGCATCTTTCTCAGGACCAGCATTTAACAGAGAAAATGTTTGCTTTTCAGAATTCTTAATAAAGACTGAATAGGTAATGGTGAGTTAACATTTATTGGAAGCATCTATTTAATTACTTACCTATTGAAGGAATATTTTTTTCCTGTTTTTTTGTGAGGGTGACATAGATTGTGCTGATGGGAAAATGACATTGCAGCATGTTACGTATGTAGAGATGTCACCTAGAACCTGATCTTCAGGCCAAGTATTCCCTGCCAATCTTTCTCTGTCCCAGCACAGTTCCCCAGGTCAGGCATAGTCAGAAAAATTCCCTGGCAAGCTGTATAAAATAGTGATTGCTGGAATGAATCTCACTGGATATGCTGCAGGGCTCAAGGACCCGGAGGTTGTGTTTCATTCCTGTCCTAAAGAAATCAAACTTCACTCCTTGGAAGGAAAGGAAAATGATGTTTTATGTGCGTAAGGCTGAGATTAAAAATACCAACCAGC
Organism: Irena cyanogastra; assembly: GCA_013397155.1. Lineage (NCBI taxonomy): Eukaryota > Metazoa > Chordata > Aves > Passeriformes > Irenidae > Irena > Irena cyanogastra. The sequence goes on from VWZV01006847.1 coordinate 716,979, forward strand.
TCTGAGCTAAAATTTTAAGTCAAAAATACAGCCAGTGTCCTTCATGTATATATATTGTTATTTACCAGTATTGTTGGTAGCTTTCTTAGAAGTCAGTTCTGGAGGGTTTAGGGCTTTTAAATTGTTCAGAGGATTAATGCAATGCTCTTAACATCTGAACTAAACACAGTTCATCTAAGCCAGTAATTTGTACAGAAAGATAAAGTGCTTCTCCTTCCAATCAAATTGCACTGAGCTGAATTTCCAGTTGTCTTTCTTAGCAAAGGATTTTATTGCCTGCCTCCTCTCTTCACAAGAGAGCGCAATCTCTGTTCGAGCGCGATCTTCGCTGTCTTAAGTTTCAAAGCTTACACACTGTAGGACCTGTCAGCCAGTGCAATGGCACTTATTCATATGAGGGAACAGTCCTTGATCTTATCAGGGAAGAAAATCTAGGATTTTTGGAAGGAAGAAAGTCTTGCCAAAGACCTTTCTCACATTGACAGAAAACTGAGCTTTTTCAAAAACCACTTTAACAATGCTGTACAAGAATCAAAGCACCTTTTTTCCCATCTTGAGAGGTATTTAAAGAGCAAATCAGCATAAAATGTGTTCAGTTTCGTAATTCAAATACACTGTCTTTGCAATGTTGTCCTGAAAGAAGTATGTCACTTTTTCAGTATCTGCTTGGTCAAATCTGTATCTGAACCATCTACTGAAAACAGGCAGGAGCTATTCAGCTAAGGCACAAATCTTGTCTCTTGCACAGAGCCTGGGTTCCCAAGAGGTGCTAATGCAACTTAAATGGGCCTGGCAGGAGGATGGCTCCAGGTGGAAATTCTTGCCTTGCTCTGGATTGCCAATGACATTACAGCTCTTCCCTCAGTATTAATTCAGGCTTACGGCTCAAGTATCTGAACAGCACCAACTCTCATTCTCACCAGCAGGGAACAGCCACCTGATGAAGTCACCAACCCAAATCTATTCCCGGATGGACGGCTTATTCCAAATTCCATTGATATTTTCTACTATCATAGTGCTTGTCAAGCTCAGAACTGCTTTGTTTCTTCCCAGTGATGCTTAGAGTCTCTCTAAGCTTTTTTTATCCAGTCATATCAAATCTTAAGTGACAAGATCTAAAGCAAGTTCTTTTATTATACCAATGCTTTTCTCCCTACTGCTTATTTCTTGGCATATTTTGAATTTTTTTCATTGATGTCTTTCATTAATTTTTAACAGAAATAAGAAAAGTTCCCCTCGCTAAGAAGGTATTTATGTAAATGTGTAACTAAGATCAGAGTCAAGATTCTTCCTGAACAAGATCTTTTACTAAAAAGCAGAACTCTGGGAGAGACTTTATTGAGTTATGGCTGTCAAATTATGCATATTTTATGTTCTTTTTATCCTAGCATATATTAGATATTGCATGATCATACTTTATGACCACCTGCTAGTCATCAATTTCAGTCTCATTGTAATGTCAGCTGAAACTTTTCATTGGTACGTGTTCTATTCTTTTAACTAGAATGACAATACAGTTTACCTTATTTCGTATTCTGAACACTTACTCAACATTTTTCCTGCTTTTAAAATTTATGTTGTATTTTTGTCATTACTTAGAATACTAGCAGGAGTCCCAAAATAATGAACTTTTCTACATTCTGTAAACCCCATAATGCATATCCATTCAATTTATAAGCGCTAATACTTTCAAAGAACTTCTAAGAAGCTGTTCATCAATGACTATTGCTAAACTGTTTTTCATAAGCTAAATTGTCATTTTTTCATTATTTCAGGAGTGTGGAAGGTTATGAAATCATATGTGTAGATACTTCCTGTGAATTTTCACATAATTTAGTATTATTAAGTTCTGATGAACTTAAGGAATGAAAAATGAACTTGCAGAATATTTTACTAAATTATTTCATAGCTTATGATTTCTATAATTCAATCTTCATAATAATTGTAAATACTATTAATGAAACTTTTCTTTCTCACTTTTTTGCATTTTAGATTTACACATACCATGTTTATTTTTGAAATACCTCAACTAATTTAATAAATAAAAGTCTCTGTTGCTGAGCTCTGGAGAGTGTGGGGTTATATATTTGCACATACCTCCATTGGGTTATTCAAGGCTTTGGAGGAGAGTGCAGGTCTTTCTGATGAAAAGAATCTCCCAGGAAAACAAAGTGAAATTTACCTTCACATGAGTAATATGTGAAAGCTCAAAAATCAGCTCTTGTTACACTTATACATATGCTGCCATATCAAAAATGTTCATGCTGAGTTTTTTGACAACTCTAAGGCAATTCTCATCTGATGTTCTCTGGAGTCCTCAGAATTCCTTTACCCTTTTCAGACTGACTAAGGCCTCCGTCCATATGTGAAATGCTATCTAAGATCTCATGTTGCCTCTGGTTCCTTCTGGTTAATGAATTAGTGACAAGTGTTTGTATTGATTATTTAAACCTGTTAGCAGTCTACAATATTGTTGTCCATTCAGAATATCTGGGGTGTTTTTAGGACCTCATGAATATTTGGGCTCATGGTTGAGTAGCTCCATCTCTTTTTTCTTTCATCAAGGAAGAATTCCTAAGTGTGGTGCTAGGAAGTGTATGACTGATGGAGAGCTTTGTGGTCTCAAGTTCCACAGGCATATGCCATCACTGTTCTTGCTCATTTGTGTTTGTGATCACCAGAGACATCCATGGGATATTTTGGGGAGCATTGACATAAGAAAGTAGATTATGTGCTCTTCTCCACTCTCTACATGTCATGAGACCTGAAACAGACTGTTTGTCATCCACTGTGCACTACAATGTTTGCCCAATCACACAGAGTTTTACAGAGAAGAAGTAATTGTAATTGGTGCTGTGTGCTTCAAGAACTTTAAAGGATTTGAAACTAAACTTTGTCCTGTCGTGACAGTTCTAAGGCAGTGGGCTCTGGCATGTTGTTTTTTATGGAAGAAAATGTGTTCACAGGTAAGCTGTATAAATAGCTTTTTAAAATGAGACATGACATGATCAAAATATTTTCTCTAAACATTGTGTTGCTGACTTCAGTATTTGAAAGCAAAGGTCTTTCTCCCAATAACTGTGCTTTGTTGATGGTCATCCTTAACCAGTTACAGTGGAACAGTATTTTTTCCTTTCTGTCAGGAATTCAGCACCACAGAAAAGTAATTGAGCTGTTTCAAAAGAAGTCAATGTCTGAGCTTACTTTTTATACTGCTAGAGTGTCCAAATTCCCCCTGGTTCAAAGTGGGCCACTTGAGCCATTGGTGATGACAGTTACTGAGAGACCACAGTATGTTTTCATCATTTTGGGGCTATAAAAGCTTGTTCTGTGATTTCTGTGGTTGGATTTCTGCCTTGTTGTGTTTCTTGTTACACACCTTCATTAATGATGCATCCTTGAAGAAAAGGTTATGACCCTCTAACCATTAGGTAGTCTGGTAGCCACTTGCTTTTCTTCAAAAACCCAACATTGGCTCAGTTGCTGGGCACATTCCAGATGATGCTTTGTGTAATCTCCTCCAGGTTTTGCTCACACGTCTCAGGCTTGTGTACAGTGCTGGCAACTGTTCTGCATGACACCAAGGCTACAGCAGAAACTGCATGGTGTCACATCAGGTGATGGGACTGTGAAAGGTCATTTATTTGTTTCAGAGACAGAATTTGTTCCCCAGGGAACGAAAATCCCTCAGTATCCCACTGCACCAGCTGAGATGCTGAATGAGTCTACGTAGTTGTTACTAGTTGTTACCAAAGTCTACTAGTCTGCTTTGGAAGCCATGTAGTTTATTGAAAGCCTCACCTCTGGCTAGTTGAACATGCTTTTCTTTGGAGTACTCAAAACAAGTTAGAAATAACTTCAAAAGGGTAAACGCTAATAATGAGTCACTTTAATTCAATAGCCTCTGCTGTCAGAAAATTACAAAAACATTTAATTCTTTGAGTAGTCAGGGTGCTTTAGTGAAGTCATGAGTTTGTATCCAAGGACAAGCTCTGGGAACATTTTAAAAAAGATTTCTTAGGCATTTCATGCCCACCACAACTAATTTTAATTATCTTGTTTTAAAGAAATAGTTTCACTTGCAATAAATGCTGTGCGCATGTGAATACTAACGGTTTATAATTCAGATCATAAAATGTAGTACAGAATACAGATAAGACACGCAGGCTGAGGGCTTGAGAAGGCCAGTTCCTGTTCTGAAACTACTTAATCTTCTTTTCTGTCTTCCTCTTCTTCTTGTCCCCTTCTCCTGCCTTAAAAATTGAACTAAAAGAAACCAACTTTATTTGGAAGTGGACAGCTGAGTTCATGTGCCATAGAAAGTAAAGATATTCCTCTGAAAGTCTGGGAGAGATCACAGTCTATGTTCATGGATACACCTGTTCTGCTGTATTCTGAACAATACTGATGTGCTGTTGTGAAAAGCCATGTACTAATATACCAATTTAGCATGTAATAAACTCTTGTAGAGCTGACCACATTCTCTGGTGTGTTTGATTTATTGAAATTTATTCACATTATATGGTGCATTTTTATTTTATTTATTTAAAGGAAATCCTAACCACTAATTATTGTAAGCCATTTAATATATACACCATGTGGTTAACACAAGCTGTGACTCTTCCTTGCTTTTATGAGCTTGGTGCTAATGCAGTGCTATTTCTGACTCCGGGGTGACATGCAGTTCTATAAATGGAGATAATTTGTTTTGCCTATTGAGACACTAAGTTGTCTGAGCTAGGACTGTTCCCTGCTATAAACAGTACTTAAAATGAGGTGATTGTAACATCAGCTACTGTTTCTGGGGACTGTTGCATATTAATGCATGCAATACACATCAACTGCCAAAAATGAAGCATTTTCTTATGCTTTAAGGTCCCTTGCTGTCTAATTTTCTCTCCTCTGCCTTTATATATTCCCAAGACATTTGTGATTTCACCTCCTTTCTTCAAATGATTTTGAAAGTTCAGACCTAATATATTCAGTAGTAAAAAGCCCAAGGCACCAATGTTGCTTAGGCAATCTAATATTCATACTCTTTTCAAATATTTATTTGTATAGTGCTAATAAATTAGAAGACAGGAATGTGACCTTTCCCTTCTTCCCCTCCCTGTGAGGACAGCTATCTGACATAGCAGCACCTAAACAAGGTCTTAAAAGTGTAAGTTCATGAATCTAACACTGTTACTAATTTCTTTCTTAGTGGTCATTCTTGCAGAGGGCTCAGGTTTTCAAATCAGGCTTATGTATCAAGGTTTAGGTGTGAGGAGTTTGAGAATTTGAGTTTTAGGTGAGCTTCAAACTTACAGACAATGCATTATGAATTTTAAAATTCAGGAATTACATTTTTTATTTGCATGTGCATTTTCATCTTGGATCTTGTCAAAAGATACTTTTTGTGTCTAAATCTCTACTATTAGAAATGCTGCTTTTGCTTACTTGATTTTTGAAGGCAATGACTGATGTAATAATTTAGGGTTGCTTGTAGTCATGAGCATATCTGCTGTGAAGTAAAGTTTGGATATGTAAAATATCTTGGCTCAAAAGAAACAGGAGAATTTTCTTTTGAAATCTTTAAAGTAAGTATTGCCAGCTGGAGCTGTTAAGGTGACTACAGACCTCAGGGACTTTAGATGGAGATTCATTCATGAGGCAAAGGCAGGATGCTGGGGTTGAAATCTATCATGGTCACAGATATTTAATAAATGTATGCTTTGTGCTGAATATAAAGCACAACAAAGTTAGCTCTTGTTCTCTGTGGAATATTTGTATGCTATCATAGTTCTTGCAAACAGATTATTCCAAACAGTATTGAAGTTGATGGAAAGACACTGTATTTCAAATGGTTTTGCCAAGGAACTTCAGTAATGTAAAAATACCTATGAACAAACTCAAGTTAATATAATGAGGGAAAGCAAACATCCTCCTCTCCAAAAAGCCAGAACAGTTGAGCCTTCCCTGTTACTTAAAGAGTTCATTACAGCTGTAATTTCTGTTACTTGTAAGCTTAATGAAATGTGGCTGTAGAAATAGACTCAATTCCTGGATTCAGATTATTCAGATTGTTTGCTTATTTCTTAAGCTTATTATGCTCAGTTGTTTCTTGTATTTATGTTCCACTACCAAATAAGAAAAGTGGGAATTTGAATTTGATTCTCCTAGGAAGTGTGGGTGTATACATCAATGTCTCCCTTAGCATACAGTATAGCCTTAAGGACCTTAATTTCTTTTCAAGTTATTATTTTTTATTTCATTGAGGACTTGGGTTTAATGAGGCCTTACTGGATATTGCAGAAATTACAGAATTATGCAAGAATGGAGCAAGTATTCAATGATCTTTCAGGGCTTTTTTCTAAAACTAGTAAGTTTATACAGCCACAGACAGTAATCATTCTAACAATGTATTCATTATTTAGAAGCAGAGTCTGAAAACCTGTGTTAATGCAGAAAGAATATTTTGAGTTTTGTGAGTTTTTGGAAGCACAGATTTGAAGCTAAACAGGGATCAAGTTCTGCTTTCTCTTCCTTCTTAAACTCCTTTTCTCTGCAAAATTCAAACAAGGGCATACATGGGGCAGAAAATGGGGTATACAAGCAATAAACCTTCCCTTCTTCCTCTGCCCTGTTGATTTAGGGGAGAATTTTACAAGATGTCAAGGTTTTGGAGAATGCTGTCAGACTCTGCAGAGGTGGTTTGTATGCGCCAGCACCCTGCCCAGTGAGATAGGTGGGCACTGATAGGTGCTCTTCCACTGAGTTTTGGTGTCGCTGCTATTTATGTGTAAAAGGTTCTGATTAAGTTAAATTAACTTCTAAGCAAAAAAATATCAGTTTTGATCACTTGCCTCTCCTCCTCTCTTTGTTTGCCTGGTTTGTTTTCTGAGCACCAGTGTATCAGGCAGGCGTGTTTCCAGAGCAGCTTTTCACAACTGACTTACGCTTTCGTTTTTCATTTGAATGCTCCTTACTATGGCTGGAACTTCAGGGTTCTGTCAAGGCTGGTTCAGAAGGACAGCAGTGTTGGTGAACAAACCTTGGGGCAGCCCTGCCAAATACAATTTGTGTTGTCGCAGTCCGTATGTTTATGAAGTGTTATTGTTTTGACAGTGTCTTAGAGGATATGTTTTTGTTATAAGGATTATGACCAGGTAGCCCTAATTTACCTCCAGATGGTCATATGTCTGCCCTCCATATGACATTTCTATTTACATATGCCTTTTTCTGTGTCTTCAGGTAGAGGATAACTGTCTGTGTGATGGAAGCACAGCCTAACTTGTCAAAGGCACTATTTGTAGAGCAATATGCAACTCACAGTAAGGTCATTAAAGTACCTCTAAATATTATTTGAGTTACCTTCAGCTCTTTAAATTTATCAAATACATTTAACAAATACTTTGCCTTTAGAATGCAGATAGTATTTTCATGCTGTTTGAACATAAGCAAAAACATTTGGATATAATTTTTCCAGGCCTCCTTGAAAAGGGCTTAGTGTAACTTGATAGGAAATATTCTTGTTGTTACTTGGTTTTTGCGTGTGTGTGTTTTTTTAAAAGCAAATTTTATTGTTTAATAACAATACCATGACTTTTTCTCCCTTTCTCTCAAGTGTGCCATTGGTATCTTATAAAACGAAGCATTGTATGCACACTAGAAAAATGCAAATAGTCACAATGCTTTAAAAACCCAAAGCAACAATAGCTTTCTTTTGAGTAGAGACAATTCCCCATTTCTTCATGATTACTCAGGGGTGCAATATTCCTACGCTTATGGCAAAAAATCAGACTTGCTGGTTGAATGGTGAAGTCCTGCTGAGAAACACATTTTGGACATAGCAGTGAAGATCTCCTTTCTGTCTGCCAGCTACCAGCAGTTTCATGGGTTGTTACTCTTCATCTGTTTCTCATTCCATTCCATGAGCATTGCCTTTTGTACCTTTCTTTTCCTTAATAAAGAAGAGGCAAATGTTGTGTCTCCAATAAAAGATGGGTTTGAAGGTGCTGTGGTGTGTATTTCTCCTCCTGATTGAACAGACAAGCGCTGTGTGTGCGCTGTCCTGGCAGAGGTGAGCTCGGAGTGCGGCCGCGGTCATGGTGCTGCCGCTCTGCTCGGCCCCAGCACCGAGCTCTCCCTGGGGGGAATGACCAGCACTGCCCTGCAGAGAGCCTGTCTCACATGGAGAGAGCCTGCTCTGGGAGCACACTGCTGCATCTCTTGTCATTTCCCATACTTTCATACCTAAAGTCGTAACTGACCTACTTTTTGGCTTTGATTTAAATCTATTCCTTTCTCCAACAACTCTCTTTCTTTCATCAGTAGTTACTATAAATTCATCTGGCAAATCACAGCAGATGTAATCCCAACTCTTTATCTTTCTTTGGATAGCATCTGTGTTTTACTGAATCTGGTAATTTGCACTGAAATCTAAGCTTTATTTGCAATTATTATAACATTTTACTTGGCTTCTGCAGAAGTCTTGGCAAAGAAAAAGCAATAACAACAAAAGAACTAAAACTGATAGAATATGTCAGAAAACAATAAAACTTTTAGAAGGAGTAAGTACAAGTATAAGAGTAAGTATAGTTATGCTGTTAATATCTTGGGTACACCCTCTAAAATAATATGCTTGGGTTTGTCTAGAATGTGCTAAGATTAACAATATTTTTTAGAGAAGATGTAAGATTCTGCTGAAGATTTTATATTCCCCTTTCAAGATGATTGTCCAAACCCTTATTTCTTTTTCCTTGGTGAAGTTTTTAAGAGACAAGCTCACCCTGACCATGCTGGCTGTCAGTAATCAGAAAGCACCCTTGGAAATGGGAGTCAGATCAAAAGGTGGATTTGATTTGTGTGTGTGTGTGAATGTGCCCTGAGAAAACAGAGGAGGTTGTAGAGCTTCCTATGACCCAGAGAAGTGCTGTAATCATTAGGACAAAAAGCATCTGTTTCTAGGTATCTCAAAAACCTCAATCACCAAAATATTTTTCAAGACAAAGGTATTAAATGAATTTTCCCATTTCATTTTTTTTGTTCCTTTTTTTTTCTCCCAGAAGGTTATTCCACCAAACCCACAGGAAACAGCTCTTCCAACCTCCTAAATTTAATGTCTGTCATTCACAGACATGTGCATACACAAAACTGTAGTTTCAGAAAACAGTTTCTGTGAACAGTTTATAAAACACAATATTGCAAGTGTGTTATTCCCTAGTATTTCTGATTTTGAGTCAGGAAAGCTTTGTCATTGTGGTATTTGTTACTAAATTTTGTGAGCAAGATGTACAAACTTAACATGGTAGAAATGCTGTTCTGTCATAAAAAGAAAACACTATGTTTATATTTAGGTAATTGGATGCGAAATAATTGAGAATCTTATATTTAAAGTTAATTTTTATGCTAATAAATATTTTTTCTATATATTTTAATATACAGTAATGAAAATAATTCAGTGTCCTGTCACCACTGAGCAAGTTTGTCTTGGGAATTTCTTGGCATTTCTAGTGATAATTTACCTAAACCATAGTAGCAGAAGCTTTGCTCCACTGACTCCCTGCTAATTTAGTTTTGGAAAAGCAGATTGTATGATGATGATAGTAAGGAAAGAAACAGATACAAGTTTGACAGATCAGCCTGGGTTGTGTGTCTGATCTTAAGACCGGGGGATTGTCTCTCCCAGTTTGCCAGAGCACATGTTCAGTGCGAGGAGGGCCGTGCCTTCCTCCCCGCAGGGCTCCTTTGGCCCGAGCACGTTGGCAGCCCTCCCCAGAGCCGCACTGCAGTGATCCTGTCAGCTCCACAGCACAGACCGGGCAGGGCATCAATAGCATATCCTTGCCGGGATGAGACTACTGAAATGTTGCAAATTGCAGACGCACTGAAGAGACTTTGATTTATAGGCTTGTTGTTCTTGCAGGAGAGACACGAATGCTTAATTCTGAGTTCTGTTTCACATTATGCAAATTGGGAGGGAGATAGGTGGTTTAAGAGATGAGGCATTGAAGTTTTTAATCTCCAGGCTTCCATTTCAGGTTCTGCGTGAGTCAGAGCACTTGTGAAACCTTGTTGTTTGGCCAGCAGTCCAGTCTCCCCTGGGTTTTTATCCATGTTACTGGCTTGTCTCTATTAATTAATATGCAGCTCAGCAATTTCAGCAATGACAAAAGTCAGTGTCGATATGAAATCTACTTTTTAAAAAATAAGGATACCTTTCTAAGCTGGCAGCAGTGCAAAACTGGCACTGCAGGAAGCTTGTGCTTCTGCTGCCTTTTGAGGACAAGAGTTTGTTATCCAGAGCTGTTAGGCTGTAATCTTCTGCTGGTTTATTGCAATAAATAATTAGTGAAATCTGGAGTATGGGAAATTGGATGTATTTATGTTAAAGTCTCTTGGTTTCTGTTTTCTTCACTACTTTAAAAACCATGTGTCTTGATCCACTGTATTTCTCAAAGGGATATATCATTTTATTCTACTTCTCAGAGCTGAAGAACATTCGAATTGACTTATAGCAAAGCCTATATAAAAAAGCCCTTTCATGGTGGGAACAGGCCAACTCTGAATGCTCTGGCTTCCTGTAAAGTGACCATGTTTGGTTTTGTGTGTAGAAAAGATTAAAAGAAAGATGTTTCAGAGAGTGGGATGCTTTCTTGCTAAAGATGTCCCTTTAGAAGTTTCTGTCATGGTAACATGAGGTGTGGAGACACAGCAAGTCCAGGCTGTACCAGATGGAACACTTTGCTAATTGGTTAATTCTGCTTTAGTGCCTGGCCACCACTTGGCACTGTGGCACAGAGATTTTTACATAGATCCAGCAGGGAAGCTTCTCCTTTTTATTATTCTGAAATATGGAATTGGCTATGATGAAATGAACTGTTTTAGTGAGATTTTCTTAAATTTTAACGTGTTCTGAGATCCTCCTCTTTAACCTTGCATATGTATCACCTCTTTGAAATTAAAACTAAAACTGGGTCTTACTTTTTTCAGTAGGCTACATTGTTCTTTTAGTAGTTTTAAGATCATGACTACTGATTCTGCAAGTGAAAAACTGCATTTTCAGTAAATGTGCTAATAATAGATTTTGCTTACCGCCTGTCATAACTACTGACTAATGGATCTTTGGACAGGATGAGTGCACTCAATTCTCCTAATTCAAAAGCAAGCACCCTTTTGTATAGTGGGGCAAATTTATTCTTGGAGTTATTCCATACACTTAAATGTACTTACAGCTGAGCTGAATTTGCACCCTAAGGTCCTATTTGAAGAAAAATACTCACAATTTCTTCAGTTATATTCACAAAGTAGAGAGGCATCTCTTTATTTTTATTATCACATTTAATGACACTGAGAAGTTCATGGTAATGTAGTAATTTCAAGCCCTGCAGATCCTGCAATGGGAACTGGGTATTGGGAAGGAAGGGGGCATCCTCTTTGTGCAGATACTAATTTGCAGCACGCAGTTTTTGGTGCTTAACTAGTTGTTTCCTTAATTTGTTCATTCCTTCTGAGCTTTGGGAACATATATTTTCATTATTTAAAATGAAGACACATGCTTCCCAAAGGCTTTATTAGTAAACATTTGGTATTGGTAATGAACAACTTTAGAAGACAAATTTCCTGTAAGAGCAGTGTATTTGTCAACTACTCAGCATACCTGTGATAGGCTCTTCAACATGTCTTCCGTGTTATACTGTGAGTATTGCTAGAAAATAGAAATAATTAGGGAATGGAAAATGCATTAGGAACCGGGTTAGCTTTGTCTGGAACATGGAGATTGTGATTTGGATTGCATAAATCCTTCTGTTTCAGTGCCATTGACAACACTGCATTCAGCAGTTACAGAACCAGAAACCAGTTGGGATTGGGAGTGACCTCTGGACTCATCTAGCCCAACCTCCCTGCAGTGGGCAGGGGCAACGAAGGAGATGACAGATCTCTCTCTCCAGCAAGTTTTACTTGGAGGAGAGCTAACGGGGGCTTTAAAAAGGATCTCAGAGAAATTTTAGCATGCCCAAGTAAATAGTGTGTTGGAGATAATTTAAAAAGAAATAGATTCAAGCATCAAATATTCATATGCTTTTTCTAGACAAACATTTATTATGTTTTCCATTAGGTGCTTGTTTTCTCTCTCAGACATGTAATTTCCATGCTAGTAGATGATTCCACTTAGGGTGTATTTATGTTTTCTAAAGGCACTTACATTCTTGATTTCTTGCAAATATTTTTCTGTTTTGGTGATGGGAGAGGAAGCGAAGATCCACTAGCCCTATGGTAAAGTCAGTTTAAAGATGTAAATGGAAATTCAGAACAGAAATGAGACTCTTAAGGCAATCTTTCACCAAGAATTCCTTTCTGCAGGAAGAAGTATTTGTTTTTTGCATAGCCGTATAGATGCACATGTCTGTATCTTATTTATATTAGCGTGCATAAAGAAGGAAAGCATACATTAACTCTTAAAAGCTGACCTGGGCTTGTCTTCCCAGGCATTTTGAAGTGCTCCATATCACCATGTTAGCCTAGCCAAATTTTCTGCATATTGTTGCCTGATCACTGGCCGAGAGCTTTATTTGTTCTCTGGCATTTGGGAGTCCTCTTTGAGAATCTTCTAGCCAGAGTGGGAACCATAATGCTCACTGAAAACAGGTCATCAAGCAGGTTATTAAGATAACATGCCTAATGCAAACCTGGTTTTAATCAGGAAGTAAACAAAATTCATTTTCCCACCTCAGTGTGTCAATTTATCTAGTGGACAGTTGTGCTTATGTTATCTAGAAACATTCAGGTTTTTTTCAGTTTTGTTTTTTCAGATGGTGAAATAAAATGGCATGTTGTTTTCTCTCCATGACACCAGCACTTTTTGAATCCAATTACAAATAATCTGAAGAAATTCTTTCAGAAAAGAGGCAGTTGTAGAAGAATATGCTAGAAATCTCTAAAACCTTGACTGAGATGGAGATGGATTGTCTGCTCACTGTTTCTTCTAATGCAGACACGTTCACCAGGTGAAAGTAGTAGGTGATAAATTTGAAACACATGAGAGAATGTGGCTGTTCTTGCTTCAGATTGCTATGGAGGTAAGGTTTTGCATCGATACAGGGATGTCTTGAAAAATTAATGAGAGAGAAAAGTGCTGAGAGTAATTAAATGCACAGAAACCATATCCAGGTCCTAATGTGAAACCTCTTGGTTTCCTGAGCTCAGAGTAGCAGGTTCAAACAGGGAGCAAGTTCACTCTGTTCTTACTCTTGTCTCTTTCATGATCCCTGGTGTGGAGAGAAGCAGACAGGTGAGATAATAAGAGTATGGGTAGCAGAAAATTATTTCTACCCGGAAGTATGATCAGTTTGTTCATGAACAAACTGGTGATAAAAAAAGCAGATTTATTGACAACATGATTTGGAAGCTGTTTTTAGCAGGTCTATAATTTAAAATATTTCTCAGATAATAGTGAAGTCAAAAGAAAAAAAAAAGTCAGTTGTCTGTAACTTGTAATCTCTTAATTTTTTTTTTAGTTCTGCAGCTCTTGGGCATAATCTACTCACATTTTTATTCAGCCAAGATACAAAGCATGCTTTTGCCAAGCAGTTACTTAATGCTTTGCCATCTATACCTTCTGTAACTGTTGTAGTGGGAAAAAGCAATAGTAGGTTGAATTAGCTGAAAAATGCCACAAAGCAAATGATGTTCTAAACTGTATAGGTCAAAGTATTGCCAGACTGGAGGAGGATTTTGGTTTAGAGGTGTTGGTGAGACGATGAACATCTGAGTGCTTCAGAATGGATTGAATGTGGAGTATGAGTGAGGATGCATATTTGGCTCATCATTTGGACTTCCAAGCATGTATTTCAACAGCTAAAATATATAGCAATGTTTAGGAAAAGTGCAGTAAAGAACATGATTCTGTCTATTTTTATTGTGTGTCTTGAGTTCAAGTATTATCTCAATGTGAAGGAGAGCATGAATAGAAGGAGACAATTTACACTTGTGTTCACCCAGCTGTAGCACTGCAGCCTCTTGGAATGATGTCCTGAGCCTGCCACCCATACAGCTGCTTCTTATGTTGTCACCAAATTTGCAGAAATGTGTTATCCCATTCACGTATTTTTTTTAAGTTGCCCTTCCGTTTGTAACTTACGGAATCTTAAGAGGCATCTGGAGGGCTCTGCCCTGTTCAAGAAAGAACGAGGAAAGGCTTTGCTGCAAGAAATTCACTTGCTGGTGCAGAAGGTAATCGAACACCACAAGATGCTGTGCAGAGCCTGAAGAAGGAATATAAACCAAACATGACTTGAATAGAACCGTGTCAAAGTGCTTGTCTCCTGTGAGGTTGTGGAAGAATTGAAATACCAGAGGGAAGAAAGCTTTGAGGAGTAGCTGTTTATTACACATGCTTCTGCTTGCTCCTATTTAGAGCTGCTTGCAGCTACTCTCCTCCGTTGGAGCCATCCAAGACACACAGAGAAGCAGATTGCTTACAGGCTGGGAGAACAACGCTTTTTTTAGCACAGAGAGCACTGTATTATCTCCCTTTTAATGCTGTGCATGTCAGTACCTTGCCCAGCTAATACTGCCAACATGTTTTCCCTGGAAAGCTTTAAACAATATGAAAAAGCACTTTGGGAAAGCTTGTAAAATTCAGTCAATTTGTCACGATGTTTTATAGTTTTATCACCTTAGTCAGTGGAGACTGCGTGCTGCACAGCAAACCAAAAAGAAACAAGCTGGAACCATCTCTGCTTTTCCATGTTCTAAATAGTCTCTGACATTCAAACCCCATGTTAAAGGGCTGCCTGGTATTGACTGTGGTAGTAGACTCATCAAAGACTCCACAGCAGATAGGCCACCTGGGCAGCAGAATAAGTCTCTGGAGGAGATTGTTGTTACTTTCTCTTTTTGTCATCTGAGATCATTATTGCTTAGGTGAATCTTTCTAACTTCTTTTAACAGTGAGCAAAACAAGCTAAGTAGAACAAAACTTGTTATGGATTCCTTTAAATGCATGCAAAACCAAATAAAGGGAGATAATGTAACACCAGCAAATTATTTGGATAACATTAAAATTGTGTAAGATTGGTGCTTTTTGTTTTAATAGTAGCTGTTTGGCAGACAGGCTCTTGTAAATAAGAAGGATGTGGAATATGGAATTGCAGAGCTTCTAGGATCTTTTTTTAAAGATGAGTGTGATATATAGGTATTTATATGAAATCAGTGTCACTTTGATAGCCTAACAAAGCTACAGAAATGAACCAAGTGCCAGAGTAATTCTTATCTAGAAGAAACAGTATTGAGGAATATTTTTCCTAGTCTGAAACCACTTTTTCAAGGAGTATTTGGTTTTATCCGAGTATCAAGTAGGCTCCTCCTCATGTTCTAGAGTCCCATAAGACCCAAGTGGGAAGTGACTTACTGAATGTCAAGAAGATAAAAAAGGTGTTATTTTGTGACTTGATTTGGATGAAACAGCAATGCCCAGGGGAACGCTGAGTGTGTAGCGGACTGATCCAAGGATAGGCTTCACAATTCAGTATCTTTTTTTGAAACTGTCATGCTTCCTCTGTCTTAGCTGTTCAGAAAACACCCCAAAGAACTTTTCCATTATTTTTCTCCAAGAGTGCTAATTTTAAATTAATGTATTGCATTAGATGGTCACAGGATGTTGCGCTGTAATTTTGCTGCAGTTGTGGAGCATCCAGTCTCCTACAGCTATCTTCCTGTGTTCTGCCACCTTCTTGGTGTCCTTGTTCCAGCAGACCTGGGGCTTCATACCTTTCTTTCTTTGTTTTCCTGCAGACACCTGTTGCAAGATGCTCTGCAAGAGTGGAATGTGCAGACCTTCCCTGCCCCGACACGGTGCTGTGCCAGTCTCAGTGCTCAGGCAGTGCTGGGGTTGTTGCCCTCGCTCTGCCATGGGTGTCGTTCTGCTTGCTGCAGCAGCGCTTGGTCCCCTCCCCTGTGGCTTTTCAGAGAGAAAGCCACACCTCGCCGTTTTCAGCATCCTCTAATCATTTGTGTTTCCTCACAGAAACTCAAATTTCTATTCCAAGGCATGAAATGTGTGCAAAAATGGTATGGCAGAGTCCAGGGAAGTTCATGGCCCCCAAGCAGCCTGGCCCCAGTCAGGTGCAGGGCCACAGGAGCTGTGGGAAATACGGCTGTCAATCAGTCACGGATTTCCTGTTCAATGCTTTCACAAGTGACAGGACACCTGCCTTTGTTATTTTTGTTACAGTTTAGTTGCTAACCTTATCTAGAAGTCAAAGTGGGATTCAGCACAGAAATGAGAAATCCTGAGGGTGGGGAAGGATGAAGCAACTAGAGAAATTTAATATAAATTGCAGAGGCGGCAGGGCTTCACTTCAAACGTTGCTTGTACTTTGTGCTGAATTTATTTTCTGTGTAGCAATTGTGATGGAAGGAAGAAAACAGAATGGAGAGATAATGGTTATCAGGGTTTTCATAGTTTTTTTTTTCCTGTGTGATTATTGATGATGTTTACAGCACAAAAATTAACAGCTCTAAAAAGAAATAATTGATAGGAGCTGTCAGTATAATGATATTATTGTTGGAAGCTCAGTGTGGAATGAGTATGACTTGAAATGAATCAGGAATTGAATATGTCAGTGGAAGAAAAAAAATTGTAAGTGAATGCGATTCACTAAGTTAAATATTTGTTAGCGCTTTATTCTACATGCAGAATAAAAATGCAAGGGTACCAAATCTGAGCACTTGCCACATGTCAGCATGCTCAAAGTATAATGATTACTGTAGTTACTTAGCATAATGATTAAAATAGTTGCCCAAAGTACTTTATTTATAGCAACATTTGTAATTAGGTGCTTGAACATTTGTTATTTCAGACAGGAATGTCCTGTAGAGCTAAACCTTGTGAAATGAATTCTCCAATTACTGAATTTACATATCATCCTTTTTCTATGAAAAGTAAAATACTTTTCTTCTTCTTGGCAATTTTTGTTACTATTATTTTGGGTTTTTTTTAAGGAAACAGTATAATATAACTCCTTGTCGTATTTAATTCTTAAACTCAGCTATTGTATCCTCAATGAACAAATGTCACAATTATTTTCCAGCTGGAACTCCCCAGATGTTATTATTTCATGAGGAATTCTTATTATGATCATGAATATCATATCACTTATGGTCATGTAGATTCTTTTTATTCTTGTAGCTTTGCCCCTTCTCCCTCCCACCAAAAGAGAAAAAACCCAGCAATAGCTAGCATAAAAAACTGAGGATGAAATATTTCTCAGGATGAATCAAGTTCATTCTTTGCAAATTAAATATTATCAAGTGCTTTAATAAGTTTCCTCTTCCTTTTAAATTTCTCTTAAAATTAATTTCAATCAGAGATTAAAATTAAGGATAATTTTGCCTGGTGCACAAGACATATTATGAGGAAGGTTATTCAAATGCAGTGGTCTAGAGGCTGGGAAGGTGTTCAGAGAACATAAAGGCTGTGCCTAAAACCTTGATCTAAGGTTGAGGAAAACTCCCTTGCCACCATTTTGAGTACCAAGCACAAGAAGTGAGTAAAATATTTAGGTAACAAGAAGATTCTCATGACCTCTCCTGAAATAGTTTCCAACTCCATGGAGGAGTGAAGTTTTTGTATATTAAGTTCCTCTCAGTCCGGATTTCTGCCACTGTTCATGCACAGGACACTGAGATGATGGGAAACCTGATCAAATGCTGGTTCCTCTGCCTGCTTTGGATCAGACTGCTGAACTCGGGGTCCTTCCTTCCTGGCCTCTTGTGATCACTGATCCGTTCAGTTACAAGGGAACGTTTCTGGCCTCCTTTCTTCTTTCCTGTGTGATGCAGTTGCGATGCTTTGTAGACTCAGTTTGTACCTAGACTCTCAAGAAGGTTCGTGGCTCTTGTGATTTGTATTTGTGAGTATCCAAGCTCCTCTTGCCCTGTCTGAGGAATCTGGCTGTTGAACAGGGGGCCTTGGGTTGGTAAAGAGACAAGTTTGACACTCTGGCTGTGTCCCTGGAGGAAGATTTCTCAATTCTGGTAGGAAGGCTGAGTTCACCTTTGGTACAACAGGGTATCTGGTTTAAAAACTGTATACTGTGATATGTGATGAATGTCTTGCTGATTTAAATGTAGTTTACTACTTTTTAAAGATGAGGCTAACTGCCAAGGAGGAACACCACTATTTCTGGCTTTCCTTTCAAGCTCCCAATATACCTCAAGAGAAATAGGGATGTTGTGAAACCAACTTCTGCCAAAAGTGAAGGAATACAGAATTTGTCATGTGGGACATGAGGAGCAATTGTGATTCTGGGATGTGATCTGTTGGACTGGATGCTGCTTTAAACTAGCGGGACTGGAAATGTTCTACTTTTAATAGATTAGGTGTAATAGATGAGTGGATTTTTAGTAATAATGGTAACAATGCTCAGCATCCTTCATGTCAGTTTTCACGCCTTTATTGAAGGGTGGTATTGACCCAAGCCAAATTAGGAAAGAAGATAGTATCTGGATAAGCTTAGATATTATTCACTACTCTGAAAACAGATCATTCATGGCCCTTAGCACTGATGCTTCAGTATAAAGAGGTGGGTTTGACTTTCTGTTTTCTTAACTGTCAAATACTCTTAGGTACTAACTTATGTTCCTGTTTCCAAAGATGCTTTATTCCTTTTAAAGAAATTCTTGTTGCTCTTATTTTTTTCTGAAAAAGCAGAAGAGGTGGTTTCCTACAGAAGTTCACACTTTGCTAGGAAGCAGGGAAATGTATGTTTTCTGTTCAAGTGTTTCTATAGCCCCTTAAAAACATGAGTAAAATAATTCCTTTTGATCTGAAAAAGCCAATTTGTTGAAATGGTACCATCAGAAGTAGACACCCAGGCCCATAACAGAACTTCTTTAGAAGGAGATTGATATTTATTTTAGCTTGCTAGTTCTGTCTGTCAGTGGCACTTAGGATTGCTTTGCTGTTTTACTGAGCGTGGGATTTGAGGTCAGGCTGTTTAAGGTTGCATTTTTAACTGTCCTTTGGGCAGGGCACTTGCTGGGGTTGGAGACCCTGGTATTCTAAATCAAAATAAAGATCTAGAAAATATAAAAATCTAGCTCAAAATAAAGCTACTATGTAGGTAGGATTGGAATCCTGTGGTCAGCAGGCTGCTGGCTGACCTCTGCATGCCTCTCTCTGGCTTGTAGTTGGTGAAGGCTTTTCTCCTAAAGAACAGTATTCCAGCAGTGCTTGGGATGGAGGGTATAGGTCTTTATCCTAACTTATTAATGTGTGAAAGGCTGAAGGCCTGGGGCTGTATCTCCATGATGATCTGACATCTCACTTTTGGACCTGTCGGTGTCACCAGAGACAGAGTTGTGGTAAGGGGAATAGGAAAAAGGTTTATGCTTGGCCTGTATGTCCTGATTGTCAATTTAGAAGAATTTGAAGCCCTTCTTTTTTAATCTTTTTTTAAGCTATATCTTAGAAATTTATTTTAAAGGCTGTGTCTTACAGAAGCAACACTGTATCCATAGTGGAATGTTTTAGTGGGCATTTAAAATGTAAAGTGTGAATTCTGTGAAATATTCTTATAGCTTACAGAATTAATTTTAAATAAAAGGGAATATTTTAGTTCAAGTTCTTTTTATTTTTCATGCTTTTCCCATGTGCTTCTAATGTACCTGAAAGTTAATCTAGAACATAGTCAAATTTCTAAGAAAATACTTTTTATTAAAAATTACTTCATATTTCTCAGAAATGTCACTTTTTTAGAGTACAGCTTAAAGCAGCATGATCACTTTTGAAACATTATAACACAACACAAATGTGGTTCCAGCCCCATGAGTAATTCAACACAGCCTGATGTGTAATTAATGCAGTACTTCACAATGTGAATGCTTTTTAGAAGGAATAAAAATGCAAGTGCAATTTTGCAAGATAATTGACAAGTAAAATGACCTGAAAGGGATGTGATTTGACTTACTCTGAAGCAAACATTGGCTGTTCAGTCGTGGGTAATGTGTACCTCACATACTTGCAGACTGTGCAGTGGGTACTGTGGGCAACGGTAGTGAAGGAATTGATGGCAAAACTGGAAAAAGGGATGATAAATTTCCCTTTGTTTTATTTGGAAAAGACAATTGGGCATTGTTCGAACATAACAAAAGAAAAAAAAAGGTTTGCAGGAGTTGGTTATTTATAGCTGAGCAGCTCCAGTATGTTGAGATTCATTTGGAATGTCAGGTAAATAGAAACCCATTTATGGTTTTACCCTGTTCTTAGCACATGATTTTGAGAACTATTTTCTAAAAAGATGAAAAAAAACCCCTTGAGTTTTATACAGGGAGAAGAAGGAATCCATCTTTAGAATACAATGTCTTTTTAGGTATTGTTAATTTGTCCATCTTTGGTAAAAGGGACTATTATGTCAATTCTCAACAATATCAAAGTTCACTTTAAAAAATCCCAAACCCAAAAAATGTTCTGAAATTCAACTTCCCCAAAAGGGACAAAGGTCAGAGCAGCCCAGGAGAAAAGCTGAGTTGTGAGTAGAGGTTGGGGAGAGGAATCATGGATGGTTCTTGGACATAACAAAACCCCTGCTCAGATTGGATATTCTTGACTTTTAGCTCATAGTTGTTATGTATCATGTGGAACATGGATGAGACTTGGAGAGACCTCTGGAAGGGAAAATGCTCCCAGTCTTTCTCAAGGCCTGCAGGCCTTGCCTGGAAGGAGCTGCCCAGCTCCTTGCAGAATTGCTGATTTAGTGGACTCTGTGTGAGTCTGCTGTGGGAAGAAAAGAATCAGGGCTGATTACCACACTAATACGGGAAGAACATTTTACACTGTAGGCTCAGAACTGTTTTTATCCTAAACCTTGACACGCAAATGTTCTTCTCAGTCACTTCCTAGTACCAGAAAGCAGCTACTCTCAGGTCAGGCTTTTATTCTCATGGATTGCTTCTTCAAATAGTGGTAAACACAAGTGTCACGTGCAGGTTTGAAAAGCTGGCGTGTCACAGCACACATCAAACAGTGTGTTTAGAAGCAGAATACCTATCAAGTAAAGGTGTCTTTTGTACACCTAGCAGCCTAAAAATACACTTAAATAAGACTTACCTTGTAAGAGGGCCAGGAGAGTGCTTTAAAATGCTCAAAGGAATTCTAAGGAAAGGTTATCTTCTCTATTTGAAACTCAAACAACGCAAGTGTGGAAGAACACTGAGTAATCCCTAGAACTGCCCAAATAGTAGCAAATTTAAAAATGGAGAGCACACACCAGGTACTTGTGCTAATATAGCAAAGCAAGGCCTGTGATGGGAGGGCTGTTCTCACCATGGCTGACTCAAAACCTATGACCAGCTAATTAGTATTTAGTAATTTGTTATTCAGGCAGATCAAAAATGCTGGGTTCCAGAGCCAACACAAGATTTTAGGGGCTCTGCAAGTTCATCAAAAGACGTGTAAACTGGTGAAGAAATAAATCCAAATATATTTCTGTATTTCTGGTTTGTGTTCCCCTAAATGCGTGCTGGGAAGCAGAGATTCTGCTCCCTTTCCCAAGGAGTCTGGTCTTATTTCTGTTTGGCAGTCAAGCAGCTACAGTCACTAGCAAACAAATTTCTCCTCTGCTGCAGGGCTGAGGTCAACAAAGCCCAGAGTTCGGCTCATTAGGAAGGCTTAAAGATACAAAGAACCGAAATGTTCCTCTGACTGTTTTGCTGACTACAGTGCATTTTAATCTTTTGCATTCTCTGTCTGCCACATTCTTGGTTTATGCTCTCCACACCAGTGTGTTGTTCTGTTTGTTTCTCTGAGTGCACCTGTGCCCCTGCAAAGGTCCTGCTGTGCTCATCTCACTCCTGTTGCCCTGCTGCAGGGGAGAATGGACTGGGAACATGGTGGGCTCTTGTTACAGGTGCCACAGCTGCTTATTTTACTCTGCAGCTGGCCGAATACACAAGTGTTTTGGGAAGCCAGGAGTGCGTGGCCATGTAATAGCACTTGGATGGACAGCAGCTACATCAATAGGAACGTAAAACAAGGGTTCATAGGCTGAGCCTCTTCAAGGCTGTGTGGTCTTGCAGCTCACCAAGGGTTCTCCTTGTCATCCAGCCCCAGGTGCTTTCCAGCTGAGGAAGTGTATATGGTTGTTGTCTGCATTTTGTTCTGTGAATAAATTAACAATCACAGTTACTTATGTGCTTATTCTGGTGTCTTTCATACATGAACAGGCTGAGATTTTGTGTGTCCATATGTAGTCAGAAGAAAAATACCTCTAAAGTGAGAAAGATATTATTTTGGTGAAACACCTACCTTACTATATTAGCATTTACCCTGAGTAGCAGACCTTAGAAAACCATTTAACTAACTTTAACACTGTGTTTTCATAGTTACCAAAGGGTATGACACCTGAATTTTGCTTTATACTATTCATCCTTACTGTGTCTTGTGTAGAATTGAAATGCACCTCATTCTCTGGTTATTTTCTGGAATGTCTTAATTTAATTCCCATTCGTTCTCCCCCATGGCCTTCAAAGAAAATAAAATAGGTGGGGCAGACAAATTGAAAGGTAGGAAAATACTCTGTGTCAGCTTTTCTGATTGTGTCAGGTGCTCTGCAGAAAAATAATCTACTTCATTATCTCCTCCTTCAAGTGGAATACTAATCAATATCAAGGACTGAAAGAACAGTATTTGACAAATACAGGATGCTACTGAGAGTTCACTTTTTAAAGTGATCATTCTTTTTTAACAGCAACTTACAATTTACTGTTCTAAATATTTTTTTTAATGTTTAAGTCTTAGAGCATTGTATTACTACTTATGCCCTTGAAAAGGAGATGTCATTGATCCATCCTTCAACTGTCTTCTACTCTGCCTTGAAAAAATAAAGAAGGTGTTATATCATCCATTCAGGATAGAGCAAATGGAAAAAGTTTATCATGTAATTTGTTAATTTAGAGAGCAGTCGTAACTTCTCTTATTCTAATGACTCTTCTTCCTTTTGCTTTATTTTCCTTTCTGCACCAGATTTTTCCTCTGTTTATATTCATTAGTACATGGGATGTAGAGAATGCATTAGTATTAAAACGATTTACTTTGGATGGTTTGGGCAACTTCAAAACCAAAGGAGTGCAGATATCATCAGGAGCATTATCTGCCTAAGATGGTGTTTTACCCTGTGAAGAGTATTACTGCTCACTCAGGCCTAGAATCAGTAGAAATTTCCATCTCTGTAAAAAATAACATAACAGTAACCACTTTCATTCCATTTTAATACATTCTGAGCTAAATGTGAGCTTGAGAGATCTGTCCTTCCCATTTCTCTCTTCTGTTTTCAGCAGCAAGGTGATAATAGGAGTAGCCTTGGTTGGATCAGGAGATTTAGGCAGGTGACAATCCACCTTCTTAGACATGTTCTAATTGTAAATTTGGTCTCTTACTTTCAATACACAAAGATGAGGATTCATGACAGCTCGCTTTCCCCTTTAAGGCATGTTACTGAGAATCAGCATTTTCAGAGAGCTTAGTATCCCAGCATTTGATACTGTGACAAGTGAGGTCAAATAATTAGTGTTGAACTTTGCTTTTGTTTTGTGTCTTTTTTTTTTTTTTTTTTTTTTTTTTTTTTTTTTTACTGGAAAACTGCCTTCTTTAATACAGTATTAGGGAAGAAGACTTGAACCCAATTTAAGAAATGCTGATCACACTGTTTCTGTAGCTCTTCCTGTGGAGGTTGAATGGAGTGCCTGTAAATTTTCTGTGGCACGTAATTGAATTTTGCAGGTTAATATGCTTTCTGTGATGATCAGTGACTGTCTCTGAAGAGTTTCTCTGGCCAGCAAACAGACGAAAAGACATGCAGTTGTAGACACAGAATCTCAGATGTCATCTTGATGCTGAGAATGAGAGCATTTGTCTTTTTGTGTGGAGGTTTACATCCCTCCCTGGCTGGCACACCTACAGAGGCCATCAGGAGGCACCTGTAGTGTTGGATCTTGCCCTCCCTTTATGGATCATTGCTTGGCTGTAGATGAAGTTACTTTAATTCATAATGCCCCTGTTTTTGGGCCAAGATCCCATTCTGCCCATTCTTTTAAAATTACCTAAAATTTATACCTTGTATCTTGTCCAGTACAAGGTTGCAGCTGTGAAGGTAAAACTCTCCACATCTCCTCCTGAGCATTTGAGCATCTTTCTCGACACAATTACTCTTGAAGAAACAAATATTTCTTTCTTAGGAAATACTGCTCCCTGTATCTGCCCTAGAAGAAGATGTCTACATCCTTGTTCTCAAAGTATACTTTGCCACAGTAAGAAGTGTTTATTTTCTCTGCTTTCTCTACTTTAATACCAACTTCACATGGCTTAATCCTCACTAATGACTGCAGCTTGGTCCTGTGCCATGAATCCACCTGTGTTTGTGGACTTCAACCCACCCCTCCCCCCCAAAAAAAACCCCAAACAAAACCAAGCAAAACAAAAAACTGTGAAGAATATTGGAAATCTAGCCAGAAAGACCCTCTTTAACTTCCTTGGCAGAGAGCCTGGAAAGGAACAGAGAACACAGAATCAAAATAAATTACAGGATTCAGAAGTGCATTAAATTAGCCCTAAGAAATTGCTTTCTCTTGGTATTAGTGAGTAGTGATAATTTGAAACACTTCAGCCCTGGTCACTTTGTTATTTTAAAAGAAATGGAAATAGAGATGTAAGAAAGAAACCCTGAATAATAAGGCCTGTAGTTGCATTTTCAAGTTGTAACTTAAAGTGAAATGCTTTGGTTAAGATGAGACAACCAAGTGAAGAGTTAGTTCTAAGAGGTGTAAAAGGAATCAGAAGATAATTTAGTCTTGAAGGAATTTCTGGAGATTCTGTTATTGATCCCTTTACTCAGAGCAGGCCAGTGAAGTAAAGGTTGCTCGAGACCTTGTCAAATTAAATTTTGAGTATTTTAAAGGCTGCAGATTTCACATTCCATGTGAGTTTTAGAGGGTGACGTGCTCATTTCTCAGCATAGGTCAGAGTGAGGGGAGGTTTGAATCAGAAGGTTGAATCACTCTTTATATTTGCCGTCCTCCCAAGGTTTTAGGACAGGAGTGCATTTTGGTTTTGCTTTGGTTATGTTTTGCCCAAGTTAATAAATAATTCAGCCTGTCTCTGTGAAAACAGAGAAGTTCGAGTTGTAGATGTTCAGTGGTTAAATCAGTATTGTCTGGCCATTGTTCAGATGGTCCTGCCATTTGTCTTCTCTGAGGATGAGGAATCCCCCCAGAGATGCTATGTAGGTTCCATATAATGCAATCACTAGTAGTCGGTGCAGGTGGCCTGACTCAGCCAAGCAAACCTGATCAGGTTATTTGGCTCCTGTGCTCATCGACTTCAAAAATAATTCCCACTAGGAGTTTGAAGCTCCCCCAGTACAAGCATGAGAGCTGTTACAGAGCTCTTCTGGCTGCAGAGATCTTTCCACCAGGCTAAGCTGCAACTTCATTTGTTTTTTCCAAAAATTGACCATAACTAGGAAAAAAAATTCAGAAAGGACAGTAATTGCTGTCGTTTTCTCCATGCCTCAGCGGGAAAAAAGACTGTATTAACAATAAAACGTCATTTATGGAGTGTGCAGCACAAAGTTTATCTCCTCATTTCCTGTAGGTGAAGATAATCCTATATTTATTGTGCAAATATGTAATCCCAAGGGTAAGGATTTGCTGCAGAACGGGAACTATTCACCTCAATGCAATAATAAGGAATGAAAGAATGTAAGAAATTAAGTAATGAAAAATGACAGAATCTTCACTCCTCACAGCTTTTATGCAGTCATTAATCATGTATTCATTTAAATATACCAGAATCAAATTCTTCCTGCTTGTGTCTTTCTTATCATTAAATGCTTAAGTGAAGAGCATTTCTAAGGATGTACCATAAATTAATATTTATGAATATTTATATGAATATTTATAAATATTATGGCTGGAACCTGGTAAAGTCCAGGGGATACAGATTTGAAAAGGACATTCTTTGGTTCTTGTCTGCCATATTGAGTTTCTGAGTTACTCTTTATTTACTTGTTCATTTATTGATTGATTTATTAATTGTGCTCTCTATATATTTCACTGGCTGATAACAGAGGCGCCTTTCAGGGTTTGTTTTCCAGTATCTATCTCTTTGTCCTCCTTGACGGCTTTATTATAAGGGCTAGAAGAGACAGTCTATTTTTCAAAAGTTGTCTGGGTCAGCATCCTGTTGTCTTGGAATTTGGAGCTGTTCTGCATAATGAATGCAGTGACACAGTGGAAGAGACACATCAGTGGAGGTTATAATTTTTTGAGCAGAAAGGAATAGTGTTGACATTCCTGTGAGTACTGGGGGAGAGAAATGAGTCCCCAGAGAGTAATTCAGAGGAAGTCTTTGGAAAGGAAGGGTGGCACATTCCCCTGTAGTTCTTAGAAAGCAGAGAGAGCTAATCATTGCTCTGTCACATCAGAGAGGGCAAGTAAAGGTTGAGACCTTACTTGAGGAAGGTCACAGGCTGAGGGATCTCTAGTTATTTATCAAGGGTATCACTTCAGTGCAACTGTGAATTAGAATTGTACTTATTATGAGACAGTTGTTCCACCCTTTTTTTTTTCCCCTTTAAAACATCCTGTAGTTTCTTACGGTTTGCTTTTTGGGATTTGTTTTACACAACATTTTGCTGGCAATTTTGTCAGCATGGCTAACCTTTGTAACTAGGAAGTATTATCATATGCCAATGTAACCTACAAATAAGTAACTTGAGGTAAAGAAGAATTTCAGGTTTGTTTATATGAAAAATAAATGAGAGATTATTCACAAAGAGAGATCCAATGTAAGTTTAATTGAATATATTTACATTTAGAATGCAGAAGATTAATACTAGTAAATGTAAAGATTTAATGTGCAGTGGTAAGTTGTCTTTCACTGAGGATAATGAGGAGAAATTTGTGGAAAAAACAATATAGCATTTCTCTGGGATGCTCACAATGCTCCCTGAACTTTTATGATGTATTTCAATTTGCTTCTGAGGCAGAAAAATCCTATCCTTAGCAAATATATCCTTAAACACAAGGTAGACTGTGGCTTTCCTAAGGTGCAGGAAGATGTGCGATACAGTGCAGAAAATAGCAACTTGGTTTTCTGTATCCCAGGCTGGAAGGCTACCCCCAAGTTTATTTGAGATTGCAGTGGAATCTGCTTGGTTGGGTTTAAACAAATTGTCTGAGACACTAAGAGAATTTCTATGGCAGAATGAATTTCAGTGCAGTCCCGACTGCTCTGCCTCTCATCTTTGTAGGTTATATCAAAGAGTACTGAGCTTTATGGGAAGTAGTTTCATATTCACAGTCTAACTAATGTAAGGTATTTTTAGGGTTACCCACTGCACTGCAGTGTGTTGTATAAACATCCCCTAGTGTGTAAACCTACCACGTTTTGTGGAGCCAGAAAACATTTTGCATTCTGTCTCTTTAATTTATTAAGTTCATGAACTTGATGGATCTCCCAGTTCTGCCACAGATACCTGGATGTGTAACATTGGTCAGGATACTTATTCTCTGGGCCCTGCAGTTCTCTTGCTGTAAACTGGTGGCAATGTTTCCTTGCCCTGGACAGCACTACAATTCATGTCTCTTCAATGCCCAGAGCCAGGGGGAAGACAGTCATAAAAATACACCTCTAAGTACCCTAGACCATTAAGGCTTTGCAGCCTTGAAACAGCTCCGACTGCTTTATTGCTATTAAATAGGGAATGAGTATTTTACAGTGGCTACATCCTGTCATATCTAGAAATGCAGCTCTGGGAGAGAACAGGGAAGGATGAAAGCTTGATACTTCTCTTGTTTGTTGTTTTGAAACAGGAAAATAAGTTTGTTATTATTACTTCAAAAACAATCTCAGTTACTGATTTCTAGAGAAAGTCTGCCTGTCACTGATGTGATTTTGCTGAGGTCAGGAGAAGTGTTGTCAAATAAATGTATTGATGAGTTTTCTGCCTCTCATTAAATCTTCATTGTGAAACTTTGTTGCCTAAAATTATCTGTTTCTTCTGCCACTATAACAGAAACCATAGAAGTTTTGAGACAGAGTGATTAAAAACCTTCATGTAACCCTGCTGTCCAGAAGGCTCCTTGTGTGCTCAGACACACATACGCACAAACACATACACATATTCCAAGGAGAAAAGTGTTAATAAAGGGGTACTCTGGAGTCAGGAATTGAAGTTATGCAACATTTAGTGTCTCTCTGACTTGAAATAACTTAAAATTGGATCTTATTTTGAACTCTTCTCTCCTTATTAGTTTGCTAAAGGCTCCAGGAAACAGGATTTGCTGACCACCTTGTTTTAGAACAGAGTAGACAATTATTTTAAAGGATTGGACAAATTTTCTTCCCCTTACATATTGTTATGGATAATCTTTCTGGAGTCCAAAACCCTACAGAAGTGGTGGAAGAATGATCTGTGACTGTATGGCTGACATGATTGATGAGAATATAGGATATTTCATGTTCCTGTCATTTTTAAATCCCGACCCTGTAAAAGGGTTAAGCTGTGACTGTTGCTCAGCACTCTGTGCAAAATAAAGCAGTGCATGTTTTACAAAACCTAAAACCTTTGTGAAAAGTTTACTTACATTTTAGAGCTATTTAGCAGTTTAAATACTTACTTACTTGTTACTTGGTAACACCAATGAATGAAGGAACTTCTTAAAAGCAGACTTACAGAATTAAAAAATATTGGTCTGAAATTGGAATGGAACCACTAGTGGATACCTTATGAAAAAAAAGATTTACACAATCTCTAGCAACAAAAACTTAATTAAAAAAAAAAAACCAAAAAACTTGGAGAAGAGTTAAAAATAAGACAGACCCTCTGTTGTTGTATGAAGAAATATTTTCTTGCTCTCCCAAGAGACTGAGTTAGTTCATTCAGGAAGCTTTTTCATGCTTCATCAACAGATCTGTGACATTCATTTTATTATCAGCTTTCTGTTTTTCTGAGCTCCAGTGACAATGTTACATCTGAAAGCTCCTCGTTTTATATTAGAATTTTTGTGCATTATCCTGTGTAAGACATTCATTAACACATAATGCAACATGCAAATTAACAAATTAGCCCATCACAGAGCACAAAAATAACAGATCTGTCTCATAAGCCTGTTTGTCAAGTCTGCCAGCATAGGCACTTAGATCAGACTTCTGTGCTGGGAGTTGCCATGAATTTCCAAGTAGGTGTGTAATTAAGCAGAGTCAGCAGTAAAGTTTTGATCATGCTTTGTTTGCTTTTTTTATTTTTTAATTACTAAAGTCAGGCTAAAAAAAAGCTTGTGAGTGAATGTGATATGCTTTGCCCTACAGCAGTTCTTTAAAATTACATATTGTTTGCCTTTTTCACATGTTTCCTTCCCAACCAAGAGTATCATGGAGTTGTAGTTTAGGATTTTTCCTCAGAAACTCACCCTGAGATGATCTGGGTGTTTCTTGTCCCTTGACTGGTATTGGGGAACTTAAAATCTTGGACTTTTATTAATTGATAAAAAGCATATTTTGCATTTCTACATCTCTTGCCTTGATGTCAGTGTTTGAAAGGAAGAAAAACTCTTTTAGCTGAATAGTTTTGAGAATAAAAAATGCCCCAAACCAGATCTCTGAACTGGAGTTGAAAGCCTTCTAATTACCCAGGCAAGAACAGAAATTATGCTTCATGAATCATTCAGAACAAGCATGCTTTTAATCCTGTTCCTGATTATAGTTTTTAGTTGGTATGCTGGAAACACCCTCTTTCCTCAGTTCATTTTCTTGGTGATGAGTTTATGTCTGCTAGAACCAGAGCTGAGCTGCTCCTTCTTGCCTGGCTCTGAAATGTTCATATTTTTTCATTTGATTCTTTAATCGTGGCAAATCTGCAGTTTTTTAATGTAAAGGAAACATGTCATCTTCAATGTTAAAGAGGTGCATGATTATATCACTGTTGAT
This sequence comes from Irena cyanogastra, assembly GCA_013397155.1. Taxonomy (NCBI): domain Eukaryota; kingdom Metazoa; phylum Chordata; class Aves; order Passeriformes; family Irenidae; genus Irena; species Irena cyanogastra. The sequence continues at coordinate 746,950 of VWZV01006847.1, forward strand.
TTTCAGTGAGAAAACCCTTTAATTTAGCATATTTATATGTGTATGAAGTGCAGTTGAACTTTTGCTGTACTTAATTTGGTGGTAGCCTAATTATACAGTTCAATACAATCTAATAATCCAGGCTGAGGTACAGGACAGTGGAATATTTTTCTTTGTGATTTAGCTGGCAGCAAACACTAATCTTTGTGGTTGTTATCAGAGAAAGACATCTGAATCTATAGCAGTATTTGTCTTTTCCTGGCACTGAATTCCTGCCTTCTCTGTGTGTCAGGGTTTTGTTTATCGTTTCCGGTTGTGCTGGGCTCCAGGCATTCATCTTCATTCCTGTGTTTTCTCCCTTCCCTCTGTGACTCATGGCAATAACTTATTTTCCTTTTAGGTTGGTAAACAACACACTGATGTGTATTCTGAATGTGATGTGGGGCATTGCTGTTAGATCAGAAGCAGTGACTCAGCTTTCTTTAGCCAGCCAGTGGCCAGTTGCTGATTCACTTTGACAAATGTCTGGTTTGTAGTGAACAGGGACAAATTTGATAGTATTTTAGGAACTCCTGAATAAAATCACATTTCCTTTTATATTCTTTAAAGTTTGGTACAAGCACAACTAGAGGGAGAAAAAGTCTGTATAAAGAGTGACCTTGATAATTTAAAAGAATACATTTTATGATACAAAAGAAATTTGGATGCTTCTCCAGTGTGAGAAGTTATCTAATAAACTGACTTCATTCTTGGCATAGATACTGAGTAGTTAAATCAGTAATACAATTATCTCTCCTTGCTTTATTACTGTACTTCATATATTTATATATAAAGTTACAGAAAAATTTCTTGCTTGTTTTGCCTGTGTGCATATTTTCTTGATTTGTGGTACAGAGTGCTCTTTTAGACTGCATAAAATCAGCCTTTACTAATGAACCTGGATATCTAATTACTACAGTACAATTTCCCCCCATTCCTCCTCCTCTCTTTGTTGAGTGACTAAAAGGTGATGAATCCAAATCATCAGTCATCACTAGCATCAGCCTGTTCCAGCAGCAGTTTATATTTCTATTCTGCTCTTTCTGCTGATATGCTTTAGATGAAAGCCTTAATAACAACAGAAATTAAAACAAGGGGAGTCACAGTGACTTGCAGAGACAGATGATGTTAATTTATTTCATGATTCCCCCTCACTTGCTTTCTGAAACAGGAACACAGTAATCCTTTCTTAGTAGGATAGAATCTTGCCTGTCACTGATATCTAGAGAGGGTGGTCTTAAAACCCTGTATGTTTGAAGATTACAGATAGGATAATGCTGTGGGTATACAACCTTAATACATGAAGATGGGCAGGACTAATCAGATAAGAAAGAACGGGTTTTTATGCTTTTAAAATTACCACTTGCTATTAGGCTTTTTTTTTTTGTTTTTAACAGCAGGTAAATGCTACTATCAACTTATTGTGGTTGTACTTAGATTATTTTTGTAAAGGAAATGTGCTGCTGGTGACAAACAAATATAAATGGAAGAAGGACTATTTCTTAATTAAAAATATTTCTTTTATTAAATAAGAATTGTTTGTTATGCATGGATTCATTATACAAGAGCTGATAGAGTCAATGCAATTGAAGTATGACGAAGTTGTGCCATGAGCCTGACTTTTTCCTAGTCCTTTTTTTCTTCTCTATTAAACAAAGTAACATTTCCTAAAGGCAAAGTGTAAATATATGTTTCTGAATCTCTGTCTTGATTACTTGGTTTGCTATACCAAGACTTGGCCTTTCTTTCTTTGCAAATGGGTGTTGAAAAGGAAGTTTCATCATCTAATGTTGGATGTGCAGCAGTTTTTATTGACAGCTGTGCCTCTTGGAGAAGCTTTTTGTTCGTAGGGAAGAAGGTTATCTGATCCCATCCTTTTGAGACTGTGTTGAAAAGCACCTTGGGAAAACTTTGGTGTATCACAGCATTTCTGAAGCCTTGTATCCTTTTTGAATTGCTATTTATTCCTGAAAAGATTTTCACGATTTTGCCATTTGCCCTTCGCAGACATTTACCTTGCTGGCTTAATAACTGTTTTCTTCATTTTCATACCTCTACAATGACACCACTACTGGACAAAATTGAAAAGAAATGAAAAACTGGAAAAAAATATGTAACAGAAAAGGTGAAGTGATTAAGCACATCTGTTTGAGTGAGTAAGTACAGCAAAGGATCACCTAGTAAACTACAGAGTACCTTCAGAACAGTTGAACTGTCAAGGAGCACCTTTAGGATGTCCTTTGTGAAGTATTTATCTATGGAATCTGAACAACAGAAAACTACCATAGGGTATAAGATGTATTCTGTTGCAATGAGATTCTACTCATTGCACTACTATAATCATAGCAGTGTCCTGGTGAACTGCAGAAATCTCAAATCTTTAGATTTGGATTTTCAGAACTACCTGTAACTTTTCTGACTACTCATTTTATTTATTCTTAATCCCCTAAAATGAATTAATATGTATAATAAAACAGCATTGCTTGATTGAAGTTGGTGAATACATATATTTTGGGGAATTTAAAAAGCGGTGAACAATTTTGTTTAAAATCGTTTCCTGGTTTGTCATTTACTGGTGGGTTTCCTTCCGGCCTCCTGTTTGTTTGTCTCAAGCAGTTGTTTCATCTGTCTTTCTTGTATTTTATTGGCTGTTACACCTTGTGAATTATCTTTACTGGGAAATGCCATTTGTTTTATGTTTGTACAGGGCCTAGCACAAATAGGGCCTGACCTTGTCAAATCTCTGGTTGCAAACAGCAATATTAATAATTAAAAATGGCACAGGAAAATTGGATTGAGACTGAAGTTTGTATGAAATGTAATAGTCAATGTAATAAAAGACAGTCTTTAACATATAAATGGGTTTGAGAAGATACAGTGTAATCAAATTCAACTGCATTTTTTAGTACTTTTCATGTCATGTCTCCCAAGGTGCTTTACAGCACAATAATCATAATCAACTCTGGATTTAATCAGTGAACTAGTGCAGTAATCCACAAAGTGGGACAGTGAGTCAGAAGAGCTTGACGTTGGTGAGGACCCCAGCGACCGTGCTATAATTCATGAGAGATGGCAGTGAAACCCATCAAGGCCAAGTGTGGCAGAGTACATGGGGAGGCAGTTCCATGTTTCAGGGAAGCAGCTGGAACAAAGTCCATTTCTTGAGAGCATAGTAATCTGGAGGGAAGGTTGGGATGTGTGCTTTGTTTTAGGGTGATACTGAGAAATCATGAGAGGAATTTATATAACATTTTCTGGTTTGCTTCAGTTTTGCTTTTGTAAATGTTTGTGAGTGCAAATATCTCTCAAACGTGAACTCTGTGAATTGCAAGTACTGGTTTCTTGGCAACCACATCAGGACTTTGCTATTTGCAGCTAGAAAGGAGGATGCATTTTAAAACAGTCTGCAAATTTAGAGGTTTTGGTGGCATTCATGGTAACCAAGCTCTTAGGCTTGTGTTTAATCTTGCATTCTTAGTCCTCAGACCCCCAAGGGCACTACACTGTCGATGTAGTGAGTACCAAAGTAAACTTGAATTACCTAGGGTTCTCCTGCTTATTGGAAGACAGTCTTTAAAATACGAACTTGGCTATTAAGGATGTTTCAGACCAGATGTGTTCAATAAACTACTTGTATAAAGTGTTTCAGATGGATAATGATGGGCACTCTCCATGTCACCTGGAGATGATGATGACAGGAGCTGAGGAGTGTTCCTGTGTACAGCCTTTGGGAGAGGAGGAAGAGGTTGTTCAGGTATAGAAGGGATCAGTGTGGGAGGGGTAAAGGGCATTTGATGCCCTTTACCTATGACCCATACAATTTCAAGTGTAGTTTCTTTCTGCCTCCCTCCTACATCTTACTGCCTCAAATCTAAGGAGTGTATTCTCTGTCTTGGACCTCTGTGGAGCACAGATACTCAGGCAGAGTAGGCAGTATTCCAGTTGCTAGGGTCCAGATGCCTGATATGCAAGCAGTACAATTTCAAGTCTTAAATATATTTTTCTTTGCCATTTTATATAATCTACATAAATTGTTCTTAAAAAGTAACAGTGTCTGTGAAGAATTCATTTAAACTATTTATTATGGTGAACAATTAGAATGATTTATTGTTAAGATGTTATTGCTGTCTGAACAATGAAATCTGTGGTTATGAGAACTGGCTCTGAACAAGATATTGGTTCTGCTGAAGTTCAGGTGAAGAAAAGAGAAAGGTCAGTGAAAGGAGAAAAGTGAGATATTTTCATTTGCTTTTTGTAGATGTTGGTGCAGGCTCTAGAATGTTCTAAATGTGTGTTGGATCAAGGTTTTGGACTGTGAGCTTTTAGGATCAGAGGGAGTTTTTAAATTATACCATGAGGGATTTATACCCTACTTTGAATAAATGTTGAATAGTACTAATAAAAGAGCATAATTGTCATGACTGCATCAAAGATTCTTATAGAGCTTCTTATTTTGTGGTGCTGCAGTATAAATGCCCCAGCATATTTAACAAATGTAAATGAATTGACCTTATTGTACCTTCAGAGAATGGATCATTTTCCTACAGATGAGGAACCCCCAACAGAAGTTTCTGAAGGAGTCAGTCCAGTTGCTTACAGTGGGGTCACAGCTGGGAACCAGGTTTCATTCTTCATTGGCATGATTAACCTTTCCTCACTATACCCCTCTTTGCTCCTCTTTAGCCCATTTTTTGGAGTTAGGTCCCTTTGAAGCCATGACTATTTTTTAAAAAAAATTTTTCTTAGTCTTAATACAATTTTACTTCTATGAAATGGGGAGAGTAGTGCTTATGTAACTCTTAGGGGTTTAGTAGTGTTGTCTGGTTCAAAGATGCACAACTTTGTGAGACAGAGAACTGTGACTACTTACATATCTACACAGTGAAGAAGAAATTACATTCCCTTCATACCTGGAACTTCTAATATCTCCCTAGACTGCTGATGGATGCAGCCACTGCATCATTTCTTTCTCAAGCTCCCTCTGCATGAAGCAAACTTCTACCCATATATTTATTATTTATTAAATAAAACATTTATTATTTTTCTTATTATTTTCAAAATCTCTTGACACAATTACTAAATTATGTATGCTTATGGTTATGTTAGTTTGTGCAGATAAGAAGACAGAACAGTACAGGTTTCAATTTTCAGAGTTAGAATAAAATCTAGCTACATATCTCAGACAGCATACCCAGATGAAGTATCTATTGTGCTAAAGCAAATAGTGTTACTTTTTACTACTCCCTCCTGGAAAAGGGCCATGTTTTTGAGATGAAATCCAGCACTTCAAATGAATTTTTTATACTACTTGTTGTAGCTGGATTCATTTTCTCCATCATCTAATGGATCATGTTTATTGAATCAGACAAACTCGAGAATCTGAGCTTTCAGATGTGGAGGGCAAAAAATTGCCTGTGTTTGCTTGGCATCATCGATTTATCAAGACTTTCATCTTGTGCAGATACCTAGAGATTCAGTTCCCATCCCTTTGTGAAAGTTCCATTATCTTAAATCTTTAAAATCTAGTATTGAGGAAAAAATGATGTTTAGGAAAACCACTAAAAATATTTTACAGAATTTTTGTAGGAATGCTATAAAGTAAATGAGTGGTTATTGTGTTTCTGTACATTATTTTGATTCAATGACTAAGGAGAATATGACTCCTTGAAGGAAAAAATAGCTTTGATTAAGCTTTAGCAAGGTGAATAACAAAACTTCTGCAGTTCTGCCTTTCTTAAAGATGTGGATACTCAGCTCTTTGGGCTAAAGCAATATCTTTTCTTCTGTTGAGAGTTTTTTGCATTGACAGCAATTCTTCTGGTTTAACTGTCTGTCTGGTAGTGTAAAGACTGATTGCTCCCATCACCGTAGGACAGAACCCTGCCTCTTTTCTCCTGACACTCTCCTTTGTGAACACTGTGGAATGCTTCAGCTCAGCTCCCCAGCAGGAAAATTGACCTTGTTGCACTGAAATCAGCTGGGAGAGTTACCACTGACTGCAACAGCAGCTGGGTCAAGCCCAGGGTTCAGTTCTTTTTGCCCATCTGTTGAATCCAGCAGTGTTCTGTTAGAGGATTCCTGGCAGCTTTACCCATGCCATGGACAGACCAGGAATGGAGGGCATTTGAGGCTGGCAGAGAGCTCCACGTGCACAGCAGGTGTGGGCTCATCAAGCAGCAATGAGAGGCAGCTGTGAGGGAGCTGGGGCAGGGAATTGGCAGCACCTGGAGAAGGGAATTAATTTGCAACACCTGGGGTGGAGGTGACCTTGTTGCAGCAGAATACTGAGGGTGCTCCAGAGGGGTGGTCGTCTGCTGGAGGTCTGCCTGCCTTTCTTCCCTCAAACAACAGCTCTCAGGTCAGATTTCTGTGTTTTAGGAGTTGATAGTATAGCTTGGCTCTGTAGGTAGTAAGTAAGCCTTATTTATTTGTTCTATTTTGGATCACTTTTGTTTATTTTGAGCTTATGTTTTTGTGTATGTTAGGAGACTTGCTTTGTGTTTGTGAGCTAGGTAAGGCATAAATCCTTTCCAGGACTGTCTCAGAGAAGATCAATGTGTAGAAAATATCTGTGCTGGAAAGAGTTAAGCCAGAGTTAGAAGACTGACAGAAACTTACCTGTGTTCAGACCTAGCTCCCTGTAGATAGGGGATTGGTACTTACCTGGTGTTTAGATGTGTTGGCCGTCTGTCTGAAAACTACGGACAGGTAACTGTTGTGCCTTCAAGAAGGCATTTGTATTGCATGTCCAATAATTACATGTAATGTTTTAAAGTAAAATCCAGTAGATTTCATATTGATTGATTTAACGCAGCTCAGCTTTTGAATTGGCTCTTAATTGTTAGTAAACTAGACTGAGATCAAGATTTTTGTGTGTTTTATGGAATATGAGAGGATGAGACAGATTTTGAATGATGCATATTAGAATCACCTTGGATTTATCTGGTTTTATGCTGGGTGACAGGTATTACACCCAGTATTCTATGGATTCATTCTCTCCTGCTTGTTTAATGAAACCCTTTGCACCTGTGAAAAGTGAGTGTAAAAGGTAGGGAGCAAACTCTAACTCTTAATTATGCTGTGACTGTAACAAACAAATACATACTGGAAGTCAGTACATTGATATTCATGGTTCTCCTTCTGTAACAACATCCCCTTTAGAAAACTAGAGGATATGTAGTTAGGAGGTTGGTTGGAAAAGCTTGGCTGGGCAGCTGCTAAGCTCTAGTATTAGGGAACTAAGACCAAATGTTTTTAAAGCACCAGCTGAATCTTATTGTGGTTTATAATTAGGTACAGCTCTCTCACATTTTAACAGATATTCATTTTTATTCTGCCTCTTCTTGAGACTTTTTTCATACAAATTACAAGGGGTTGAAATGCAGCAAGGTGTGTGATCTGGGGCTTTAATTGCTAGCTGTTAGTAAACAGAAGTTTCCTTGCATTAACTTATTGTACAGGCTTCTGAATAACTGTTCAGGGATATAGTTTGCTTTTGTTTGGGGGGACCATTTCACCTTTTGTGAATGCTAATGGCACACTTTGAATTACAAGGATTTATTTCAGAGGCTGCAAAAACTGTGAGATATCTATCAACTGAAAGGCAGCTCAGTGTTCCTAAACTACCAGTGTGTAAATGAACTCTTAGTCTATATTTTTTTAGCACTGTGAAGTGCTGTAGGGTGCAGGCATCCAGCTGTGAAGGATTACTGCTGATCCCACTAGCTCATCTAGAGACAGGTTTTTATTTTAGCTCCCACTTTGAATGGCTGATTCCTGTCTTGATGGGGTACATACATAATTGTAATCCATTGATTACTTTATTTCTTACTATTCATATGCAGTATTGATTTATCAAGCATAAACTTTCGTCACTGTCATCTCTGAAAGCTCTCACCTGGAGTACCACTCATGATGAGAGAGTTTATACAGCTGTTACCTGTCTCTGGTGTGGCAGAATGGGTTGCTTTACCTCCCAAAAACCCATCTCTCCTGAAGGGTGGAAGGAGTGATGTGTGCAGTTGTTGGGGGGGGTACTGTAGCTGCCTGTTAGGAAGTATTTTTTTTCCTATTAGACAAGTTTACTGCCATTGAAATCCAGCCTTAAGTAGCTCTGAGAAGGGAAAAAGGAGAGTAATTAAATCAAGGGTGAGTGGTCTGCAGACTGCCCTTGGGAACTCTGGCCAAGCCTTCAACTCCTAATAAAAAACCCATTTCCACTTCACACCCAGAGCAGAAATTGAGCTATCTCCTCTAGGCCTAAAATAAGGAGAAACAAACTTAGGTAGTTGAAATCCAGTCTGAGCTAGGGATTTCTTCTTACTGCCTTCAAGTAAGGATGTGGGGAGGATGCAATTGTTCAAACATTATAAGGTGTGTTAGAGACTTCTACTTTCTCTCTTCACTTCTGCGCTTTTCATTGCTGTGATTTAGCATCTTCCCTGGTGGATTTATGCAAAATTTCAGGCATTAGGTGTCACCCAGGCATTCCACAGTATGGGGCAGTATATTAACAATGGAATTTTGGGTATAGTTCAGCACAAGAGGTTTGAGCTTCCAGCAGGTGTTTCTTGTCCAGAAGCTGAGGCATAACATGCTTGAATAAAGAGCTATTTTGTTTTTCTTACATGCTGTACCAAGCAAATTTAAAATCAATAATTTTTAATTAAAGTTCTAAGTTTAATCTTATTTTAAAAGTAATTTCATCAGACCTTTTCTTCTTACACTTAATGAGTCACCCATATATCTATGTTGATAGAGAAGCTCTTGCTAAATTTTGAGGTTTACCTGTAACAGTCTTAGTACTTTTAAGACTGAGTATATTTTGTAGTTTTAGTCTTGAAGGTGTAAGCTTATTGTTTTAGCCGTCTAGCAAAAAAAAAAAAAGAAGGGCTTTTTTTCTCAAGTCAAGTTGAGATTGGTTATGACTTTTTGTAGAGATTTTAAAAGCTGAGGCCTACATGAAAGCTGATGCTTCTGATGCAGAGACTGATAGCAATATATCTAAAAAGAAGTTTGAGGTCTTGGCATAATGGCTTTTTTCAAGTTCATCTTGGACTGATTTTGTGCTTTGGAAAGTGAGAAATGGATGATGCAGTGGAGAGCCAGGTGAAGAGTGTTAGGGGCTGTGAAAGCAGCACCTGTGTTGTAACTGCCTTTGGACCAGCCTCTCCTTTGTACTTCTCAGCGCAGGTGGAAGCTGTGAGATTGTTTTATTTCTTGTACTAATGCAGGTGGACATTGTCTGCACATTTTCTTGGGGAACCTGCGACAAAAAAAAATTTATATCACTACAGGGACTTAAGTATGTGAGTGTGTAGATGTGAGTTTAAATCACTCGGTTAATTTTCAAATCAGTCTCTGCTCCAGTTAGTACCTTTTGGTTTGTGTCATGAAGCAATTTCAGACTTCACAAACCAGGCTTTTCCAAATTAAATTCCACAGCAAGATGCTCTCCAGGAGCACTCCCAAAGCTGATAAGGGGCAGTTAGCCCAAAGCACTGGATCAGTGCTAGTCCCAAGTAAAGCCCTTGTAATCCTATTCTGGGAGCCCTTGGTGATCAGCAGCAGCTGCTTCACTGCTCAGAGTGCAAGATCTCCTCACACTGTCTTAAGTTACTTGCTAGTGTAGATAAAGCATGGGAATTAATTAATATTTTTTTTAAAAGGGTGTTTTTTGGACTGAAGTTGAGGGGTGGAGGATAAGTGTGAAGTATCTATGAATTGAGATGAACTTAAAGGATTAGAAATTCTTCTAATTTGAGTAAACTATTTGTGCTTGGATTTTTATTATTTTAATAAGGATAGATTAAAATCTGGCCTTTGTCATTGCTTGCGAAGGACAAGGGATGATTGACACACCACTACTCCATCAGACAGTAGTCAGTGAAACATACGGCACTTCCCTGAGATGGGAGAAGCATCTTTTCATCTCTTCTTTGATAAAACTTAAACATTTCTCAAGTCTTTCAGGAAGAAGGTAAATGCCAGCCATGTAAGTGACTATGGGAGGTGGTGGTGGTTATTTTGCTTTTGGCGTTTCCCACAAAGGGCTTCCACTTTGCATACAAACATTTGTATGTTTTGTGGACTGATAAAGCGAAGGAGTATGGCTCTCCCCAATAATGAGCCTCCAGGTCCCAGTCTGTACTCCAGCCTTCTGGTGCAAAATGGGGCAGCTTAGCAATTTGCATTGCACACGTTGTGTTCTTAATAATGATGATTAGTCTGACTTGCCACTTCTAGGACTGTGTTGAAAAGAATGTTTAAAGAAAGTGATAGTTTGAATTCCACAAGATTAGGGAAATGCAGATGGAGTGGTGCGGGGAGGGTGAGGCAAGCCCCAAACTCAGTAATTAAGATTATGTGAATGTATCGCTTTCATCTTCACGTCTACTGTTCCAATTTTACTCTTCATCACATTTTATGGATTCTTTTTAATCTTTCTCCTGGGTGATACATTTTTTTTCCTGAGAGCTTGTTGTGCCATTGTGACTGTGGGGGATAGTGTGCCATTTCTCCTTTCCTGCCTCTATTTACTCAGAAAGATGATTTGTGATTTTTGAGTGCTGTTTCTAGTTTTGAGACCATGCTAAAGCTGTTTAGGGTTTGACATGCCTGGTGCCCTTTTGCTGTGGGGCTGGACTATACCTTTTGCAGTGATGAAGAGCTATTTGCTGTAGGGGGAATAGGAATCCAGCATACTAGAGAAATCACATATACCCATGATATTAGCAGTTTTTGCAGTCTTTTGTATCTTAAAATAGCATGGAAACTGTGAAAGGAGCACTAGATGAAAGTACTGTCAGTTGAAATACAAAATTATGTGTCCTCACCAGAAGTTACAGTGAAGTCTTGTCATAAATGATGCATTTTTTTATGCAGAAGTAAATTTTTTTTTGCCTCATAACACAGGATGCTACCAATTATGAAGGAAGTAAACCAGAGAGTAGTGATTCCTGGGCACCTTTATTCAATCTAAATTAGTTTCTTTAAAAGGGTTATTTCTGGATTTGATTTTTTTTAATAAGAACTTTTTCTTTCCTGAGACAACTGGATAACTCAATGTTTTCAGGCTTAAATTTTTTCAGAGGTTAAATAATGCTGAGTAGCCAAAAAGGGGAAATAGTATGGCTCATTCTGGTTTTTGTATGTGTGTATTATCAGGGATCTTTATGTTTAAGCATACATACACAATTATTTATAAAAGTGTGAAGTTCAAGATGACTTTGAGAACTTGTAGCATACACAATATAGATTAATTATAAAACAGAAACATATACTGTGATTTATGCTAATTCTAGCTAACAAAAACTTTTCTTATTGCTTTTAAAATGGCACCTTGTTTTCCAAGGGAAATTTGTTTGTGCTTACATGTGCATTTCTTCTTCTTCTATGGTCTGGTTTAATTTCAGCTGGACTTGAGAGGAGAGCAAAATCGAGGAAGAGAGGGCTGTTTTGGGGAGATCCTATTATAGTTCCCTGCTGTTCTTGGAGCAGGTGTTCCCCTGTTTTTACCACAACAGAATTTCAACAGCAGGTGAACAGTCTTGTTTCCTTCTTGGCCATGGAAGCCCTTGTATTTCCTGAAATCGTTTATGCTTTAGATTCCAGAATTGGCTCCTGTTAGGACACAAATCCATTGGAAATTACTTTGACAAGTGTTCTTACTTACAGAACTACTTGTTAGACTCCACCCTCATTTATCCCCCCCCTCACCTTGCCTCTTGAAACCACCAGGGGAGTGAAGATCTACTTTTACTTTCAGAAAAATAAATTTTAGAAAGTGTGTTTTGTTAAAGTTGTAGGTGGATCACAACATGTGATTCATATAGAGAGAATAACTTGAGTCAGTTAAGGTTTTTGTTTGATCATCTTGCTAAATTAATTTCAGAACAACTGAGCAATACTTGAAATAAAAGCTTTAATTAAAAAGTTTTTTCTAGGTTACTTCAAAGTTTGGTGTTGTTGGTACCAACTTTTTACAAATCTACTCTATTTAAACTCTGTATCAGTTTGCATGGAACTAGATGGAGGGGGGAGAATCCTTTTGTGAATTTGATGTTGAATGACACGAGGCAGGAACTTCTTTATGTTAAGGGTGGCAGAGCACTGGGACAGCTGCCCAGTGAGGCGTGGAGTTCTGTGATTCTGTGATACTAGTTAAACCATGAGCTAAACAATTTTGTTCTTTGGAAGGGAAATGTAGCTGGAAAAATAGTCTGCATTTATAATAAAGATGATTTACTACTTTTATAGTGGACTCGGTTTGAGGAGAAGGAGGTTTTTAACTTTTTTTGGAAGCAACTCGAGGAATACACATTTCAGTAGTAGTGATGTATTATTCAAGAGAGAAAGGCTAACCTCATAAAGCAGTGGGAGAGATATTGAGCTCTTTATTGTTTCATGGAACAATACGTGAGGCAGATTACAAATGTTTTGGAGTGCTGGAAACTTGGATGCTGGATTGTTTGATAAAGTACTCATGAGTTGAACAGAGTTGAATGTCAAACACCCAGCTGTTCATGCTGTGAACTGACGTGTTCAAGTGCTTGTAACTGTACTTAGAGTTGGTGCTTTATGTGCAGCACTTTCAGTCTTGGATGGAGTATTGGAAGCAAAGTTGTAGTGCACTGCATAAATCCTGTGCTCTTGGGGAGTGAACGCTGAGGAACTGGTATTTACACATTTTCAGCCACGACAGATCTCTGACAGGGATTGTGCAAGGGAGCCAACCCAGTACTAAAGTTTGCTGGCTTATCTGGTCCAAGGGGTGCTTGGGTACCACCAGAATTATGTTTATATTTATGTGGTCCCGCAGCAGTTGCTCTGGAAGACCCTGGCTTTGCAAAATTACACACTTTAAGGCTAAAGTTCTGAAAAACGTTTATCATGCTTCAAACAGAACATGCTGATATCTGACTATGGGATTATTACAATCGTATTAATGTCTTTTGATAAGACAGTGAATAACCCTTGAAATGTGATTGTCATCTTTGGTCAAGGAATGTAAACAATAGAAATTGGGCCTTTTGGTAATGATTTTACAGGTTTATGTGCTTAAAATCTATTTCACTTCTTTAAACTGAGTGACACATATTTTGGTACATTGACATCCTCATGCACAATGCCTTCCAGGACATGTACAAGTGGTATTTGTCCAGCTGCTGAGCAGGCATGCAAGTCATGACCTTGCGTGAAATCAAGAGTAGCCACGTGTCTCTGAGCTTAATGTTTGTCTCTTTGTCTAAGAAGCCTTGTGAAGCTTTCTGAGAAAAGGATGGGTGGGTAGAAAGAAGAGTGATAAAGGATGGTGAGGAAATGAGCAAGTACTACTGGGCTTTTGCAGCCAAAATTGAAATTTAGGGTTTTGCCCCAAACTCAGTTCAAAAGTCCTCTCTCTTTCTCCCCCTTTTCTCCCTTGGATCTGCTGGTAATACAAACTGGAGAGGGAAGAGGTAGCTCTTCTATTTTTTTGAGCCAAAAGGTATAGAGATTGGCTTGAGGTACCTTTGCCAGGCTACTTGGGTTGACCTATGGATTAATGAAACTTGAGACACAGACTTGTTTGGAAAACAACCCTTGAATTTCTAAATAAAACTATCACTGTCATGCGTTCTATATCTGCTCTTCCCAATTTCTGTGTGAGTGGAAAGTGGTGTTTGACTACCTTGTAAATATTTGTGCTTTGCTAATTATTTTTTTTCAGCATACTTGTTGCTTCCCTGGGCATGTCAAGACCTTTGTATGCTTTCTTTGTTGTGTGTTTTTTAAAAATTGTTTGTTTGCGTTTTTTTTAACAGTGGTTGTTACATATATTTATCAGACATTTGCCTTCTATTTTTTTACTGAAGAATCACTCTAAATTGGAAACATTTTCTTCAAAATCTTGTGTTACAGGAAGTGACTGCTCTTCTAGCAATGTGTTTGCTTGTATGAGAAAGTTGGTTCAGCTTTCTGCACTTGAATTTGCCACAAAACTCCATGTATGTGACTGTTAATGGCTTATCTTTGAAATTAAGAATGCAATGACATTTCTATATAGTGTATGATTTTTTTCAAATGCTGAATATTTTCTGTTGTTGGGAAAATGTGTCCTTTAAAACTACTGTGCTTGATTAGGGTTGTATGACATGGCTTAAGCTATTCAATTAAATTTGAATATACACCTTCTGATAGTTGTCTGCATCTTACTGAAAAATGGTTCTTAAATTCTTTTTTCTTCAAAGATAAATGTAATACTACAGCTTTTTTTTAAGATAATAACTACACTAAGTGCTATTTCACCTAGTTAAAAACAAGGTATTTTTAGTTTCCTTACACTTGTTCAGCTGGTCTTTTAAAAGATAGATATGAATGCTGTACAAATCAGAAGTGAATGCTTGGTGAAAAAAGGTAGAGACTATTTAAAAAAACAAGGAAATTAATGTGATAAAAGCATAATTTTGAACTACAAAGATTCTTTCTTCAAGATAAGTATCTTAAAATGATCTGGAGGCTACATGTTATTAATAGTAAAATATTTATTAAAAAATTCTCAAGTCCTCTGAGGAAAATGTATGATTAAGACATAGATCCTAATCTATTTGTGTAGCTTAGAGCTGGTTTGATCAGAGTTGAATCACTGTGGTCGTGCTTTATCCTCATGAAGCAGTATAAAGTATATTTATTGAAGTTCTTCACTTGTGTTTGACCTGTTTTCCCTGTAAATCACCTTAGCCACTTAGTTCAAGTGTTTTAAATACAAAAGAGGAGAATTAGAGAGAAACCATTCTAAATATTGGAACAAAGGTATTCTAGGTTCGTGTGTGGGGTTTTTATTGCTAAGTCAAAATTTTCTTTTGCATAACAGCAGAAGTGAGTAGTAATTTATGACATTAAAATATATGATGCTCTAGGTTTGACTTTTTTGTGAAATTTATAATTCTCCATAAATTTTTGCTTACCAATTAAAATCTATTTTTAAAATAAAATGTTTGCTCTAATGTTTTTTTTGTGAATTATATACTTAGAATAAATTATAATGTTGATGTCATATTCTATAACATAGGCTATAAATGGGTTCAGACACGTCCAAATGTATCATAAAAGATTAAACATTGTCCTACCAGAGTAGTTTTTTCCCCATCCTTCTGTAGAATGAAGGAGTTGAAATATTCTATGGATTTTTTTCGGTTTGTTTTTTAGTCTGATCATTTCCTTCTTCCCTGCTACCTATGAAGCCTCTCCTCACTAATAACTGGACTCCAAGGGAGGGGAAAATGAAAACTTATAAATTTTAAAACGTCTCATAAAAGAGATGTAAACCAGCCTTATGATCTATAAAAATGTTACAGATTGTAAATCATCTATCTGGGGACCTTCCAGTGCGAGATGCAAGCATTGCTGCTTATTGGGCAGTTCCCATCTCTAATTGCATGGGGGTTTAGGATGCTAAAGCTGTAACCTCTAAATGGAACAATACTGAATGTGGTCTGTGTTTTTTTTTGTTTTTTTTTTTCTTGGAGCTGAGAATAGTGTTTGTTTTTTAAAATCTGGGGTTGGAGTACTGGGTTGGAATGAAATACTGTGGTAAACAAATCTTGTAAAAATCTGTGAATCTTTCCAGAGATCAGGCTTGTTAAGTGATGTTGGGGTGAATATAGCCTCTATTGGATGTAATATATTAAAAAATATTAGCAGTATATTAACAGAAGATTAAATGTTTCAACTCCATCAGACTTGGGATTCTTGCCTTTTGCACGCTTCTATTGGTTTAATAGAAACTCCTGTTGTCACTTGCAACAACATCTGATGTGTTCTTCACAATTTTAAAATCCACTAGCCCTATTTCTTTTTACTTAGAAGGTGTTACTTGTTAATTTTTTGCTTTGTTATTTTTATTGCCTTGTGTAAAAAGATCCTGATTAACCAAAGGGAAAATTGTAACCTGTGAATCCAGATACAGGTGGTAATCTCCAGGTTTTGTCCATGAGCTGCCTCGGCCCTTGGGGAATTGCTGTGGGAGAGATGAGATCACTTGCTCACTGAAGTCTTTAGCTTCTCTGTGGAGAGCTGAGTATAAAGGTGACAGTTCTAATGAGGGTGTTTTTTGTGGGCTTGTGCTCAAAGCAGCTAAATGCAATCATCCCTTCCAGACATAGCAGAGTAGACCCCGGAGAGCAAAGCTGGTGAGATTCTACTGTCAGAGTCGAGGTCATTTAGCACCTCAAGATCAGGCATCAGATAACAACCTTTGTGTGGTGTTGACTTAGACAGAATTTAAACTACTGACCTATTGCAAAAAACAAACAAAAGTGTCTTTTTTTTAGTAGAATTTGTACTGCTAAGGTTCTCTTTAAAGCTTGGCAATCTTGCTGTCACTAGTAGTTTTTGCACTGCGGGCACATCACTGATCTTCCCCTTGTGTGTGTGATGCAGGAAGGGAACAAGGCATGTGAGATAAGTGGCTGTGCTCTCCAGGAGAGCATCACTGTCTCGTTTTGTACAGGAAAACTAAAGCTGGAGATGACTAGAGATTATGTGCAACTCAAATCAATCAAGTCTTTGTTAGTTTGAAAAGCTCTCATATTTTTCTGAAGTCTTTATCTGTGTAAATTGGTAGAGATTCCTTATCATTCATCAGTGGAGATTATATGGTGATGGAGAAGAAAATTTCATTTGACAGGCTTTCATATCACAAATTGAAAAAGATTGTCACTCTGGGGCGTGGTGGGGGAAGTGGGTGGGAATAAAAGAGGAAGGAGTCTGGATGTATGTGAAATTTTATGGTCTTCATCACTGCATGCACTTCACAATGTCATTGTTATCTAAGATAAAAAGGATACTAAAGAAAAAAGGATTCTTCTCTGTTGTGAACTCTGAAGACACCCACAGGAGGTTCTACTTCCCTCTCAATACAATAGGAGTAGAGTTTAAAATAATTTAGTCAAGTGAGTTTCAGTTCTGTTGTTTGAAAATTCTTAGCCCTTGCTTGTTAGGGGACTGGAGGGCTATTCACAGATGTCTCTTCGACTTTCTTTTTCAAGAAAACTGCTTCTATGCTAGCAAGTTCTTGATCTTAACTGACAACTGCTAATTATCCCCACAATTCTGCTGTCCTATTCCTTTGGCTGAATGTCCAAGAGGACACTTGTCCAGCTGTGGTTTTGCCTCCCCAGCCCATGTACTGAAGCTAACAGTAACAGGCTGAGAAATTCTTTGGCTATTTGTATGGAGCAGGGATTGTGCAGTAGATTGTACTCTCAGCACAGCAGTGTGTGTGAGAAGTTTGTTGCTTTTCTTTCTTTCTCATATTTTTAGTTGGTACAAGCATTGGCCATATTGCACTGAGTCTTCTATTGACATCATGGAGAAACAAAATGCAAGGTTAGTAAACTAGAGGATTATACAGTAGGACTGTATTGTCATATTATGCTCAGAAAAATGCAGAGTTTTCTTGGGTTTTGTTTTGTTTCGTTTTCCCTTCTTCTATGATTTAAACAGTAGTGAAAACTTAGTTTTCATTGCAAGCCTGTTCCTGAATAAGTCTTCATGGCATTTCCACCCGAAACTCTCTTTCGGTGGTCTGATCTACTCCTGCAGTCAATCAGCCAGTTATGACTGATTTAGAGTTAAAAAAATCAGGTGACTGGTGGGATAAGAAGCTGAGTTCCCCACTGCCAAACATGCTGTTACCTTGTATAGAGGCTATTGGTTCAAAAATGGCTATCACAGAACACTTTTCAGTGATACACACCTGTACCAGTTACTTAAATGTGACAAAGAATCTTTTCCTTTAATGAAGAATCCATTTTTTAATGGTTTCTGCCTTTTGGAAATAGTCTCTATTCTCACCTGCATGCTGGTGATGGAGGAATATGTTTTTTTTTCATCTCATAGAGAAAACCGAAGAGTGCTGGGCTGATGAAAGTACCAGCACCTGTATCAGATATTTTCTCATTGATGTGACAAAACTGCATGCCAGGTTGCAAGCACAGGGAGACAGATGAGCCAGAAAGGTTAATTACTTCTCATTTTCTTACCCTTATGTTTATTTCAAATGCTTGTCTCTTTCAGTGCCTGAAGGTGGCCAATTAATCTTCTGTACTTTTGTTTCTACCCAAAAGAATGGCTGTGGTGTGTCTGGCTGTTCCTGACAAAGGTGTGAAGAATTCTGTAGTGAGGAAGAATACCAAAAAGAATAGGAAACCATTTTGCTTTTAGAAGCCTTTTCGAGGGTTTGTTTAAAGCTAAAACTTGTAGTGAACTTAGCATGAAAGTTCTTCCACCAGGAAGATGTGGCTTGTGCTTGAAGAGAACCATCGTCTCTAGCTTTCTTCAAAATAGAGTAATTTCATTCCCTGCAAGTTGTATTCAGAAGAAAGGCTTTCAAATAGAGACCCAGCCCCAGGGAGCCGAGTCACCTCCCTGAGTACATTGTCTGTGCTTCTCTGCTGTTAAATGATTTGCATCGCGGTGGTTTTGTCACTGCGAGCTCTGACTCTCCCTAGCTGTATGGAGCAGGTGATGGAGCTCTGCTTGTTCTTGCACTATTTATCTTCATAGCTCCATGAAAATAGCATAAATCAGTGTGAGTTTCTCCTGTGGTGTTCTTCAATCTAAAGTAAGACACGTTTGTATTTTTTTTTCTTTTATGCTTATTGCTCTCTATTGCCTTTTCTGTCATCTGAAAATACTTTTTTGAGAGCCTGTGCAGAGAATGAAATTGTCTAACAGCAGTTCTTCCTGAATTCTGCAGTCACAATTAACTGGTTTTTCTATGTCTGCTACAACAGAAACAAAACTAAGTTATTAACACTAATGTAAGAAAAGCTTTCATATTTTTTTTTCCTTTTTAAATTTCTTGTTCTTTTTATTTTGAAACAAATTCCATGTTGCAGAGTGGTGTTAATGTTGCTCAATATTCAGTTTCACTGTCAGAAAGTTGCCTCTTAGCTGGCAAAGAATCAGTAATTTATCAGGATATTTATGTCAAAACCATGTCAGCATGAAGTCACCATGCAGAACATAGAATGAGAAGTCCAGGAAGTTTAATTAGTAGAAATGGTGTCTGGCAAATAAAGCCAAAGTACTTTACAGGAGGACCTCACAACTCATGAAAAGGAATGTCTGTGATCTTCATGATAAAATAATCAGATTTTAAAATATTTTAAGAATTTGTCTTTTTAGTTTTTTAATAGCTGACCTCTTTATTCCTGTTCCATCTTTTCCTTTGCAGTTGAGAAGTATTATTCAGAGCAATCAATAATAGGCCCTTTAGGACATATCCATGTCCTGAAAAGCGTAGTTGTAACAATACTTCACAGTGCTGTGCTAGTGGTGTGGTATTGAAAAGAAAAGAGGAAGAGAAGCAAAAGAGTAAAGCATGTTTTTGATGCAGCTACATTGTCCTTAATGGGAATTCTAAGCAGTCCTCTTAATGTAGCTCACAGGTTATCTTAAATTCATTGAAGGGAACTCCCCAACTAGTTGGTTGCTCAGAGAAAGTGTTTTTGGTCAACCAATATGATGAAATTCTGTGAAAATGGATGTTGTGGTATTTTCCTGGACTTGAATTTGCTTCATAGCCATGAAGAAACCTGAATTATTTTTACTTGTTCTCATTCTGTAGTAGAAGTTAAAATGTGAAAAGCAATATTTCTCATACCCTTTTTCCTGCAGACCTTTGGTTGTTGAAGTACAGGGCTGGTCTTTAGACAGGATTTAGAATGGACATAATGAAGCTGGTGGGGAGTGGTGAAAGATTTCTGTACAAAATAGGAAAAAGGAGTAGGAAAAGCACTAATGTGATTTAGAGTATCATCAGCCTCACTGGTAGAGGAGACTGCTAGCTAGTCAAATGAATGAAGAATAGGAGCTACTTCAGGTCTTGCAAATGAATAAAAGAGGAATGATATAGTTTATTAAAGGCCTCTGAGGCTGAAAATGGACACATTTTCATTTTCAGCCTGGTACAATCGTGCAGTTAATCGAGTAAGCATGCAGAAGTCAGTACTTATTTATTGTGATGTTCTTCAACTTCAGTGCTTTTTAGATAGCTGTTTAACACACAATAACTGTTGTATCCAGTTTTAATTAAACATAGCCATGCACACTAGAAACATGATTTACACATTTTTCAGTGTAATGATTGCGCAGTTGTTTTTCTGGGCGTTTCAAATGTTGGTTGAAAGTAAGATTCAGTGTAATTGTTTGGCTTTTCATAAGATCTGCTTCTAACCCAGCTCTATTGACCCATCGCTCCTCTTTGTCTTCCCTACCACACACTAAGATTTTTAATCTGAAACCTCGGGATTGAATTGTTACGTTCTACTACTTTGAAAGCCTGCCAGCCTGTACTCAGTAATCTCAGAAGAATTAAAAAAAGAGTGGATGGACTCTGTCACATTCATTCACATCATCTTAGCTTGTCATCGGGTCACAGGCTAAAGGAACGATTGCATAACTGCTACGGCAGAGATACAGGCATTGTCATTAAGGAGCTGTGAACCAAACAGGCTGCTCAGATATGCTTGTGTGCAGCCCTTGGGACCATGCTAATCACTAACATCTCTGTATGCTTAAACTGAGCACTGAAGTCACCATGGGGCCACCTTTTCTATTTTTTCAAATTCTGTTTTAATGGAGTCAGAAGGAAAATCCTTAGGTATAAACATTGATGTGAAACTCTTCAGTGGCACTTTATAGGTTAAAAAAGTGCTTTGCAGTAAGGAGGCAATGCTATACTGCTGCTGGAAACACTCTTGCCATGTCTGTACATACTGTACACTTCCAAGTACACTGACCAAGACCTGAGCCTCTATCCTCATCTGGGAGAGCTCGGCAAAGTACGTGGTTGTTTTGGATGGTGAATTTGGTTTCCTGTATCTTCTGTCCATGCTAACGAGCACACAAGTCGTCACTAAGTGCAGTGGTGTGAGCTGTGTGCTCAAGAAAGATGAGCTGTGTGCTCCTAATGGGGTGGCTGAGCTGGGAGCTCTAGGGGCAAAAATGCCCCAAAAGCCTTGGACTGCTTGTTGTCGGGGTGACCTTGCTTGTTGCATTTGTTCACAAGTTTTCAGGTGTCTGGCTGAATTAAAAGAAACACAATTGTGGAGGTCTGGTGGGAGAAAGGGGAAGGATTCTCTTTGCAACTCTGAACTCTAATTATTTGCATCTATGCTACTGTGAACTTCCAGATGGCATGTTGCTCTGTTATTTTCCAGGGCAGTGCACCCTTTGGGGAATTTTCCTGAGGAACAATGAAACATATTTGAATTTGCATTCTATCCTAGTACCCTGCAAATGCCTTGTAAGCAAGACTCCCTTGTCTGGCAAAAAGCGTCTGTGAATTAAGAGCAACTTGGGTTAGGAGTCCACCTGCCAAATTAACTTAGTTTCGTTCAGCAGCCCCAACAGATTTTATTTAGCAGGCAGTCTGTTTCACATTTGGATGATCTGCTGACATCATGTGCTTTCTTCCTCTAAATCATCCCAGATGAAAACGGGGGTTTTATGATGCATTGAACACATACACGCTCTCTCTCTCAAACCTGCTAATGCAAGATGGATGTTGCCTGTTTTAGGTAAACCAGCTCTCATCATATGTACACCTAAGTGCTCATCGTAAATGCTTTCTTCAAAGAGTCTGACACAGAACATGCACCAGCATTCATATTTACAATTTTCAGGCTCTTATTGCAAAATGTTATATGTTATGGAACAAGTATCTGTCTATTTCAAATATTTGCACCTGTGGTTTCTTAGTTTAAAGTTCCATTCTGTCACCTTTCTTCTCGCTTGATTTTTTTTTTTTTCTTCCATTAAGCTTTCCATATGCTTTTTGTGCTTGTTTTCCCCTATAAAGACATGCCCTGTGTGATATTGCACATGGTAGGGAAACTGTAGTTAACAGTGGTCTTATAAATAGTGTTTTACATTTTTTTTTTTAATGTAAAAATTAGAAACTGGAGTTTTGGTAACAAATGGAATGGGCTTCCCAGAGACAGTGGAGTCACCATCCCTGGAGCTGTTCAAAGAAAGACTGGATGTAGTACTTAATGCTGGGGTCTAGTTGACATGGTGGTGTTTGGTCATAGGTTGGACTCTATCTCAGAGGTCTCTTCCAACCTGATTGCTTCTGTGGTTCTGTGCAATAGCCTGTTTTCATTTGTCATGTATTGAAAGTAAATGGAGGGATGTTGGAAGTAGTGGGAGGACTTATCCACAGGCATCTCTCCATCTTGCTGTTTGGTTTATGATTTGGAATCAGGATCTATAAGAATTTCCATCCCAAGGAAGCTAAATGTACAAATCTACACCCTTCTTTTTATCCAGGTTCAGCTGGTTGCTCTACTTGGTAGGGTTGGTTCCCCAGTCAGAGAATTTTCTCACTGGAACAAAGGCAGCTCAGATGGCTGTTGGTGTGCGTTCTCCAACTTCCTCTGATGCAGTCTCCTCTCTGCTTGAGTACTTGATGGAAAAATTGTGGGAATAATGTATTGCATGCCAGCATAGCCTTGAGTTTCTTTTCCTGGAGTTGGTTCCCAGCTTCAAAGGGTCTCAGAGATCAATATGTTTATTTCATAACAGTACTTGGAGAATGCAGCTCTTTGTGAGAGAGGATTTACAGCTCACATAGTGCCTGGGCAGTGGAATTGCAAAATTGAAACTATTGTCTGACTAGAAAAGCGATAAGCCCAATTTAAAATAGGGGATTTATGCTTGTCCAGCTGTGCATCTACTTTAAGGCTACCAGTACCCTGTCAAGTAGCTGGCTTCTTAATGATTTGAAAGATGTTTTCATGGTAGGAATTGCACTGTAACTGTCCTATTTTTCAATATGTACAAACAGCTTATACAATTTCTATCTTTATTTCCACAATAAGATAACTTCCTTTAAAATAAACAAATGCTCCATTACTTTTCAAAGTAAGGTCTAGCCATGATGATGAAACTCCCTCTCTGTGTGTCAAGTTACTTTGAATGATGATGGAATGGAATTCTAATGATACAAGAATTATTGCTTTTACTGCCAATCCCCTTGAGTTTTATCAGCCCTACAATGTCCTCAAAAATCAACCCAGCCTCAGGTAGTTCAGGACCTCATCTTGGGTGATAGAACTTACTAAACCAGAATCTAATACTCGTATATTGTTTGAATTGTATGCCATAATGTAGGAACTGTAGGTGAGAGTTGAAGATCAGCTCTGTTTACAAATAAAAATTCAAGAACTTTTTCTTCTTTCCTGTGGTGGTAAGGAGCAGAAAAAACTGTACTGTATGGGCAGCAGGTGAGAGTCTGAAACACCCTCATTTACTGTTCAGATGGACTTAGTCTGCCAGTGGGGATGTGTAATAAATTCTGCATACAGGATGCAGTATGTACAGAAAGACTAATTATTTTTTTTCCTGCACAGAAATATACTTGGAAGTAGAAAAAAGACCAAATGCTGTTCTGTCTCATCTTCCTCTTTTTTTTTTTTTTTGTGCAGAAAATCTGAACAACCATACATTTGGGAAAGGGCTAATGTTTCAAGAGTTCTACTCAGTTACTGGGCCAGCCTGTGGTATATTTGGGATGTGGCTTTATTTATTTATCATACCCAGGTCTGTCGTGTGGTTCTGATCTCCATTTGGGAAGAAATAGTAAAATTCTCAGTCTTCTTCAGCTCAGGAAGTTGAAACTGTGTGGTAGCTTTTGCTTTATACAAAAAGTAGCCTATAAAAGAAGGGACAAATGTTTTCTGTACCTGTTTCCATCACCTATTCCTTCCTTCTCCCTTCTGTGTCCACCTGCTTACCACCCACCTTGTTTGTTTGTTTTGCTGCCAGAGGCAGTTTACCTGTGTGGTTTGATGCTAGTGAGTAATGGATAAAACGAAAACCCTCAAATGTGTTTGCAAATACACATGAAGGCTGGCTAATGCTGTGCTCTCTGTAATTTATACTGGTGCCCATGAGATTTGATCTGGTTAGGTGCCTATTTTTATTTTATGTGATTTTGTCTGTGGGTTTTGTGACCAACTCCAGGACATTAATTTAAAGGAAACTTTATAACTGGCAATGTAACCTAGGACTATTTTTCAAAGGTGTAGTTGAAATAGAGAATGAATGAATAGAATTAATATCTTCAGCCAAAAGGATTGCCTTAGTAGATTTGTAGGCACTAAACTTAGGGGAAGACTGTGCCCAGCCTCACTGGATTGACAGCATTGAGTTGCTATGGGTGTGGCTGGGTGTTTCCTTCAGTCCTGGGTAGGCACAGGCACTTCACTGCGGGAATCAGGAGCAGTGAAAGCTTCCCCTGATCATCAGCAGTCCCAGCAGTACATTGTAAGGAGACATTTTCTTTCTGATCCCTTGCTAGCTGACATCCGTGCGTTTTTCCACATGTAACTTTTGTATGGGGTCGTGTGCCAGTGTTGAGGATAAACATTGCTGGTTTTGAGATGCTTTGTGGGCATGAGTGAATAGTGCAGTTTGCATTTGCTGTGCATCATAGAAACCAGACTTGCAGGTGCATTTCCAAACTTGAGGAACAATGCAGCAGGTACTTCCCAGCATCTGTAGACTCACTGCTCTGTCTGCAGAGCACCAAGGGCACCTGTGGCACTGCATGCAGAGCAACTACGGCATACAAACCACTTTGGAAATGGAATTCCATGCCTCACAGTTGCTTCTACTGAGGAAGAATTAGGGATAGCTAACGAGGAAAGAAAAAATTGCTCCTTGTTATGTTTGTGTGCTGTGCCAAGCAGGGTTCTGCATATAAGCAGACATTGCTGCATAATTACGAGATGCATGGAAACTTTGAAAATATATAATGCTGTTCTTTATTGCATCAAAGTATTAGCACTTTTTTTACTATTGCTATCTTTCACATAGAACATTTCAATTATTTTTTTAAAAAAGTTTTGTGCAAAGTCCAGGGAAGAAGACAGCTTAAGCTAAGAACTGCCTGCAGTTATCAATACTTACCCATTTTATTTTGCCTGTGGTGACTAATGCTTTTGCTTACTTGCCTATACAGTGCTTGAGCAAAGGCCAGGGTTTAATTAAGATTCTAAGTCTCCTCTTAATATGCATAATTCAGTAATTATTAAAATTATTTCCTTCCTGCCTCATCTATTTGTTATTGTAATTCACACTTAATAATTTGAGAGGTTGAGAGCTGTTGGCAGAAATTCAGTGTTTACATGGGTTAATTTACTGGTTTATTACTGGTCTGTGAATTGCAGTTGTCAATTTTACCCCTTCTATCATGATTTATAATCAAAATATAAAAATTAATACCAAATTACAGGCATAGATATATTCAGAAATCAATGAGATGATACAACATAAACAGTAGTATTAGGTTACCAAGTGACTGGATAAGCCAACCAAAATGAAATAAAAGTATTGTGGGAGAGGATGTTGAAGTAGTAAGCCAAGTCCTTGCAAAACGTGTTGCTTTCTATAGAAAGAGGTGGATCTTTTTGAAGCCTCATTAATTGTTTGAACCTGTACCTTCTGCTTTTGTTGGCCGTGGGAGCAGGAGGATGTAGTGGCTCAAACCTCTCAAACACTCCACAATCATTCCTCCCCCTTTTAATTTTCAGCTGCAGCATCCTTGTTGAGCTGCATGGATGAGGTGGTCTTTGCTCTAGGAGGCAGGGTGGTGAAATAACTGTGTGCTGCATGCCTGGATCATAAAGTATGAACAGACTGCCCCTTTGAAAATTGGTAGCAACCTTCAGTGATCTGTAGAGCTCATGTGATGTTTTTCCATTACTGTTGCTATGCTCCACTGTACCTGCAACAAAAACCATAATTGAGACCAGCAGAATGCCTTGCCTACAGGTGCAGAAAAAAATATCCCTGTGTACAATTAAAAAAGCCAAAACACCCCCCTGACATCTTCCCTCCTTCTCCCCTACTCTAAACCACAAGCCAAACCCCTCAGGTTTGACTTGGAAGTAATTTAGCTCCATCTGGCAGCGGAGGTCACATCAAGTAGCTGGTGTCAGAACAGGTTGAATCCTTTAATTTGGAAACTGCTATCTAAAAGTACCTAAAAAGAAAAAGCAAATGCAGATGCTGTGCTGTGGTTGTCATCCTGGGTTGCAAATGGCACAACAAACCTTTTGGACGTTGCATACTCTACGCAGAATCTGTTACTGTGGTTATTATTCTGGAGGCCTTATAAGAACAGTGGAAGGTCAACAGTTAGAAGTCTCAGGATCTTGCTTGTGAGTGGAGAATGTAACACTTCCAGTAGCTGTGTGGCCCCAAAGCAGGATGCAGCTCTGGGATAGAAAGAGAGACTTGAGTTAAGCAGGTGGTGTGAAGAGGTAATTTTTTCCAACTGTTTAGATTAGAATGATTTGAAATTAAAATCCATATGCTGTAGGTATTCCCCAGTCATTCTGACTATGAGTTGCAAATAATTTAAACAGTATCTTGTGAAAATTGGTCTGGTTTATTTGCCTTTTTTTTTTCCAATTTTGGGTCTTGATTAAATACTTGGGCTTGGAGTTTGTAATGTACAAAGGAGATAATTCAAACCATTTTAAAAACCACAGGTGTAGTTAGAAATTCTTGCAGAGACAAAAAAAGGGTGGCATTTGTAGCTCATTTTAACTAAATTTCTACTTGTTTTATAGAATAATGTAGTACAAGACAGCAGTGCTGATGCATATATGTCATCAGGTGCTACATTAAACAATTCAAAAACTTCCATGGAATTACTCTAAGCAAAGTTAGGTGTGATCTATTATAATTCATGTGGAGAAGATGTGCAAAACCCATGAAATGTCTCAAAACTTTGGGAATCAGTTGAAATTAGAAGAGGCTGGAGTAGGACTATTATGGTCTGTGCTTTCCAAATCTCTCAAGAAATGTTGCTGGGTTGGTGAGATTATTGTAGTAGGGCAGGACATGGAACAATGTTCACTTAAATGTGAAGTTTGGCTGAAGATTATGTCATTTTCCAAGGGATGTGGCTCAAGCGTAGAGATGACCTGCAGGAAGGCAGTGTGGTGACGACCTTCACAAATTTCCTCAAAGTATGCAACTTGTATTTGTTTGTGATAGTGGCAACCTGAAAATACTACCTGCCACTCTTAAAGTTTCTGTTAGCATTTCAGTTGTGTTCTCTGAAGCTAACCTAAAAGTTAGAGAGAAGAAACTTATTTATGTCCTGTTAATAAGAAGCTCAAGAATGGTAAGCCAGTATTTCTTTGAGGTCTGAATTTTAGGATTATTTATGAAAGCTATAGAGAATTAATCAAGACTCAAGAGGGTGTCCTTCCAGCCATAACATTCTCCTGGGATTGCTCTAAAATACATGACTTTGGGTTAGTTTTTCCAGATTGTTGTGACTTGCTGACATTTGATTGTTGGGCTATTTTTGGAGAGTGGGCAAGGGACACGTTGTCACGCTTTTGCTGTAAGGATTTTTTTGTTGTTATTTAAGTAGTGCTAAGTAAAGCTCTTCTATTTCCATCCACATTTTCAAAACCAGACTGTGAAATGTGGTTTAAGCATCTGTATTTTAAAAGGAGTCTCCTGGGTAAAAAAAAAAAAAAAAAGGCAGTTTGGTTACCATAGAGATTGTCGTGCTCAGTTTGCTCCATACCTTGAGGTGTGTAGCATTTAGGACTGAGCTACTCTTGCAAAGCAACAGGTCTTGATTCCTTTTGTGCTTGCTGGTCCTCAGAATGCAGCAGTAATCCAATTGTTCTGAGAGGGAGCTTTTCTGTTCCTTCCCTCCATCCCTAGTGCTTATCCATTATGGCCAGGAACTATTGCTTCAGGCTAAAGAACTAAGGTGAAGTGCTGCTGTGGCAATAGGAAAGGTGGTTAGAGTGGCAGAAGGGACTTAGTGTTGAAAGGGGAGTCAGCACGGTTAAGTGGAAGTTTGTTGGTTCTTACAAACAAGACACAGGAAGGGAAGAGTCACTGTGACTGCAGGAGAAGTCACGGCATCATCTTGTCTGTTCTGCCTTTGTCACGCTCTTAAACAACCGGTATGACGCCAGTGCCTTTACTAATGGCAATTTTAAGATCAGCTCTGGGAAGGAAGTTTGCCTGAAGACGGCTGTGTGTGTGTCTTGTTGTGTATAGAGAGCAATGTTTGCTGCTTTAGGGCTGTGACTCACTGAGAACACTGTTGAGTGCTTTGTCAGTATGGAATGGGAAGCAGGGTTCTGTGAAGTCTGTCATGATATGAGTCTGGTCTTTGAATTCTGCCGCTCTGTAGGAGTTAATCCAAAACACAGTGAGGTAAATGCCAAGACCCCAGTGGCTTGGTCAGGACTTTTCATCAAGCTGTTGAGCTGAGGAGCCAGTAACCTTTGCTACTGACAGTTCCTCCTCCAGACAGTGCATGGTGACTTCTTCCTATCTTGGGTCCTTAATTGCTTTCTGCCTTCTTTAAAAACCAAAATGACAACGAAAACCACTTTGTCAAGCAAACCCCAGAGAATGCATTGTCTGGTTATGTCCATTCTTACATAAGGTGAGAGTCTATAGGCAAGAAGGATGTGGTTTCATCTGGTTTGAGTGTTGATGATAGATCCTGAAGAGAACATCAGAGAAAAGCTGGAGCAAAATCTGGCATGGCAGGACATACTTACCTGGCAAGCTTTTAGAATAACAGATTTACACTGTACTGTGTGGTGTGTCTTGGACCTCTCTTGAATAGGCCTGTTGCAAGCCCATCTGTATTTGTTCCAAAAAATGTTCACTGAAGAGTTACCAATTTTTTTTCATTTCTTTGATAGTTTACTTTAATTGCTTTTCTGTAGCTCATT
Source organism: Irena cyanogastra (assembly GCA_013397155.1). Classification (NCBI taxonomy): domain Eukaryota; kingdom Metazoa; phylum Chordata; class Aves; order Passeriformes; family Irenidae; genus Irena; species Irena cyanogastra. Next base: position 775,746 of record VWZV01006847.1, read on the forward strand.
CTCATTTCAGAGTAATTGTGTACACAATTTGATGACTGGTGTGCTGTGTCTACCAAATGCAAATTCTCCAAAGCCTTCAAGAGGCATTTCATGTTAATGAAAATGCCATTTGGAAGGGAGATAGGTGGTTTTAAAGCAGAGGTCAGTTTTGGCAGCTAATGAGTTGGTGTAAATGAAAAGAAAGATCTTCCTGAAGGACTTTTTTTTTTTTAAGAATAGAAAACCATGGAGTTTTTTTCTCTCAGGCTTTGCAGTGACTTAGGAAGGCAAGATTTTTTTTCTTACTGCAGTTTGAGAGAGCCTATTTTGGCAAAGCTTCATGAACCTGGCCTGTTTTTGTTGCAGATGACAAGTGCCTCTTTTCTTTTGGCCAAATATCTCATTGGCCAGAGCCGTGGATAAAGAGTGGGGGCATGGAAGAAGCAGAGTAAGCAGAAAACAATCTTGTGTGAATACTTCGAATAAACCATGGAGACTGAGTAATTATGTATGGCTTTTAATGAGATGAAGATGTTGATGGTAGGTAATGGGTTTTTTCTGAAGCAAGAAGAAAACTGATGCTCAAAAAACTAAGAAAATGTAATGTAGAACTGCAGTTCCATGCTAGCTTTAAAAAAAATACAGTGTCAAGTTGAAAACATTTAAGACTTGTCAAGGAAAAATAGTATCAACTGAAAGGATGATGATTTCCAGTTTATCTGTGGGAAATGACCTTGCTGCATGCTTTCCCCTCTTTAAAGGGAAGATAAATCCCTTTTATTCTACATGGTCCCTTTATCCTATGCTGTTCGTTTGTTATTTGCCACAAAGCAGATAGGGGTTTGAACATTGCTTCAGCCTGGACATAGGGAAAAGTGGTTTGTAATTACCCAAATGGAGTGGAAAAGTTTGTATCCCATTAGCAATCCTCAAAGACTAAAGCACCATAAAGTGTAATCACTTAAGAATGTATGTCTATAGTATTAAGCACATTTGAATCAATGCCAATGAATGAGTTCTAAGTAGAGCCAGTTATGAAAGTCATTGGGTGTATCTAAAGTCTTTGGTTTGAATTTCAGAAACAAACATCAAATAAAACCCAGTAAAAAATGGATTTTTCAGTTAGTATGTTCTCTCAGATGGAAAGTAAATTTCCTCCTTTGAAGGAAGTCTAGTGCCATAAGCAGCCTATTTAGTGAACATCAATGACATGTAACTGGTGGGCTTGTTCAGGAAGATGATTTTTTTTTGGTGAAAAATTCTTCTCTGACAATATCTGGTCTCATGACTTTTTCTCTTTTTAAGTAGAAACTGTGGAATGTGAGCATCAGAATACAGATTTTTTTTTTTTTTTTCTGGAAGGAGACTTCTGGCAAGTAATTGAGCTGTGACAGGGAGGTGCCAAATGGGAATTAGTTGCCCAGTTCTCACCGCCTTTGAGCGTCTTAACTGCCATTTGTTCTTTTGTTAATCTCTCTTTTTGATCCGAAGTAATTGCTTCTATCTGTGTATCTTTATCTCCTTCTTTGAGGCACGTGTGAAGGGGAATGTGTTGTAGAGAGGTTCGGACTGCATATGGAAAAGAGCATCAGCTGTGTGCTGGCAGCTCGTTGGATGTGCCAGCATGCTGAATGTATTGTGGGAAATCGAGGACTCCTGAACAACCGACCAAGATGATCAAGCAGAAGCCGTTTATTGCTCACATTGCACACATTTATAGATTCTACAAACTACTAAATATACACTTCTTGATTGGTGCCTTTGTCTTGTTCCCTCGTTTTCTGCCTGCATTTCTTAGAGTATGTGATTGGTTACAGTCCAGGTGTTTCACAGTCCTCTGTTATCTAGTTCTTGCGGTCTTGGTATTCGGTTTCTCAGCCTCTTCTTTCTTAATTTAGCACAATTTATGTCCCAATAGCCTTGACGAGTTCCTGAGGCTTTGATAACAAACCTAGAAGCAGGCTGGCTGGTGCACACTACGGCCTGACCCTTGCAATTACATCGCAACATCAATGTGGCTTGTGGACCTGCAGAGTGGGAGAGCACCAGAGCAGGAGTCACCTTCCGGTGACCTTATTATGCCAGCAACCAAAATGAGTTGCTCAGATATGTAATAATCAGGCAGGGGCTGGATTCCATGGATTCTGTGCTGGCTGCCAAGGCATGGTTGCTCTGGCTGATAACCTTGGACGCTATCACTCTCCTGGTATCTACAAGCTTCTTGACTCTAGCTCCAAGATAATAGATCTCAATTTTGTTGTTCTTTCAAAGCTTAAAAGAGCTCTCAGCTGCTTCAGAATGGAGAAAAAACCTCACCAAAATCAACTCTTCCCCTTCAAAGAGGGGAAAAATCCCAGAAAGAGAAAAGCCTTAACAAAATGACAGCCAGAAAATGAACAAACTAAAAAACACCCTGAAACAAGCTAACTGGAAAAACCCAACCCCTAACACTGATCAACAAATCTCTCTGAGGAGCCCTTGAGTTTGAATGGGGGAATAGTTTATATTGAAGTCTCAAAAAGACAAAACTGTTTGTGAAGTCTTTTTAGTGCAATTTTAGGAAAACTCCAGCAAAATGCTAAGCAAATTCCCTAAGCCGGACTTTGTACAGATTGGTAATTTCATTTGATTTGTCATGATGCCTTAGTTTACTTTGCAAAACTCCCGATCATCAACAGATGTGAGAAATATGGGAGCTAAGCTAGGCTGTGCCACAGGTAATACTGCCGATCTGTATCTGGGCTGATTTGACTGGTTCTGCATTTTTTTTTCCAATGTTTTGTGTGTTTGTATGCTTACCATCCTGTGTGCAAAACTGGTGCAATGAGTGACACAACTTTATTAAGTGACAAAACTTTATCCAAACACTAAAAAAACCCAACAGCATAGAAGAATCCTGGTAAACATCTGTTTTGGAAAGTAAAACTGGAAAAGAAGAAATAGACGTAGAAAATATTTTTTTTTGTTATTCAGTTTGGTTAGTGAGTTCCATTTCTCCTCAGTGCATTGGATGGTATGGGGAAGCTTGTAAGGGGCAAGTGGGATCATAGAATTAACGATTATGTAACAGTGCAAACAAGACTGAACCAAGCCTGGTTAGGCAATTTGTGCTGTGTAAGTAACTTTTTTTTGCAGAGGTGTTTGTGGAGATGCGTGCAAAGCAAAAAGAGTGGGGAGCTTACAAACACTAATTAAACCCTGTGGTGGTTTTATAAGTGAATATTGTTAAATAACTAGGAGTCAATTACACATTTTTTTCCAAAGGGCATTTAGTGACACAAGGTAAGGCACTACGTGGAGAAATTCCCTCAGTTCTTGACTCACAGCCATAACTACAAATAGTTACCAAGTGGCCTTCTGCTGTTTTAGGCCGTGATCCTTACAAGAGCTTTCCCTGTAATTTCTTGGTAGTGTGGTTTGGCTGCTGTATTTTATATTTTTCTATAATATATTTGTACAATTAACTTCTAATGCATATATTTCAATATGTAATATTAAACTATACAAGATATGTATTACTTCGTATACTTTGAAATTTTATATTATTCTATAAAGTGTTAAGCTCAAAATGCTTAGTTTAATTTCTTGATGCCATTGATGATAAAAAGCAGGGTAGGGTGCTCACAGACCTGTAGGGATATCTCAGTATGTAAATGAATCCATTCACCAGCTTGTTTTGTCCTGTGTGATTCTGGCTTCTCTCAGGCACAGTTAAAGACTGGGAGGTGTTTGTGTACAAACAAAAACTCCAACCACACATTGCTTTAGAAAGCTGGGAAGTCTGTGTAGAAGTCTCTCCTTTTCAAAAGCACGTTGATATACGGAATATATTCATGTTGCACTTCTTTTAAAATTATTATTTGCTAACTTTAGTAATTCTTCAAATGGAGGAAGAAAACGTGCGTTGACAAAACATGGAATGTTTATTTAATGATTTTAAACAGCAGAAAAAAGTCTTTAGAGTTGAGTGAAACATTTACTTGGCCAAGTAATAGTTTCATGATGTTGATGTATTAAATCTATGTCAACAGATGTAATGCATTGTAAATTGAACTTTTATTGCATTAAAATCAGTGAAATGTAGGGCTTCAAATCGATAAAAGGGTTAAAAAAATCAATGTAAAGGACTAGAAACCAATTAAAAATTGAAATGCTTTGCTAGAAACATCATCAATAGTTTGCCCTAAAAAATGTGCCGACCACTTGATTTTATGAAGGCAGATCTTAAAAACTTCATCTATCACCATGTTACCAAATCCTGCTGTTGCTCCTACTTTCTTTTTCTTTTCCGAGTTGAGAGGAAGGCCTGAACTGGAAGATCTCACCCAGCCTCAACGTTGTATCCTCTTGAAGTAGGCAGCTATCGTGGGGCAGGGAGGAGAAGCTGTTCTGAGTCTTAAAAGTTCTGGAGAATCTACTTTTGCCTTTGATAACAGGGTCTGAGGGTTGATAGGCCCTTGGCAGCTACGTAAGCGTGCACAGCAGCCTCTCCCCTTTAGCTGCTTGTGCTTGATTTCACAGTGTGGAAGTTGTTTTCAGGTTGTGCCTTACCCTACTTCACAGCTCGATCCAGTTTGGCTGCCTCAGGTTGGGAGAGGCTGGGAGTGAGATAACAGAGAGATAAGCAGGTTAGGGCTGACCTGAGGCACAGGAAGGCAGCTCAGAGCCTGTCTAGGAGCTTGGCACAAAGCACCCTGCTACTTGCTCGGGGTTTGGAACTGTCATTTCACTGTCTCTTTCTGCAAATCAGAAAATTCTATAGCTGCTGGTCTCCCAAGGTGCTGTTATGCTCTAACCAGTTATGTACTGTGCCCAGGAAATAACTGGCTCATAAAGTGTATCTCTGTTTTGGGAAGCATTGAAAAACTGATGGTGGATAGTGTCCTGTATTGCCAAGAGGACAGTTGTGATTTAGGAAGAAAGTAAAACTTGAATGAAGCACCTGACTCTGTGGCACAGGAGAGACTTAGGAGCTTCTGAGTTTCTTGTCTAAGGGCTCTGTTTGGTATCTGAAATGCTGCAATAGCTGAAAGTCAGCTCCTACAGAAGTGCATAAACCCTGTCAGAATGCAGCTCCTCTGCCAGGATCTAGGACAGGAAGCTCCTGCTGTGCAGCAGCCACAAGGAGCAGAGTCTGTTGTTGGTGATGAGAGAGGAACCCACCTAACTCGGATTGAGGAATTACTGCTCTGCTGAACTGCATCTGGGCAAAAGTCTTTGGACCTATGAATTACTTAAAGGCTTTTAAATTTGAGGGGGAAAACCCCTTTGGTGTGGGCTTTGGTATTGGGAATAGGATGTGCTTCTATGATGGTACAGAAATAGCCTGCAAGTCTCAGTCTAAGCTATTTTGATGATTTTTGTTGTGATTTAGTGTCTTTCTTGCTCCAGAGTTGTCTGCCATTCCCTCTAGGGACTCTTACATCTGAGACAAATGCAAGAGAATAGTACTGACTTGTGAAGGGCTGTAGGCATTATGAAAGTTTAGTGAGGAAAAAATGGGATTAATAGAACTGCTTTAAGGTTCTATTACTTGATGGCTTATCTTCAGCTTCAAACCTTTGGTTAATAAGTGCTTGAGGGAGGGGAGGAGATAATTTCTTCTTCCCTATCTTGTAATGGGAAATAATTTAGGACTGCTATAAAAGCTCAGTAACTGTATTCTCTTGACCACTTGTAAATCAGGCCTCTGATCCTAAAGCCACTAAAGCTAGTGAGTAAATTTTCTCTAATTATTTCAGGAGGGTATAGATAAATTTTATGCAAGTAAAGGTTTTTCAAGTCTGGACCCATACTGTGTGGCTCATACCTGCTCAAATTTTTAACCCTTTAAAACTACTGGCACATTTTACTGGAACTAAAATTGGTGAAGTAGAAATCTCATATGGGAACTTGGTTACCAAACTTTATATTTTTCCTCTTACTGCCGGAAAGTAGTTGGACAATGAGACAGTGTGTAAAACATCCCTGCATCTCCCATCATGATGGGATTCTGCTGGCAGACCAGGATGGTCCCTGAGTGCTGTGGGACTTGCCACAGCTCTGCTCCTGGGCTCCCAAAGCCAGCTCAGTCAGCTGTGCGTGTCATTGCTGATGGGTTATTGGCTTATGGCAAAGAGTGACTCTGTGGCCAGTTTCCCAGTGTTCCTGTCCTAATCTGAGCCCTATAATATCATATTAACAGATAAATATGACTCCTGACCTATTTAATTTCAGAACTATTTGGGAAGCGCTCTGGGTTGCGTGATATACAAATCTAAGATTTAGAGGATTACTGGGGAGTATTAAATTGTTGTGGCTGGATCACATTTAGTCTACAAATAAAGATTTTTTTCCTGAAAGTTGATACATAATGTAATTTTATTCTTAGTCATCACAAGTTTCTCTTTTCTGCACTTTTTTTACAAAATATTTGGCTTCTTTGTAGAAGCCAATAGATTACTGATAATTTCAGCCTCCAAATCAAAGGTCCAAGGTTTCATGAAAATCTAATTCTTACTAAAGACCAAGACTTTTGTTCCCTATCTGGGAATCTGATGCACAATTCAGATTGTGCATCACTCAAATGGAGAGAGGTGCATAGAAATTGCTTTGTAATGTGGCTATTTCTTCCACTATTTTTTAGGCCACTGGAGAAGGGGGCAAGTATCCCTTATTTTAATGCAAGTAGCAACTGGAGGCCTAGTTAGGCAGAGACCTTACCTCTGAGTAACTACTGAGCTTAATCATGCTGGTACTGTAAACATTTCCCCAGCATAGAGGGCATCTGTGTCTTAAGTGAGTAAGGTTTGATACATAGTGGATAACAAAGCCATCCAAATAATTGCTCCCTTTCCAGGTCAGTGCTTTCCTCAGTGTGCACTTGTGTTTTGTGAGGCTGTGAAGGCTGTTGGGCTCTGTATGACGTTAGTGTCACGTTTTCACTTTTTCTGTTTGTTACAGTGTTGGGGATGATGTTGTACTGCAAAAGCTGTGCTACCAAAGTTGTCAGGCTTCAGCTAACTAAGTGTGGACTCTTCCCTCAGGAGATATCACTCTAATTTTAGACATTTGAAAACAGGGTATAACACAAGTGGAGATAGGGAAAGGTGAGAACTGGATGTATTAGATCAGTAAACATTCTGAATTTACTCAGGAAAAGTGGAGCACATAGAAGGAGAAGTACATCAAAGAATGAATGACCTTTGTTAGCTCATCATTACAGCTGTCAGCATAAAAGCAGATCTGGGGATGTGAATCAGGAGAGCAGAGCAGATGGGTATCTTGAGGGTAGCTGAAGAGTGAAACTGAGGACAAGAAGTGGAAGGTTTTTTATGGGAGAGCCGGGTGCTCTGTGGAGTCTGATGTGCCAAATCCCAAGTCCCTGAATATTTGATCGTGTTTAACTATGGATCTGGATGAAAGAGTGAAAATACACTGAAATAGATAGTAAAGTCAAGAAGGTTAAGGCTAAAAAGCTGAACTGTCTCATATGTGAGGAACAGAGGATTAGCATGGAGACCTAGATTTGTGGAAGAATAGAGTAATATAAGTAATACAACTCAAGTAGTTGTATTTTTTTGGGGGGGAGTGTGTCCTTCTGTCTTGAGTGCACAAAATGAGAAGGTTTTGCTAGTCAAATATCTCTGTGATGGGGGCCTGGATGAGAGTTTCAACTGTCAGAGCTGAAAGAAAAGGTTACTGCTTAGACACTGTGGTCTTTGTCCTTCTAGTTTTGCTCTTAGGGAAAGCTCTAAATGAGGTAGTACAGGATGAATATGTGGCCCATGAAGGGTTTACAGTGAAGAACAAAATGTATTAAATTAAAATATGCATAAAAACTAAATTAGACTAGCTTATAAAGTGAAGTTGAAGCCAATTATGGAAATTAAGCATGATGTAATAGTTAATGAAACCAGTGTAGCAAGCACAGTGAAGCTCTGCTGATTGCCAAGAACATCTTGCTTTTACAGTACTTATGTAACCATCAGGAAAGGCCTCAGAGTGTTTTTAATAACAATAAGCCTTTTTAATAACATTTTTTTGCTTATTTTTTCCTTTTTTTTTCCTGTGATATATTGTGCTGCAGGTGGGAGTGTATGTGTTAAAAAAAAATAAATTAATTTTCCCAAGCAGTATTCCAGGTTATACATGTATTTTTATTGTCGTTGTGCACTTCTGCCAATGCATGTGTGTACTTCATTAACAAGGAAGTTTCTGGCTCCTGAGGAGTTTTATTGCCCTTCCTAGCTGAATGGAAGATTTGTGTGGTTGTTTGTCTTGATTTGCTTCTGTAGTCAGCAGTCCAAATTTAATTTAATTAGAGGAAAGAAATACCCAACAAAAGCACAAAGCAATGTAAGGTTGTATTGGTTCTGTGATAGTAGCTGTTTTCAAAACCTTTATGTTTTAAAAAAAATGGCATAATGTGAATTTGAACATCACAGAACTTGATTTGTCACTTCTCAGACCATCTCAGCCTTACTGCTTCAACAGAAAATCTAGATTTCTCTTGACAAATACTTGTCTGACTGAAGCAACAATCAGATCAGTCTAATGAACAGGAATCTTCATTTTAAAGTAGAGATTTCTTTTAGTGTAGGTGATAATGAAGTTTACCTACTGCAGATGGCCTTTTCTTCAAGTTCTAAATTTCTTCTGTGCATTACGGATATATGATAAAAAGTAAACATGTAACAAATTTGATAAAATACAAGTTGAGAGATCATTTCTACATGAGCTGCTTATAAAATCTTAGGTAATTTGGGTTATATGTACCAGATAAACATTAAAATCAGAAATTAGAAGATTTAAAAATGTTTTCTGACTTATCAAAGCCAACTCCTTCTAGAAATACCAGGATTTGCCAAAATTTTACCTGAGCAATACTAAAGTAGGACATTACACTCATGCACAGCAAAGTGAAGTGCTGGGCTCTGCTGTGCCTGAAGCTCATTGCTGGCATCAGCACAGGGCTTTACTGGCATTTCAAATCACAGTTAAATGATACAGTGGGGTGCTTGTTTCTCAGAATACTCAGAGTGTCCATGGGTTTTCTGTTTAGATTTGTTGTAACACTTGTAACAGATACAAGATACTCTGGTTTATTATCTAGAGATTATTGTTGTGGTACTCCTTCTGCTTGCTGTAGTTGGGAAAGCTCGAGGAGAACATTCTCCTCCTCTCTTGCGTCATGTCATCTCTGTTTTCCTGCTGCAGCCAACTGTCTTGTTCATCCTGTATTTTCTTGAAGTAGCCCAATTCTGATGGGTGTTACTGGGTGGAAAACAGACCATCAGAACTAAACTACTGTGTGGAGCAAGGGCCTTTGCAGATAGCAGAAACAATGTGTTTGGATAGTGCATTCCCACGAGAGACTCTGTCTCCTCTGTGAATTAAAGAAACTCTCTGAGAGCCTTAACCTGACAAGTTTGATTCCAAGTTGCTGTCAGTGCATTTTCAGGGATTTTTCTGAGAAATACATAATGGATTAAGTAATTTTGTTTTTCCTCTAAGCTCCATTGTTAATTTGCAAAATATAATTTCCTAGCTAGAAGCTGATGTGAAATGTAGAAACACCGATATTTTAGGAGAGCATGATCCTTGGAGTTGGTTATCTTGACAATTCCAACAATCTCCAAGTACAGGTTCTTTTGGGCATCTGTACTTGCTCAGACATGTATTACTTCATGTTGTGGAGAAGAATGTCTAAAGAGGGCTGTTAACAGTTTTGCATCATTAACCAGGCTGTAATCTAAATTTGTGTTAATATCATGCAGTAAGGAGAAACTGTTACTAGGTCCTTAGAAATTCTTGTCTCTGAGTTATTATGCACATGGTAGCAAGATACACCAACTAGCTTGTATTTCTGTCACAGCCAGCTAAAAATACTTTGAACTAGAATCAAGGCCTGGTTTTGGGTTACTAGAGTTTAAGTGAAGCAGTAGAGAATAATCAAAAACAGAATGGATAAGGCTATGCTCTAAAGATGTCCAAGATGCTCCAAAGGTGCTCACTTAGAAAAGTGAGAACTGGATGTATTAGTACTCAGTTAATTCTCAGTCAGAACTCCTGGAATTCTGTGGCAGGTTTTTGATAACGGTATTACTGTGATCGTAGGGTAACTGAAATTTTTAAAAATTAATTACAGAATTTGTTTTCTCCTCCCTCAGATTAGGTAGTTGCCAAAACTAGATTTTTTTGCAAATAATTTCTGAGAGCACTGACACATGAAATAGTGGAAACAATGCAACAGCTCATTGCATTGTATGTATCTTTTTCCCTTGTCCTCCATTCTGCCTCATAAAGCAGACATCCCAAACAAAGGATTAAATAAAGTGTAAAAGGAAAGAGGAGTGAAACAAGAACAAGAGAGGAAATATAAACCAGGTTCATATTTTTCTTTTATTTCAGAGAGAAATTGATTATAAATGAGACACAAACAGGTTTCTGAAACAATGAATATCACGTTCTTTCCTATCTCGGCTAGACAGAATAGTATTTTGTATCTGCACAGACTGATCAGGTACAAAGAACTTGATGTTGGTTGTTTTTATAGCTGAGGTAAATATAATTAGTAAAGAATATAATTTCCAGATTTCATTGTAACTTTATGTAAGAAATAACTTTTTTTTTTTATTTTTGGGCCGACTGGGACCAAATGCTCATTTGGATTTCAACACAAATTATACTATTTTCCATCTTAGTTTAGTACTTCATTGTAAGACTTCTCTTCTAAGCCTAGGGTTCTGTCTGTGAGCATATTACACATGTTACTGCCATTTATTTTCTGGAAGGAAGATAAAACATTGTGTGTGTCTGTCCATTTTTTTTCCCTGCTTGCTACATACCACTTCAAATTCAGTGTGAAATCACTGCAGAGATAATTCATACCATTCTGCAATAACTTGCATTAAACCAGAGACACCCCAGAGACCATAACATTATCTCAGGGATTACAAACTATGCAAATACAGACTTGCCATGCAGGGTTAAGCTAGACCATGTAATTTCTGAAATAACAAAAAAGAAAACAGGTGAAGTGTGTTTATTTCCGTTTTGTCCATTACAGCCAGTTTTTCAGCTACTTGCCTCATAATTATTCTGTGGGAGGAAGGAGATTTTTTGCTCTTAGGAAAGGTTCTTGATGAAAAGTGATAAAACAGAAAGCACCGTTGAGGCTGAACAAACTTTTCAGTTGTGGAATATGAGGCATTTAAGGGATATGCATGAAGGATTTTTTTCTGAACTGGTGCAGGACACGGTAGCAGAACATAAATAACAGGATTTATCATAGAAAAGTGAAAATTAGTCTAGAAAATTATACAACCTTGGTTGTTTGCTCAAAAGATCTCTGGTAGATTTTGACTGCACTAAAATCAAGAAAGTAACTTTTGCCCTTCGTGACTGCACACAGGCTCAAATTATCACCATGTCAGAGATTTCAAAATGAGGGGTAAATTAACATTTTAATTTTTTGAATTGAAGCAAATTCTACAATCAGCAATGACCTGCTTAAGGATGCCCTTTCCATTTGTCCTAAACTTCTTGTCTTTGATTATACACTGTATATCACTTAGAATTTGAATAGATACAAAAAGCAATAAAAACTCATTGCTAGTCTATGGAAAGTTTTCTGGAACACCGGACACTGAGAGGAGGAGAGACAATAGAGTAAAAAGTTTATGCAGGCTGCCACTTTGCCCCTCCAGAGGAAACAGCTGACTTTAGTGAACTTGTTTTTTGTGTGCATGGAATTCATCTCCAAATTTTTGCTTTATATGTATCTATACACATATATATTAAACAATCCCCTTTATATGTAGCTAGATGTGCATGTGTTTTTGGATGTGTATATCTGTTTGGTTCTTCATACAGTAAATCAAAAGAAAATGGGTTTTAGTCTAGCATAGACCTAGAGGTGACTGTCTCGAATACATTTTCTGGTTCTGGTGAGTTGGCTAAAGACTGACTTTCTCTTGTGAATTAAACCACTTAAAGACACGTATTTTCCAGCTTGGTAGTTGAAATTTTAGTCTATTATCATCTTTGTCCATGTTATTATTTATGCTTGTCAGATATTTACTGTTTTTGTTCTAGTTGTCATTTGACAGATTTGGAAACATACGTGAAATTACTGAGCTGAACTGGGGCAGTATGGAGCATGGTCTGCACCCTTTAAAATGAGTGGAGGGACAGTGTCAGTGCATTGCATGGGCTGACCACGTGCTGAATTGTATTGTGGCCAATAGTCACAAGACCTGCATCCCATACATTATGATGCAGGAAGACAGGAGCATTCCAGGACAGTTTGACATGCAGAACCTGACAGTGGTTCCTCCAGACTCTCATGATGGAGTTACCACTGAATGTGGCTTAGCAGTTCCCTGTCCATTTACTGAGAGCAGTTATGCCAGGAAAATTCTTGATGCTGAATTCATGGTTTGCCCTAGCGTAAATAAGAGCTGGTACATGACCATCTCATTCATGGTGGGGAAGAGCAAGAAAATTAAAGGGTTGAAGCAGTCAATGGCAGTGGTTGCTTGAGTTTTGTTTGCAATTCTTTGAGCATCAAAAGGCGTAGAAGCAAGTTGACAGATTGTTAATTTCTTTTCTTACGCATAGCACCCGTTATAAATATAGAAAAGGAAGAAGGAGGTTTGGGCTTATTCCAGGCAGGATCCCAGTTCCCTCCATTTGGTACATGGGTGGTGTTTCCTCTTCTGGCACTTAGGGATTTGATTGTTTACACAGGTTTGCTTAGCGAGTGCACAATTTAAAAAATGATTTGACAGGAAAACAGACTTGCCTGCGTGTGTGCGCAGGAATGTGGGAATTTACGTGTTCTGTATGGATGCAGGCCATGGACAAGAACTGCCGCACTCAAGAGGAATGCGGTCTGTGATGGGAACCTCTTGCCCCATGCTCAGCCTTTCTTCTGCAGCTCCAGTGCGTGCCTCCCTCCCTGCCAGCTGCTGTTTGCTGGGGTGAGCAAGGAGGGGGGTGCGGCTGCGAGATGAAGTTATTCTTCAGGACTGCCCAGAATTATTAATTCTTGCTGTAGGTACTTGGTGTTTGGGGCACTGAAGACCTGCTGGGGGTGAAATAGGAAGACAAACCTGAGTGGGCTCCAGTGTCTTGCTGCAGCTTGCTCAGCTGTATTGTATATGTGAAATAAATCATGGGCTTATTTTACATGGTAGCAATAGTGATTTGTGTACATGGGACATCTGTGTTGCACAGGATACAGCGGCTTTACTTGCTGTGGTTTTATGGTTGTTTGCAATGTAGATTGTTTAGAAAACACTTAAAAATGCACAATGCAGAGCTAAAATATTTGGATATCAATTGTGTGCTTAGGAGGTTATTTAATTAAGTTCATCAGGAGACTCAATATTGCCCTTGCACGTTGATGAAGATCTGTCATCTCTTCAGGTTTTGTTGAATACTTAAACTATACTATTTGCCTCCTTTGTATTGTTTTAATGACAGTTCTTTTAAGTAAAATGTGATGAGAGAGAAGCTGAATTCCTTATATTCGTGTAGTTAATCTTATGGTTGCTTAGCTTGTGCTTGTTTCTTCACAATAAATCACTTTAAAAGCCAGTTCAAATTTTGCATTTCAATATTAAGACATAGTGAAGGAAGAGAAGTGAGTACAGCATAAGAGTTGTAAATGCAAGAAGTCTTTTTAAAGCCTGCACAAAGTCTAATGTCATTAACAATACCACTTAAAACTAGGTTGCAAAATCTTTGGGTGCCAAAACCTGGACTGCTGTTTTAAACTCCACTGGTTGTCCTGTGCAGTCCTCCTGTTGCATTATGTTAGTTGTAGACTGAGTGAAAGAAAAGAAAGATATTCAGTATTTTGTAATAGTGCTTGAGTGATTTCAAATCAATCAGGTGAGCACTTTCAGTTGTCTTTTTATGAAGTCTCATTACCCCTTGGCAACATCAATAAAGAAGAATATAAGTGGCAAATTAAAGACAAAATGACAATAGTACAAAAAATTAGAACAACTTTTTCTTTTGGCTCCTGTGGGAGCCAATATTGTGCTTATATCATTTTGTATTAGATGGATGTAGTAATCAGATTAAGTAAAAGTAGTGGAGCTTTTATCAGCACTAGGGAAGCAGGGATGTCTTCCAGGGATGGACATCACACCTTTTGAAGTTTGAATTCTACTTCAAAACAGCTGGGCCAGACACTTGTTCATTGTCACACCCTTTATGCTTTAACTTTGCCAGCCATGCATTTCCTGCATGGATGCTTCCCATACTTCTCTCTCATATCTTCTGGATTTCTTTCCTTATCTCTGCTGTTCTGTCCCTCACTTATTGCTAATGATTAACACTCTTCTGGAATTTAGAGTGTTAGAGATCCCTGAAACTGATCTGTGTTGATTGTGCAGCCAACAAACAACGGCAGAGCCAGGGCTGTTCCCAAGCCCCAGTGTCAGCGTTGCCTGGCAGTGTTGCAGCAGCCAAGAACTGGCTGGTTACAGTGGAATATTTTTCTCTTCTTTTTTTTTTTTTTTAACTGCAAGGTACTTCTGTGTAACCTGAAAAAAAATCTGTGCTTTTTTGTGTTGTTTTTTTTTCTTGTTTTGTTGTGTTTTTTGATAAAGTTGAATCAGTAGAACTTTAAGACTGATAAGAGCAATGTAATTAGATTGCAATTACATGATCTGATTTAACTTCTGCAAAATAACCTTTCAACTGACAAAAAATCCTTAAAGTAATTCTGTTTCAGTGCATCAAATAAAAGGATAAATCTTGGGCAAAGTTCTTTCAGATTTCTGAGACAGGCAAAAGACTGTTTTATACGAGGGTGTCATTTTTGTGTTGTAGGAATGACAAATGACAACCAGTGATTAGGAAATACTTTAGAAGAGTTGGTAGAAAGGCATTTGATAAGTAAGGAAATCAGTTTAAAAAATGCCAGTGTACTCTGAGGGTATGGTTTTAGAAGGGATGATAGCTTTTTCTGTGACCAGTATAGTGTTGAGAATTGATTTGAAATGCAAAGCATGGAACAGGCCAAATAACCTGGACATAGAGTATCTGTAAAAATGTGTCATTTATTACAAAATGAAAAATGATAATTGACGATAAAAGAAAAAATATATCTTCATATTAAACTAGTTCATGCTTTTCTTTTTCTGGAATACATGTTGGTTTGTGTCGTGGAGGCAGCTTGGTCCAGCTGAGTAAGACTGGCTTCCAAATCATAGCCATTTCCTGAGTTGGCACCTCAATAATGCTTTCAGCAAGCTGTGCTCCCTGTTATTGCTGGCCC
Source organism: Irena cyanogastra (assembly GCA_013397155.1). Lineage (NCBI taxonomy): Eukaryota > Metazoa > Chordata > Aves > Passeriformes > Irenidae > Irena > Irena cyanogastra. The sequence continues at coordinate 791,002 of VWZV01006847.1, forward strand.
TTCTCCTGGGAGCCATGCTTCCTGTACTTAATTAGATGAGAAAAAGATGAGCTGTTCTCCTCTCCCTCACTTCAGGTTCATCTCTGGATGGTCCCAATTCCAGTGCTCAGTAGTACAGCTCACTGAGCTGGCTGCTAACTTGAGAAGCCTCCCTGTAGTGAGAGATCTGTTTAGCCTTCTCAGCTTGAGAAGAGAGTAAATTCCAGCTGAAATTTCTCCTTTGGTAGCATCAAACCCAGTGTGCCTGTGGTTTGGGGAAGGAGGAAGTGTAATGCACCCAGTGCTTTGGTCATGTTGGATATTTTCATTGCATGGATTTAAAATCTTCCTTTCCTGCTCTGAGTTACATCAATATGCAGAAAAAGATATCATGTTCTCCAATGAACGGTGAAATGAGTCCTGGCAAATACAGTCCTCCATGTACCAAGCAGCCAGAAATGGTTTAAAGGTTCCAATACCAGGCGATGTCAAGCTTGCATGGAAAAGCCAGCTCTAATAGGAGCTAAGCTGGATCAGCTGAGTGCTTGGCTTTTCTAAAATGATCTACAAAGAGCATTAATTAGTAGCATATCAGCAGGGTGACATTTGAGAATATCTAGTAAAACTGCAGTGATGAAATTGGTCAGTAACAGTAACACTGTCTTGTCATTGAGGATTTAGGTAAGTAAGGTTCAGAGGACAGAGGTTGTAAGTAGGTGATGTGAAATGGGTCAGTTGTATTTGGTGCCTTCCACCCCACACAGCTGGGAGATGGGAAGAGAATGCAAAAATAGTTGCTGTGGCCACTGCTTTTTTTTGTTTTTCTGTATGTGTAGTTTTTCCTTTTATGTAATAACAGAATGATCTCACATTAGAAGGTTATCAAAATGTACACACATGAACAATTTGGAGCAGTAAATAATTACTCAACTTTGTTTAGAAAAATACATATCTAAGGGTTCCTCACCTTTCTAAAGAGGATGCATGGACCATGTGTTTTTTTATGCATTGCTTTTGAATTTAGCAAAATACTGAGCGGGGGAAGTGGGAGGGAATCATCCTCATTTGCTACAGTATTTGCAACCTTTAACTATTCCCAGGTGGTTACAGTCAGTCCTCAGTAGGAAGACTAGGACAAAGTTCCCTCCTTCCAGTGTCAAAAAGGTCACGTGCTAGAATTTAGAAGCATTCCCCTCGTGTGCCAAATGCAGATTTTCTGGAAATAGCCATATGCCAGTTTGTTGTGGTGATGTGCACATGCTTGAGCTAGTACGTTGCTTCTGATGCCAAGTGTCTGTCTCAATGAGATGAGTAAGGCAGAGTGTCAGTGCAGCGAGTATAATCCATTCTAATATTAGAACGTGGGGCCGGATCCTGCCGGCCCAGCCATGGCAGCTGCAGCTCAGGCTGCTCAGGACCTCTGTGCTCTCTGCAAACAGCTTTCCCTGCTTCTCATTATTTCTTGTTCTAGGAAGTATGAGTAAAGAACAGCTAATCCCCTCACAAAATATAGCTGCAGTATGGTCTAGTGGACAAGTGCTGTGTTGAGTTTTTGTTTATCTCAATTAATGCACTTCTAACTTGACAGACAGCCCTATCCATTGACATTCTATGCGGAAAGGAAGTTTGCAAGTGGTGAAGGTAATACCATTAAAAAACGAAGAAAACTCCAGCCCCCCAGACTTGAACTTACCTGGCCACGTCTGAATTTGAATACCAAGGTTAAAGACTTCTGAAGATGAAGTTGTACAAGGAAGTAACAGCATTGAAATGTTGGGGGATAGGTGGGTAGGTGACAAGTGTTACTTCTCAGGCTCTAGCTATCTTTGTTTTAGGAAGGGAGTTTGCCTGCATAACTGGCAGTCAGTTACCTCTATCTCACACAAAACTTTAGGAAAACCCAGCTCAGAGCACTTTGACTTTGAAATGCCAAACTGATTAGGACTGACATAACTGTTCAGAGCTGATGCTGCCACCTTTGGGCCAGCTGGAAATATCTGCCCATGGTGTCACATATGTCTTCCAAACCATCAGTTGCAAATAAAATTCCAAATTTCCCTGACCTCTAGAGATTTTGAGCACTAATCTAGTCCAAAACTCCTCTTCAGTGCAGGCCTGCCTGTTGGACTTGAACTTAAAACCACAATTGCACCTATGTTATATTGGTAACAAATTTAGAGCATGTGATTGTAAAGAGCATGAGTGCTCATTTTAGTCAATATTAAAATTGACTCTCTCTTGCCTATGTTTCATTTCAGTTGATATTTACTTCTAATAAATAGATCAGTGTTGATGCTTAATTCAGTAGTGTATTTGCTTAATATTCACTTGCTAAAACATTAGAATCATCAAAAATCTTTTTTCTTTACAATCCCTTTTTATTCAGCAAATTATTGTCAAAATCTGTCGTTCTTTTTAAGTGCCTTATATACTTTGGTCAGTTATAAAAGCATTAGGGCAGGACAAAGATATTTCTAAATATAATGGAAAAATAAAGATACAGTGTTAAAAATGTTTGGTGCTGTCTCTGACTATGGTACTTATAGGAAACTCATCACCATAGTAACTAGGCCTCTGCTAAATAATTACCAAGAGATTTGTTCTTTTTTGTCTTCCTACTATGTCTAGTCTTAGCTATAGTTTTAAATATAAGAGTGGTATATACATCTGTTAGCACACTGCATTTGGATGATAAGCCAAAGAACTCACTATACAGGATCCTAATTCTTGCAGAAGTGATTTCTGATTTCTAGGTGTTCATGGCTGCTGTTTTCTCACAAATGAAAGAACAGTGCAGAACAGTTTTAATAAAGGCTATCTTAGTGCAACAGCTATCATGGAAAGCCAGACCTCAGGAAAAAAGCAAGCTTTTTCTACAAAGCCAAAGCAATTTCTTGAAAGACATTAGATTTGTGTTTAATAAGCAGCTATTTGAAATAGCAGAGCAAAATTCCCTGCCTTGGCTGTTCCTCATACTCCATCAGCAGCACTTGGGCATTGCCTTGCTCTCAGTAGATCAATGATGTTGCATTTCATCTTCTTTTTTATTTTCTTTTTCCCCGCGGTATTGTGCAAAGCAAATGTTCTAATTTGGTTTGGAGGATTTGCTGCCCTGCAGGCTGTGTAACCTGGGTGAACAATGAGCAGAGGAGCCAGCTGCAGACTAGGGGCTGTCAGCATCTTCATTTATTTTTGAGTTGCTGATGATCCTTTCGCTGAACTCTTCTCATGAAGAGTGACCTCACGTTTTCTTCAGGAGCATTTTGGAGAACACTGAAGTCTTTTACAAAAATCTGTTGCTGCTTGTGGGGGAAGTAGCCTGCTTCTTTGTTTTATTGCCTAGAAATGCTGTTTCATGGGCATATTCCCTTTTTAACCCTATTCTTTTGGGAGGAATTTGCTAGCTTTTCATGCTCCTCTTAGCTGTGAGCTAACCTTACTTCTCAAAATGTGCTTGGCCTGAACAGTCTGAAGAGATCTAGTGAAGTGGCCACGCCTGGAATATGTTCTTGCAAAGCAGTGCATTTGGATTGAATGATGGCACGTGCAGTCTTTGTGCCTCTGGCTGAGCTCAATTTCATCTTGTTTGTTGGGAGACCCAATGGGTTTGTTTTCTGTAGTGGCTAATGCGGCTTGGTGCTTCAAAAAGCTGACAACCAAATAATCTGACTTGTAGTGTTTTGTGGGTTTTTTATGTTTGTTTGTGTTGTTTGTTGTTTTTTTTTCTTTTTTCCTTTTTTTTTTTTTGTCTAAGAGCTGTTTTAGCTGTTTTAAGAGCCATTAGGAGCAGACTTCTGAGGTATGTGTTGCCTGTGCTCACAGCAACTAACTGAGGTGAGGCACAGAGAAGTCCAAGTTTATAAATTGATTTTTTAGCTTCATTTATTTGCGTTGAAACCCACGTCTTTCTCTCCTGATGAGGAGCAGCATCCAGATGTCTGACCAAGGTAACATGCACATTTTTTCTTTTTTTTTTATTATTTTAATTCTTAAGTTTTTTAAAATTATTTTTAGTGTGGGGGAAGCTGAGGAAAGGGGGAAGAGGAAAAAATATGGTAAGAGCAGAGATTGTTCTTGACTTTTCTTGTGAAATTCTGACATAAATCCTACAGGTTACAGAGGTTGGTATTTTTTATTGTGTTCAGGTTTTGGGGTTTTTTTTTGGTTTTTTTTTTTTTTTTTTTTTACAAAAAAACCCCCACTAATTGTGGATTGGAGCTAGTCCTTAGCACATGAAATATTGATCTGTTTGAGGTACAGGCATGGTCTCTCACAACAGTAGCTGCACTGTATGGCCTTGAGCAGAGTGTGGGTTACCCTAGAAACAGTAATAGGAGCAAGACCTGCACCACAGGGGAGCCTGTCGTGGTGTTTTGAGATCACCACATGTAACAGCAGTAACTTGGGACCTGTAGTGTGAAAGCAATTTGTTGCTATAAAATGTGTATTTAAAATTGGGTTCTTGTAAAATACCTTATAATTGTTGAAATGTATGTGTGGACTGGGTTAGGAGATGCAAAAGAATTCAGAGCAGTTTCTGTGGATATCATATAAGAGCCATGTATAGATGTGCAGTTTTAAAGTTGAACTGAATCAATGAGATTAACATTATGAAATAAATTCAAACTGTTCCCCAAGGAATCAAACTTGTAATTTTCAGCACTACCATTCCTCTGAAATCTAGAAACTTAAATATGTTCGTGAACTGGATGTGGAACACCTCTGCAAATAAAACGGTAGATCCCCTCAATGTATTATGCAATTTGTTAAAATTTGGTTCAACAGGGCATAAAATCTACATGCACAGATTTCATTAGCTCAACCAATGTTACTTAGAATGGTGATAAGCACTATCTCAATCCGTTATCTAACAATCTTCTAAATGGCAGTATGTTTAAATTCCAAATACCTTTGCTAGTGCATTAAGTGAACTTCCCTTCTCTGAAGATGGTTCATTTGGGGAAATGTCCTTGAAAAAAACTCAATATATCCTAGCTAAGGATATGCATATTAAGTCTAATCTGAGGTTTTAAATTCTGCCAAAGATGAAGATTTATGATCGAGGTTAGATTAAACCATGGCAATATGGTCTTGGTTAGTATATCAGCAAAGTATGTAAGTGAATTTTAGGCTACAGAAAGTACAATTTCTTGTTCATAGTATCTATCTCATTTAATCTGTATTGAAGAAGTCATGGATATAACATCTCTAGTCATTACTACTCTTAACAGACAATTACTCTTCTACTGACTCATGTCCCCTGACATAGGGTTTGCTGCTTCTCAAGCCACTTTGAGACTATTAAATAGCCACATGACCCTTTTGAGCTAAGCACACGGACCTTCAATTGTAGCATGGACTTTTGGTCTATGTCTCTCATTCCTTATTTTGGCTTGCATCTTCTAGTTGCTTTTCTTTTAACACGTGAATAGATTTCTGACTTTTAAATTTAATCGATTTTGGGAGACCTGATTATTAAAATAAATCAGTTTGCTATTGCCTGCTGGGAAATACTGACCTATATTTCCAAGAGTTAAATCTTGCCCAACCAGAGTTCTGCATGTTAGTAGTCACCAAATAGCAGTAAGCAGCTTCACCAATTCTTTTTCAGTGTCATCTTTAGTGTTTTATTTTAGCATGTTTAGTTGGTCATTCGATTCCATATAACATCATTTGGATAGTTGGGAACATGGATAAAATTGTTGGATATAATCCTGTCTGTAATAACTGAGACAGATTTTCATCTAGTTGTGCTTCAGTTTCCAATATCAACACCATCCTTTCCATGTATGTTCCACCAAGAGGGAAAATCGTGCACAGTGTTTCAGCTGACTCTTTGACCTCTGCACAGTGTAAAACATGAGGTGCATAGGATTAATGGGGTCTGGTGTGCTTTGAAAATGGAGTTATGTTAAATGATTAAGAAAACCTAATCTCTCTGGATTTGATCAATATATTGTGTAACAATCTGTGTGAGTGAACAGCTACTGAGAAATGTGCTTTTTAATAAAAATGTTGTTTGTTTTGTATAGTATCTAACAAGGGGAGTCTAAGAATTTAGTGGGAATGAAAGCAGCAACACAGTACAGAATTTTCTCTGAAAAGTCTCTAGAGTTAAATCAAGTGTTTGTTTTTTTTCCCCCCAAAAAACTTTGGGTCTTATATCCCGAGGAGTGATTCTCACAGATTTTCTACTCTAGTGGCCCTGAGCAACCTGCAGGTGCTGTTTCTCTGGAGTGTGTGTGTAGGTGGACTTCCAGCCTCAGCCACTGTGTTGCTCTCAGGAATTAACTGGAATTTTCCCTAAAGGATAATTTGAGAGGATTGGATTTTGCCCATAATCTTTCTTTCACAGTTCAAAGAGGTGAATTGATCTGCCTGCTGTTTAGGGTAGCCATGAAATTTTGTGGAGTCAAATTTGTCTTTTGGTTAACAATATGAATTTAATAGAGGCAACTGTTGTTTGCTTTGTGCTTTAAATTAGCATTATAGGAATCTGTGTTCCTGAGAGTAGGAACCAGGGAACTCTGAAATCAATGCCATCTCTTCTTTAATGCTGGATTTCATTATGCTTAAAAAATAAAACTGTACATGAAAGCAAAACTCCATGTAGTTAGCTAAATTCAATAATCTTCTTGCATGGTTTAAGGTTTCTAGAAAATGCTTTCTGAAGAGTTAAAATCAGTCTGCATGATGTGAAGATGTCAGTCGATTTTAAAAGATAAGACTGTAGACAAATAGCTAAAATATTTTTTTTCTCTGTAATTATTAGGATCTTTACTAAATTTTAAAAATGGAGATGGGTTTCCTATTGAACACTGACTGTTTTAAGGGACCTTTACTTGATGCTTTCAGATTGACAGTCCTTTATTGTAACAGCCTTTCCTATCATAAGGAACTGATGAAAATTTTTAAAAGCGGTCTTTTGTTTGTCAGCTTGTAGCAAATTCTAGAATTTCCCTGTATTTACATGAAAACAATAGGATTTGTTATATCTCAAATTTTATTACTTACTGCCTGACTAAAGTCATGTGTCTCCATCAAGGTGATCTATGTGCTTATTCTCTATCAGTTATTCACAACAAACCAGTGAAATGTTATCTTGGCTTAAATTGTGGGAGAAGTAAATTTCATGGCAGAACACAACAACCCTTTGTTGCTAGCTGAAGCTCATTCTGAATCTCGATCTAAATCTGAATTCTGACTTCCATTATATGCTTATTAAAACCATGAAGTTCAGTCATTTATCTAAGCCTCTTATTCTAAGTGTTCAGTTTTTCCTTCTCCCCTTCACCTTGTTTTGTATAAATCCTTTTACCTGTATCCATATTATTACTGTTTTCAAGAGGCACAGGAAAAACAATGTGTTTTCTTGTTGAAATAGATAACATGAAAAAAGATTCAGCAACTAATGCCATGGGTATTTCCAAGGGCAGAACAGTGCTACTGTAACAATGAACAAATAATAAAATCCACCACAGAGGGATTTCAAGTCTATAAAACAAATAACTTGTATGAATATGATAATAGGCCGATTGGGTTCAGAAGTGATTTGCATTGGTACAGCTACAGGTCTGTTTTGAAAAATGTAGCTGGATGTGAATTTGAATATTTTCATGACCTGAAAACATCACTGACAACTTTTTTTATTTATTCAGAAATTCTTATGCAGGAACTGCAAGAAAGCTGTGCTCATACAGTTAGATTAGAAATAAAGACAGTGTAAACCCAGCTATGTAGCTGAATATAAACATCTGGAAGGTGGAAAATAATTTTTTTTTTCATTTTAATATTCAGCGATTTTAACAGGATAGTTTTATGCTCAACATCAAGATATACCACAGGATGGCCTTTCCTTCAAGACTTGTATTGAGCCTTGTGTAAGCTTAACTTTAGTAGAAAACAGATGGGTGTAAGGCATGCACCCATGGAGCTCTGAGGTTTAACCATGCTGTTGCCTGAAGCGGGTCTTAAAGCACCAGTGAATTTCTTCTTACCCCTGTGAGATTTGTTACTGATTTTTGTTGGAGATGCCAGCCTCCTCTCTGCCTCTGTGGCTACATCAGCTTACCTGCCTGCAGAGTTTCTTCTTAGAGCTGGGTGCTTTTTCTGCATGTGTAAAGGCATGTGATGTGTGACTATATTACATTAACTTGTTGTATGATTTTTCAACTTGGTTAAAGCAGGCACAAAATAATTAAACTTGTTTATCAGGGTGAATTCAGTCTAGACTAGAACAAATCCAACAAAAGCAATGGGGAACTATTAATAAGAGTAATCATCCAAAGGGGGAAAAAACCAATTCATGCTTTGAAGTCAGCCTGAATCATGCTTGCTTTAAAACAAATACTTGAAACAAAGAAAAGAATTGTTCTTCAATTTTAATTATACAGCTTGAAAACAAACTGTATCCTAAAGATATGGGTTCACTGTTTGGTTGCGTACTTGTTTCTGTAGAGTCTTAAGGTAGTTTCTTAATCTATAATTTACAGCTTTTATTCAGTAAAATGCCTTGACAATATACTTTGCTTTTACTTTGCGTGTCATTCTTGCTTTTAGGTAGAGCTGCTGCTTTGAAATCTAGTAATTTGTACATATTTCAGGTTAACTGAATTCTTACTCCCCAAGAATTAGCCCATTATGAAATTCAATTACTTCAAAAGTGTATTTCTATCGTATGGAACAATTCAGCAATGGAGTTAACACCTCATTCACACCTTAAAGAATTTAATCGCTGACTTAAGGGAATTAAGTGCTGAATTTAAATGCAATCTCCTAGCACCATGTGTTTGGAAACTCGTAGATAAAAGATCAGTTTAATAGAATTGTGGTGCCTCTTGTCTCCTCTCTAGCAGAGCACAGATGCAGATCACAGTATCTGTTCCATGTGATGCAGCTGTGCAAAACCACAAAGGACAAACACAGTGGAAAAAACGCCTTTGAGGGACTAGAGTAGCTGCATGTACAAAATCATGAGCAAAATCAGATCTGAAGGGTAACTGAGAAGGTCAGTTACTACACCATTCCAGGAGTACGATATCAATGTAAAGTAGCTGGAAGGTGCCTTTATTATCAATGTTGTGTATGTGTCTGATCTGACTGTCATGTTTGTTGTGTGGAGTCAGGGAGCTTCTGGCAAAAAAAAAGATGAGAGAAGTTTAAAAACCTACTAGCAAGTATTTTATTGCAACTTGGTATTGCAATGTCACTTTACTCTGACACGAGTGACTTTTACAGCGTTTTTGCTTCTGATACTAAAACTGTATTTGATGTCCAAGGTTTTACAGGTCTTCTGGGGGAAAAATAGTATGGTAGAGTAAACTGAAGTGTCTGAATTTAGAAGGCAGTAGTTTACAAATTGCTAGTGACCCTAATCCCACACTTGGGGGATTTACACACTTGGGGTTAGTCTGCCTGGCCTGATCTAAGCATGGGACAAATCTGCTGAGTGTTGTGGTATTGTTTGCTTTTAATGAGGTATTTGATACAGAATCTGGTCACAACTGCTGGTATGTAGCAGACTATACATCTAAACCCTCTTTGCCTTGTTAAGAGTCATAGCTGGCTGCAGACCAGTGATCAAATCCCCAAGCAGGCAAGGAGCACAGGCTGCTCGTGAAGAAAGAAGATGTTGCTGTTTGTGGCAGTGCAAGTCTAACAGAGCAGCTAAAGAGAGCTTGGAGCTGCAGCTGATGAATATAAAGACAAAGTAAACCTGGTTCTCCCAGGGCAGTTTTTGCAATGGAGTATAGGTTAGGAATGATAAGCTGGGAAAGCAGCTCCTCTTTTTAAGAATACTAGTTGAGGAACTGAAATTTTGAGACCATTGTTGGCAGTTCAGATACTTAGAGGTCTGAGGGAAATTGGATTTCTTTCATTAAGTTCATGCTGGCAAGGGAAAAGGTTGAAACAACTTCTTTTCCAAGCTATCTTAGAAAAAATCCTTGAAGATTGCCTCCCTGAATATAATCATCTGATCTGGCTTATATCAAGAGAGTGAATTTCATAAACATCTTGTTTTTGTGAGGACTACGTGGACTGAGATGACTTTTTGGCAAATCAGTTATTTACCTCTGGGTCCAGGACAGCCTGGCAAAGCAAATGATACAAGACAGTGTCTGTCCTGGATATATTAATTGCGCCTTACCATAAACCACGGGTGAATTCTGGCATGTTCTCAGGACTTGCTCAGAAGCCTCTGAAAGAATGTCAGCTCCCACATGTTGGGCTCGTTTACTTCTAGGACCAAACAACACAGGTGCCAGTGTTACCTGTGTGCTGGGCAGCAGGGGAAAGTGAACTGCCCCATGGAATGCAGCACTGAGGGCAGGGAGGCTCTAAGGACTGCAGGTATCACAGCTACCAGCCAGGGCTGCCAGGCTCAGCATTTTCCCTTTCCGGTTTACAGGTGCTAACCTAGTGAGCATTACATGAGGCACTGGTGGGGTTGATGGTGTAGTTTTCAAGGTCCCCAAAGTGTCCTAAAGCTCTGTCCAAAATGAAAAGCATTGCACTGGTCATGACAAATCCCAACAGCTATTAGAGGGTTAGCAATAGCTAAAGCTATGGCTAATGGTATCATTTTATTGAAGGAGGCTGTGTTGGCTAGTACATAATGATTAACTCCCGCTACGCATTTTTAAGAGTCCTAGAGTCCTTAATTTCTCTTTAAAAGTCTCTAGAGTTAAGCAAAAGAGATATTGGAAGTACTTACCTGAAAGGCAGCACTTCTAAGCTGTGCAGCTTCCCCATGCTGTGTAGTGCACCAGCAGGAGTGCTTTAAGTGCAGGTTTTTGTGAGGATTTCTGCATATGATTCCCTTCTAGTTCAGCCAGACTTGTGAATCATCTGAGCTGAGGTTGTTGATTAAGTGCTTAATGCATTCTGTACCCACACTGCTGGTGCTGCTGGGTTCTTAAGCTTGAAGAACTGTGGGTAAAAGGCAACTGGCTTGGAAGACACTCTTCCTCTGATGAACTTTGTATCACAGATAGGGTTTTTTGGATAACGGTACTTGCAGGCCTGGCTTACCGTTCACTCTGCCAACCTAGTGCCCAGAACATGGCACTGAAAGGATGTTCAGTCTGCATTAGCAACAGCAAACCACCAAAATCTTCATATAAGAGAAATAACAGCGTATTGGTGGGGTTTAAACCCTGTTGGTTAGGCACAAAGACAGTTTAAGGCAGAGATGTGTGTTCAGAACACAAAGGGTTGGATATTGAATGACCAAACTTTGCTTTTAAAGATGGCATATCGGGATGGGAGGTGTGTGTGTTCACCCACTTGTTAGATATTTGCTTTGTGGGTAGGTTCAAACACGTAAATCAGTCAAGTTGCACTGCTTTGAATGGAGATATGTTTTATATTATAGATATTTTACTGGGAACTTTGTATGGGCCTGATGATGGTTTCTTCTGAAAATAAAGATGAAAAACAATTGGGCTCAGTGCTTTTGAATATCACATTATTAGTGGTTTGATGCTATTATTGTCTTCTGGCTTCCTGGGCCCTTCAAGGTGAAAAAATTCTCACTATTAACTCTTCAAGTGTGTCACTAAATCTCCTTGAAAGCTAGTTAAACGTGTGGTATTGAAAGAAATTGGCTTGTGGTCAGTAATTACTTTTATCTATTTCTTTAGTGTTGCGTGTATTTACGTGTTAGTCTCATTGCACCTTAAAGAGACCCTGGAGCCTTGTGTCAGTGTTAATATTAGGAAGAATTTTTCTTCTGACAACAGTGGGTGTCAGACTCTGATTTTAGGTGTAAATACCGTAAGGAAGATGTATCACTGAAGGTGATTTTGTGCTCAAATATTAGAGGCTTATGTTCTGAAAAGATATGTTAGGATTCTGCAGCTCTGGTCTATTTAGGACATATGCTTTGCTGGATAAATGTCTTGTGAGAAATAGTACCTAAGTGATTTTTCTTTTTACAAGAAAAAAAAAATCTTTTAATGACAATCCTTTTGGTAGTAACTCTAGCAAATAAAAGCTGTTCACATTTACTGTTAAACTGTCTTTAAAAGAGAACTTGCAAACCAGCAGCAAGCAGTTACAACAGAGCTCCTACACTTGAACAGGAAAATGAAACTTCCGACCTACTAATGTGCTCTTTGCCCTGCTCTGTGGGTCCTTGTTATCTCAGTGGTGCCTGAAATTTATGGTAAAGATAGCCTGCTTTTCTTTATTGTGAGCCATGCAGTTTGTGAGCTCTCCTGAATGCTTTCTCCCTCTCATGCAGCAGAACTCAAAGGATAAAATGGTACCCCACTATGGCATGCTGGGCAGCTGGTAGTGGGCTTGGGAGAGTTATGTACAATGCAGCCTAAACAGGAAACAGTTGTGTAAAGTGAGAAAAAGCAGTAGTTCTGAAGAGTTTAGGGAATCATCATCTTGCTAGTAGCTACAGTCCTATCTCCTATATTGCAGAAACCTGCTAACTCAATTTGGAGGAGCTGGAAAGTGAATTTGAAGATTTTTATGCCTTTTCTTAAGCTGTAAACAAATACACTCCATTTTTGAGAAAAGGAACATGCTGGGGGACTGTTAGGGGAGAGGGGGGAATGTGGCTTTGTCAAACCAAGTCCTTTTGAGCCTTTTAGCACAGGCCAGACATGAGCTCAATACAAATGTTTGCCAAGTAATTTCTACATATGCAAATGCTTCTTAATGTGATATGAAGAAAATAGTTTCATTTTACTTGCTGATTTAGTGTTGGACTTGTTGCTTTGCCATTGCTCATACATTTTTAGCAGCCAGTTTTCAGTCCAGGAAAAAAGCAAATGGAGGATTTGGGAGGACCTGCACTAACAGTGTGCTCCAGTTACTCTTAAAAGCAAATGCTGGACTCCACTCCCCTTCAGCCATTGTGTAAGGCAGAGCCCAGTTCCTGGCTTCATTCAGCCTTAGGATTATGGAAAAGGAAAAGGTGAGGTTTCACTACCACTGAATTCTAGTGGCTGTCAAAGACAGGCAAGTCCTTGGTACTTGATTCTTCACTCTGCACAGTCCCTATGGATAGAAGCAGAGCATAAGAAAGGAGAACTTAAGGAGCAGGGTCTGCATGCACAAAAAAGACAAGGCTGGCATGTAAAAGTTAGGAGGGTAGTTTTTACTTCCAAGAGGAAGTGATAAGAGCTTTCCAGAGCAAGTAGAGCTGTGCTGCAGTGTTCTCAATTCCCTTCTGCAGTTCTGAAAACATAGCAATGTAACAAGATAATTTTTAAGGCAGTTTCAGTAGTGGAGACAAGAAGGAATTAAAGCCTTGAAGGGGCTTCTGGGAGAAGGTAGAGATTAATTTTGGCAACTTTTCCATGGCTACTCTTTCAGCAGTAGTGGTTACTTATGCTCAGCACCCTTTTTTTTTTTTTTTTTTTTTTTTTTTTTTTTTTTTTTNTTTTTTTTTTTTGCTGGCAATGGCAAATGATTTCTTTTACATCTGGTGTCTCTGAGAGATCTGGCCAGCTGGCAGGGAGGTACCTCCTGATGGACTGAATAACCCTGTCCCCTCAGAGACTGAACATGGGTGCTGCATCTGCTGACTGGGGGATTTCTGTGACTCTGTTTTGCATTTCTCCTGGCTGGAGCGGGGGGGGCTCACCTCATTATGGCTTGCCAGTAGTGCAACACTTTGCCAACAGTGCTCTTGTCAGACCTTTTCTTTCAAGTCTGATAAGCTTGGGGTGTTGTGGAATGGGGGAATATGGCTGGTAGAAGGTCATGTCCCTGGGCCTTGGCTGTACTTATATCAAAGGATACTTTTAAAGTTGTTGATCATCTGTCAGGCAGCACGATGAGATGCAGAGTAAACCAGAATCTCTTTGATTTCTTCACTGGTAAGGTTATCTGTATGCATGTCAGTCTTGTTTTTCTGTTCTTAGCCTTGGGCTTTATACAGCTATTGATTTTTTTTTTTTTTTTTTCCTTCTGGTTGTTACAACATTAATGCTTATTCAGGTAAAGATATTTGTTATTTTCCCAAGACAGCCTCACCATTCATTAGGAATGTGATGGGCTTCGGTGTGCTGGTAATGACTGCTTTAATTCCAGCAGACAGAATGCCGTACAAACAGCAGGTTAGATATTCACAGCTAGTTCCGTGGTCCATTATAGCAATTCCTTTTCTTCTTCACTGCAGCTAGCATTAGTATTCAAAAGCTGAAAGCATGTTGGTTGAAAGCTACCTTAATATTTATGGACTATTGCTAGGGTCAGAGTAACAAGGGCAGCAAATGAAATTAAAGATTTACACCATGAAACAAAGCGACTTATCAGTCACTCTTTGCCAAGTTGCTTCTGCTTTTTAAAGAAGTTATTTTCTTAGGAGATCGTTTCTAAAAACAAAATCCAGCATGAAATTTGGATCTATAGTTTCACTTTCATGTCTGCATTATTTCTTCCAACAAGATGAGATGGTGAGAAGACCTTGCAAGACCATCTGTGCTGGCTGGTGCCTAGCTTGATTCCATAAGAACAGTACTTGATGTCTTTTATCTGGATATATCAAAGCCTCTGTCCAACCTCAGGTCATAAATACCCCTGAGTGAGTCAGGAAGTAAATGAGAAGAGAAACTGAGAATGCAGCAGCTTTAAAAAATTCCTATGCTAAGTCAGACTTAAGAATAGAACCCAGGATTTGGGTAGGCTTTACATTTAAACTTAGCAGTCAAACCTCAGGCTGGACATGGAATCTGGCTGTGCTGAGCAGTGGGCAAGCTGAGATGGTTTTATGTTTTTCTGGAGGGATGTAAGAACCTCAATAACCTGGCATGTGCATTAAATGAGAAATGACACTTTATTGTTTTGTGAAAGCATGGCAGAACATATATTTGAAATGGAAATTGCCTTGCTTATTCAAATGAAAACCTCTGAGCACAGAAGCCCTGCTTTCATTATTTTGATTAGAAGCTAAGTATTTTGCAATAGCAAGCAAGTAGGAAAAAAAGCCAAATTTGAGAGAAGAAAATACTTTCTATTCCTTCAGTTTTTAATTTTTTTTGTGCTTTGAGATGTATATATTTGCGAAAACAAAGTAAACAATGTTTTTTTATTTTTATTTCATTCTGAGATAAATTTAAGTGGTTATCTAGCAAGGTCTTCATAATGTGACAGCACAATGTGAACAAATAAAGAGAAAATGAACTGAACAGTAAATGGCTTTACTAAACAGCATGCCATCTTTTTCTTTTGGATTTTAGCTGGGGATTGCATAAAACAGAGCCCCAGGACCTGACTTACTGTTAATTAGTTTTCTAATTTTTTTCAAAGTTGTGTCCAATAGTTGAAGAGAAAAAGTCCGGGTGTTTTATTACAGTATAATAATTATAAACAAAAAAGAAACAAAAACAAAAAAAAATTATGTAAAAACTACATGCACATGTTGAGAATATCTTTTATTTTACCTAGGAACATTCTAAAGTAGATCAAAACCTGTAAGAACAAGCATATAATTTTTCCAATTAAATACTGAAATAGCATTTATTTGTCCAAAGTAGGCTACCTGTGTAGCAGTGGCTGTTTGGAATCAGCATTTGTGTTTTGCAAATGAAACTGGTCTCTTTTGATGACTGACTCCAGCAAAGTTGTGTTGCTAATCACCCAAAAGGGATTTTGGATGCGCTTGGAGAAGGCACATCCTTGTTTGTTCTAGTGGAGTGCCTGAGCGTTAGCATTTGCAAATATTTTGGTTTGCAGCAATTGGTGGTTCTTTTGCTTTCCAGGGAAATAAGACCTTAATGAAGGTGAAAGAAAAAAGAAACCTTAGAAATCATGAAGTGATTTTCATTCTTAGTATATAAGGCTAAATATTAATGGGAGAGGATCTGAAATTTATTGTCTCTAAAAGAGGCTGTTGTTGTGTGTCCTGTCCTGTCATTCCCCTGCCTTGAGGAGCAAAATATCTGAAACTTCACTGAGATCCTCAGCAGTGTTTTAGGCTCAGTATCTCCCAAAAAATCAAATGCAGAAAGGTAATTTTGTGTGTTTTCCAGTATTGCTAACTCCACTGTGATTTAAACTGTAATATTTTGCTGAGAATCACAGGAGTTCAGATCCTGGATGTACCAATCTCAGTATGTCTTTTGGGTCACCAAGAAACCACAAACAGAACACAGAACTGAATATATTTAGAAATTCAAGTTTTGCTGATTCTTAGCCTGAAAAGAATCTTGGCCTGAAGACCAGTTCTATGCTGAGTCATTAAAGAAAGCTCTGCCACATGGCCACTCCAGTCTTCTTATTCTGGCTCATTAATGGGCTGATCTCATCTGGGCTGATGTTCTGCTGTATGGAAATTCCAAGAACCTCACCAGCTTCAGTGCATCCCCATATTTAGAATTCACAGACATGCCTGTCTAAACACAGTCTTTCTTTTGTGTTTTAACTGTATAATCTTTCCCACAGTGAGGAGGAAGGTGCACACAGCCATAGATGCCTGAGTGAAATTGCTCTTGCTGCCCTGTGAAAAAATTCTGAGGAGTCCCTATCAGTTAAGAATTTTAGATGAACATATTTACCACTAAGGATCATCAATAATAAATGTTCATGATTTTTTTATTAAAGATTGAACTTGTGACATTTCCTCAACTTCTGAACCTAGTGCATTACCTAATTGAAAATGTCTTTATTTCTCCCACTCAGGATGGAAGACATCTAACATTTCACATCTTTTTATCTCTGTTAGAGGGATGAGTTTATTTTTCCTGTGAAATTGATGCTTCTTCCAGTGCTTGTCTTTCCCTCACTCTTCATTTACTGGCTGTGGTACTGTATGTCTCTCTCAGCCAAGGTGATGCTGACAGCATCTGTGAAATATTTCAGTGCAAAGACCAAGTTAACCAACAGCTTTAACTAGGTCTGAATGGCTGCAGGGATTCAGACGCTGAATTGCCTCGTGGCTCTGGACACCATGAGAGATCTAAAGGCACATTGCAGTAAGTTGAGGGTTTATGCATTCAGGCACTTCATGCAGGACCCTAATTACAGAAAACTGGTTTGAAAATGATTCCTGATGATGGTGGGGGAGTTAGGCATGTTGTAGCTCTACAGCAGAGTATACTGGTTCTGAGTATCAATCAGTCTAAAAAGAAGTGGGTGTGCAGTAGATTTTCCTTGCTTCATTTAAAAAAATTCAAATAGTAATTGCATTCTAGAATACAGTGCTTTGTGTATTTTAAAATGTATGCATACCCTGTGTTTGGCTCTTTCCCATGATGTGAGCTGCAGGATGAGCTGTACTTTTCTCACTCCGGTCACTCAGCTTGGACAAACTTTTTTCATAAGAAAAATGCTCAAGAGTCTTTCTGCTATAGTACTGAGTATAGCTTCCTAAGTCTTTTGTATCATCTTTGAAGTCCAAGAGGAGTCCTTAACAGTGGATTCCCAGTATTGGGAATAATGTTATATACTTACACCCTGATATTTGAATTAGCTGTTGTTAGATACATAATAAATCTTGTCTCTGTGGAAGCTGTATTTATTCATAATTTATTTTTTAAAACTGCCTTGGAAGAATTATGGTTTGTTCCCTGTGTGAGAAGATAAACACAATTTGGTTCTGTTTCCATCGCCAGGTTTCATTTATTATGAAAACATGTCTGACTTCCCTGAGCTAGTAGATTTGAGGGGGAGAGAAAATGAACATATATGGAATGTCCTGGTATGGTACTTGGAAGTATACAATATTTCTCTGCCAGTACGATTTTCCATGCTGTGTCTGTACTTTTCTTAGTTACCCAATAGAGAGGTAGCCAGTGACTGGACAAAAGGGGTTTTTTTTGGGAGTGCCATTCTGGCATGGTGCTGTCTCCAAAGGGTAGTTTTAAATGGCAGGTACACCAGGTGTTGTCTGCTTTTTGCTCTGTGTAAGGTAGCTCTCCTAATTTCCCAGCACTGGTAGGAACTGCAGTGTGGACAAGGGCTTGGAGTAGAAACTTCTTTCCTTGCAGCAGACGGCAGCAAAACGTGTGAGCTCAGCCTAGCTCAGCGTCGTGTTTGCCAGCAGTGCAGCCTGTCAGTCAGGAGGGCAGCAGCAGAGATGGACAGCTTGCTGCTTGCCAACAGGGAGCCTGTCTGGAAGCAGTGTTTCCAGGAACTCTTCAGGAATTGCCCCTTGGAGTGGCATTTGGGCAGCTCAGCCCCAGGGGCTGCACAGTTGCCCTGCTCTCTGCACTCTTTTACTGCCCTAGTTGATTTCCACGCTTCCTTAAAGAGAAGCAGCGAGGAGCATTATCTCCTGGGGATGTGATTTGCGTTCTGTGTTTAATTAAAGCATGACAGTCTGTGCCAGAGGATTTTAAAATGGGAAATGGAATGCTTTTTGCCAAATATTGGGATTTTATAGACTTGGGAACTCCTTAGTGAAGAATTTTATTTATAAGTTGCAGCTGGTTTTGCAGGGCCCATTGAGTCTCACTTTGTTTTCTTCTGGATTTCTCCCTCACTGAGTTATTTCAGCATCACATATAATGTTGGTGCAAATACCCTACTCAGTGACAAAACTGTTTGAGAAACAGGGCACTGATGAAATTGTTTTTCTAGTAAGGAGCTGTGCCTGAGGTCTGTTAATGAGAGTGAGAACTTCCTCTACACTAGGTCAGAAGTTTCAATTTGATCACATCAGGCAAATTTTAACCTCCCTATAAAGCTGTTAGGTGGCTTGTAAAAAAAAATCGGCTGGTGTTTTATTCTGCTTGCTAGTTTTTACAGGACATCTGTAAAAACCTTATGACCCTGACAGCTTCAGTGGTGGTCTCAGAAGAGAAGTCAAGTATTAAATAGGAACTATCATGTGGGTAACTGTGAGAAAATACTGTGTACAGTGGGTCAGCAATTCATAACAAGGCCCAAAAATTTATCATCTCCCTTTGTGAATGAGGTCACAACCTTAAAATTGTGAATTCAGCTGTTTGCAAATGGATTCACCCAAAATGTTAGTTTTGATTAAGCATGAAAAGAATATTATATTTACAAATGCATAGGATTTTAGGCCACCTGAAATTTCGTCTTACTGTGTTTTTTTACGAAGGTTTACCAGGAGTAAACCTGATAGAATTCACCCTTCTCTTAATTATCATACAGGGTTACAAAGCTGAGGGTCACTTTGCCCTTTTTGCTGGTTGTGCTGTAGGAGATGGCTGCCCACACTTGAGCAGGGCTACCCATGCTACTGCAGAGCTGCTCTTTGGAGATAGGCATGGCAGAGTTATTCAAAATCCTATTCTTCCATCAAAAATTGAGCTGTAAACCATGGAAGAAAGAGACATTTTCATGTGCATGACTTACACATCTTTAAAAGTTGGTTATTTGATATTGTCAAATAATCTGCACAAAGCCAGAGAACGCAACAGACTTCACTCTTGGGGGTGAGAGATTAGAGACTGGGAAACTATTGGTGAAACGTTTGTGTGATGGATTTCTCCCAAGATTCCCCACATATATCTAGAACTTGATTTGCAGAGGTTTGGGTTTTTTGCAGATAACTCTAGATAGTGTGTGTAATGGTTAATTCTGCTGTCTTCTGCCTACCCAATGATGTTGAAGGGCTTACCCTGCATCCAGACAAGGGAAGGAAGTCCCTATTCTGCAGAGTGTTTGGATTAGAGCAATTTATGCTAGAGTCCATGCAATCCTAACAAGACATGGAATGCTGAAAGTTAGAGCAGCCTGGACCATATTAAGCTCCTGTTTGGTTTCAGATAATTAGCAGTGGATTCATTGTGAGATTCATCCTTTTGAGCTGTTGAACCAAGGAAGTGTCAGTGAACAGTCCCTTGTGTGTGCATTGATGGTGTTTTACTCTGTATGTACTTAGAATTTACGGTTTTCAGTCTTTTTCAGTTCAGTTTGAGGCTTGTTTTGCTGCACGAGAATTTAAGATGTCCTTCAACGTGGCATTTCTCTGGAGTGCTGGGAGAAGCCAAATTGGCCTTGCTCACAGGGCAACAGGGAAGGCCAGAGCAGGGAAGGCTGCTGATGGTAACTTGTTTCCTTGTTATATTTCCATAGCTTTAAATACAAAGGAATTGTACAGTAAATGATGCATTTTGAGTGAATGTTTTCAGTGCTGTCTGCCACATCTCCCTGATGCTTCAGCAGCACGTAGATTCAGGTCTGAGTGTTAGCTGGGGTGTTCATCTTCCTCTGGAACAAGCCACTGGTTCTGTGCTTCAGGAGGATTTGTAACTCTGCACTTTGGCAACTTTTTCCTATATCTGTAGCTTCTGTTTGGAGATGGTGATTTCAGGTGGCCTTGGGAAATAAGAGCTACAGCAAAGGGCAGGGTTTGTCTTTGTTATCAATCCTTGTTGCAAGGGCTCATTCCTTGTCATTTTAATTCATAGGTAGTCTCCTACAAATCTCTGTAGAGCACAGGAGAAACCCCTTTCCAATCCCTCTGGCTGTCCTGCTGCCCGTGTGGTTCCTGTTCTGCAGTCAGCCCTGCTGTGGGAGTTTGCTAAACTGAGCAAGGGCTGCAAGGCATGTAGTTAAAACCTAATTTCTAATGACTGATTTCATGCAAAAGGGCCAAAATAGAATTTGTAGATGCTTTAACAGAAAGCTAAGATGGCTCATCATGGAGAAGTTTATTCTACTCTGAAATAGAGATGATTCACGTTAAATTTATTATGGAATGGTTAATTTTTTGACCTAAGGCCTGAAATGGGGGCACTTATGGCTTTACCTACTATAAGCAGCAAATACTCATGCTCTTAAGTGAATTTCAGATGGTACCAAAGTAATTTCCTTTGTAATTAATAACACCAATATAGTTGATTTCTTACTTCTTTCCCATACTAAAATTGTCATCCTGTAAATTATATACCTGTGATTTCCTGTTGATGCTGAAATATTGTCATTTAATGACCTACCATGCTCATTCATGGATATACAGAAATAAATAAATCAAAGGAAACAGTCTGTTAAAGTGCACTTTCAGCATAATTACTAACACTGGATATGAACTACTCTTTGTGCTCTTTCTTATATTCAGAAGATATGAAAGATGTGGATTTTAATCAGTTTCTGTGGGAGAGGCTTATTAAAAAAGATCTTCAGGGATTAAAGAAGCAGAGCAGAAGAGATTATACTTGTGTTAGTGAAATATCTTTTAAGACATTTGTGTATTTTTATCAGACATATTGTAACCTATATGACATGATGAGAGAACCAACATTGTCCTTTGCCCCACTGGAAACTGATAAGATCTCATTTTTCCTTTGTATCTGGTTTTATTTCATATTACTGTGTTATATCACAGGCTATTACATAACCTAATGCCCCAACAGTGAGAAAGGGAGTGGGGGACTGAGCACAAGTGTCAGTAATGTAGCAGAAATATAACTGAAAGAATTGAGCAGCACACAAATGGTCAGAAAGCCAGGCAGATATAGCAGCCTTTGCAGCTGCAGTACTAGAAATTTTCAATGAGAGAGAAGAATTGCAAATGAGATACATAGAAAACTGTTGTATGGGCTTTTTAATAGACAATACTCATAGCATCTATTCATCCAAATTTGAATATAGAAAATAAAATTAGATTCAGATTGTAGTTAGTATTTTTCTGAAATTACATTTTGAAACCATGGATTCTGTACTGCAGCTGTTTTTTTTCCAGAATCAGTGGAATTTCTAATAATAATATAAGTTGTTCTAAATTGCCTTTTTAAAATAACGTAGTCTTGTACTCGTGGTTCACCATTTAAAACCTGGCTGCCATATTTATTTAAATGGTTAGGTAAGGATGGGTTATTACTGCTCACAGAAATGAGTCCTGGGTGGTCTGATCTGCAGACTGCCAGCACATGTACTCTGTATCTCCAGTGGAAAAGCATCACTGCTGTGAGACAGATTGCTGGAATCAGAGCTCTGACCTGGCCAAGGACAGCTTGCCATCCCAAAGATTGGTCTCTGTGGTTACAGGATTTGTGCTTGCTGCTTTGTTATGCCATACAGATGACAGTAGTTCAGTGTGCACTAATACTAAACAAACAGCACTTAGTATTAATTGCTGTATTAAAAAATGATGTTTGGGTGTGGGCTGAGCACTGCTGAGATGTTCTTGCTTATATGGCTGCTACCATCACAGAAAAATGTTCTGTTATTAATACAGATAACTTACAAAACTTTTTTTTAATCTTTTATGAAATCTGTAATCTGGTAGCAACCCATTCACATCTGCAGTAGATGTTCAATTCAAATTCAGAAAATCAGTGTTGGGACATGCAGAACCCTGCTGCGTGAGGTGTGTGGTGAAAAGGTCTAATTTGGCTGTGGTGAAGGACACTCATCTTCCCTGTATGGTGACTATAGTGCTATGGGTGCATTAGAGTACCCTGAAATCTGGATAGAGCCACAAAGCTTTTCAAAATTGTGTAGTGCCTTTTATCCTGCAAAACTGGGCTGGAAGATAAAGGCAGTTTTACTAAAAATCTATAGTGGGAATGCTTGTATTGTGATGAAAAAAAATCTTTACGTTTTGGTTCTGATAATAACATTATTATGATTTATTTTACATGATTTTGCTTATTTTTATTATGACGTGTGTTTTTGAAAGTAATGTAGCTAATATTTCATGTTTGAGGTTTTGATTTACTATTTTACTCTACCATTGTATAATGTTGTGAAATGAATATAATTTAGCAGTCTTAGACCTTCAGTCTTTTGTACTGATTAAGAAAAAATGATCTGAAATGTCAGGGGTTCATATGGAATGAAAAATATATTTTTGGTCTTGTTATTTCCAATTTACTTGTACCTGCGAAACAGTGGAGGCCTTTCTAACATAATGTGAAGGAGAAATGGAATTCCAGGGAAAGACAATCTGTCTTAAATTTCTCAAAAATTTAAGCTGAGCTCTTACTTGAGTCTTGAGTCATTGCTAATTGCTTTGAGCTGTGTATCTGAGAAGAAGGAACATTTCCAATTATTCCAGGGGAACGTGGAGCAAAATAACCTTTTTGAGGAGAGGAAGAAGTGAGAATCTGGCGAGGAGGAACGAGTTAGGTATCAAATACTGAAGGAGAGTGTGGGTAAAAAAAAGATGACCAAGACCCCAGGTTGCAGAGGTGATGGGGAAGAGGAGTGAGACTGTCTTTGATGGGAGGATTGCCCAGTGTGCTGTGGAAGGACCTGTTGCTTGGCTTTTAACCCCTTTCCCGGTTGAGCTGGTACCCCATGGTGTGTGCCCAGTCCTGAGCAGGGCTCAGGTGTGGATAAATCTCTGCATGAGCTGTGCAGAGCTCTTTACAAAGGGAAATGCCCCTATATTCCCCAAGGACATGGGCAGTGCCTTCCCTGGTGCTGTGAGATGGTGGCAGTGGTGAGCATGTCCCCTGGGGTTGTTGGCAAGGTGCTGGAGGCACAGGGGGCTGTGTTGGGTGCAGGGAGCTGCCTATGGAAGAACACAGTGCTGTGTTGGGCTGTGCCTGGGCTGGAGAGGGCCATGGAATAGGCACTTAGGAGCTCTGCTGTGGGAAGCCAGGTGTGATAATTCAGATGTCTGAACAAGGTCTGGAACATTATAGTCAGTATGCAAGGTAGTGTTCAGAGAGAACTGATTGTGTCATTTCTGCTTCTGGAACAGAATACATGCCAGCTTCTTAATTTCTTGCTGTTTATTGTCTCATTAACTTTTGTCTCAAGGCTGTGTAATATTTTATTACCTGCTTTTCCAATACTTGTTATAAACACCTACTGAAGCTTCATATTAAAGTAATCTCACTCATGGCATTCCAGACTGGAGTTCTCAATTCAGATTTGCCATAAAATGCAGCCTGTGAGATAATTATGTTAGAAAGAACTGCAGTCTGAAAAAAGCTTTAAAAGCTGAAGTATAATTGATTATAAAGTGACCTCTTAAAGAGAGTAGATTTATTTCTTTAGCATGAATTAATTTCCTGATAGAGATTTTGGATTGCCATCAAAACAGAATTGAATCTGTCAGTGTCTGTCACTATTACCCCGTCTAGCAGTATTTACCAACTTTGATGTGATGGGAACTCTTCTGGGGGAAAAAGGGCTGCTTGGGGGCCAGAGCTTTCCAACCCTTAACTTCCTTTCAGAATGTCACAGTAGTGCTGATAGCTATTGATGTGTCTACTATAATTTACTAGAAACTGTAATGAGATCAACAGCTCCATTCACAGAAGTGGCCGCGTGCCAGTGAGGAGGTGTAAGGCTGGCTCAGTCCGACTTGTACCAAACTGTGATTAAGACTGAAATGATGGAGGTTTGTACTTCTTTGTTACTGCTCTGCTGGGCATCACAGCATTGATCAGCATCCCGTTGTTTTTGTCTTTTTAACTATCTGTGCTGTGTCTCTGCAGGAAATGAGAGCTTTTCAATGGATAAACCTTGTTTTTCCTTGTTTTATTTTTTAAAATACAGCTTTTGTATATAAGTTAGCTAGACAACAGTTCATTTTGGATATAGCCTGTTTCTCTCTGTAGCCACTGATGGTTCTGACTTAAGCTACATTCAGCTTGTCCTTGGTTGAATACTGAGCCTTTCAAAAGTGCTTGTCGATAGCCAGCTAATGTGGATTGCTGATGCTAAAGATTTTGAAAGTAATCGTTTTGAGTATACATTTAATAGGAGTTCTCATTGTTATTTAAACTGTATTAGTGGTGAGTCCTTTAATTGTAACATTATTAATCTGGCTGAATACAGACAGTGCATTTTAAAATGTTTTCATTTTTATGACTGGCAGTATGTTTACCAAGGTTTTTTTGCGGCTAGATCAACCTCTCTAGTCAATCTGCATGCCAAGTGTATGAAATACATTTTGTAGTTTTCTTCCATAGCCATCTGTACTTTGAAAACATAAAGGTGTTGTTGATGAGTGTTTTAAAAGCAAAGCAATGGAATTGTATCCTTGAGACAGTTCTGAGTGTTTCTAGTTTGAAAAGAGCTTTGGTTTTGAAGTATCCAAAGAAAGGCCCTTCTGAATGCCAGGAACCTTGTGCTGCACCCTGGTGCATGAGAGTTGTGTGCTGTGTTGGAGCCATCAGAGAAAAAGGCTGGTGGTGGTGTAAAGTTTAGCCTGTTGCTGGTGAGGATGAAGGAAGCTGAACATCCTGCTTTGGATCCTGGTCCCTCTGCTCCAGTGGGATGGGATCTGAGTGCAGGAATTTTTGCTGCGGTGAGTGGAGTGTGCTGCCCAGGAGGCCTCAGTCAGGTGGAGTGGTGGCACTTGCATGAGGCTCTGGCCCAGCCACGCAGCCCTGGGTGTCCCAGGGAGTGGCTCACCTCTCTCTGTGGCAGTGCAGTAGTGACTCTTCAGAGAGGACAAGTGACTCCCACCAAGTAGTGCGGCAGGAGGAATTTCCAAAGGATTTAGAGCAGTAAAGGCAAAAGAGAATCCTGTAGCAGGTTATTATCTTGGTCTGGTTGTGTTGTGACTGGGCAAGGCTTATTGTGTGTGGTTTAGGAGGAATCTGTTTTAAAGGCCAGTGAGAATGTTGTTTTTGTTGTTTTTATTTTTGTGCAAATCTGACTGTGCTGCAGGGAGGAGCTGACACATCAAAATGTGCTTTGCATTTCTTTGAGCGTGAGCTCTTCCCAAAGGAGTGATGTCCCACTGGTGGATCTGAGATTATTCTCTCGCTAAGGGCATCTGAGTATAAAGATCAAAAAGAAAGCAGCTAGAGCAGAATGGGACAGATAACTCAGATGCTTTGGACAAAGCATTGTGTGAGAACTGTGTTCTCATTAAAAATTTTTGCATTTTTATTGGCACAAAGAGCATGTACCTTGTAATCTACCTATCTAGGGATCCACTTCACTTAGTGGGACTTGAAGCCCACTTTGGTTTGCTTATATAGAAAGCTGGTTGCTTTCAGGAAACAATTATCTTTGGCTTGTGTTTTTTATGCAGCTACTCTTTAATTTTTTTAAAATAAGACTGTCCCTACTGGTGGGATTGAGAAGGGAGGTGGGGGATATATTGATCAAAGTCCTGCATAGCAGCAGCCAGCCCGTGCCTCTGTCCAGTTGGTGTAGCCTGTTGCTTTTACAGTGCAAAATACATGCTGAAAAGTACTTGTATGTACTTCTATATTTGAATGGATGCAGGAGCCTCCAGGTGCAAGCTGAGTGAGGGTGATTCCCTAGCCATTATAACATGCATTTCAGAGCCAAGAATGAGAGAAGGGAGCAGATGAGAACAGCCATCCATAATTTGTCTTGCTTCCACAGTTTTCACAGCTTGACCTCAGAAGCAGCCATCATGCCTGGCTTTGGAAGGAAAAGCCCCTGCATTCTGCGTGTTTGTTGATTTAAGGACGCATTTGTTGTCTAGAATTAACAGGCTGCAGAGCCAAGTGGGTATTGATGCTGATTGCATACAACTCTGATTTGGATTTTGGAGCTATATACAATTGCACAAATTGTATCAAAGGCAACTTAATTGCCCTAGATTTATTTGTTTGTGCTGAATCATAATGAGAGGTCGGTTTTCTGAAATGGGAGGTGAGATTTAAACAAATTCAGCCTCTGCTCTGGTCAAGTTTGCTCCACCTCTAAACCCACAAATTTTTTTTTTCTTTTTTGCTTTGCACGTATGGTGGTTCTGTATTTCGCAAGTACAGTGTAATGAATGAATGAGTTTTGGCTAGAAAATTGGGAAGTTGAGAGTATGGTGTGAAAGGCATATCAAACTTGATTACCTTTCTGACAGAGTTACAGTCTGAATGAAGGGAATTCAGGAAGTGTAATGGATTTGGACTTAAGTAAAGCATTAATAATGCTTCATGATAATCTGCTTCTTGAAACCTTACTTGAAAATATTGATTCAAATTTACTATGATGGAGATACTGCCATATGATATAGGAGTTGGCAGGGCAAGTGTAAACGAGGAATAATCCTAAATGGATGAGGCTGGAGCCTTTGAAAAAGCCTCTGAAAAAGCCTGGAGGATAATGCTATATATGTTCTAATGTTTAATATCTTTGTTAGTAGCACAGAAAATGAAGTATATAAACTAAATTCTGTGGAAGCACTGAACCATGAATATCTCTAATATAGAGGAAAATAGATAATGCAAAAGACTATTGAGAGTTATTAGAAATGAGGATGAAAAATAGGAAGATGAATGTTGAAAAACATAATCTAAATCATAGCTGAAGGGAAGAATAATGCATAACAAAATTCAGAACAAAACAGTGAACCTCAGGAAATTGATTCTTCCTTTTCTAGGTAACTCAGGTTAATTGAAGGTTGAAAGAGCTTTTCTTTGGGGCTTCTCTTTGTTAGCTAAAAAGATAATCAACTCCCACAAAAAAACACACCCAGCATCACTAAAATACACTGCCTAAGAGAAGTGTAGTTATATTTTCGAAAGAGTCAGCTCAAGAGGTCTTGCAGGATTTATCATCTAGCAGATTGCTCTTTGGAAGAAAGTAATGCTATCCATGAAAGTGTGGCCTCAAAGACTAAAATGCTGTTTGTAAAACTTTTTTTTTTAAATCCTCTTAACCAGTTTGTAACTATGAAGCATGTGAGTGGGGGGAAAAAAAAACAAAACAAGAAGACTTTTAATAAAGCATAACCTTTGTTATCAATAACTCAAGTTAATTTTGAAGCTTTTTGTCTGAGTAGATGCATCTTGACATGAAAACTTTTTTTACAAGAGCTGTTTGACAAAAGTGGGTATGAATAAAATGCAGCCCATGAAGTCTTCCTCTGGCAGCGTGCATGTAATCACGTCAGAGGAAATGGCAAGGTCACTGTGTATTAATTCTCTGGGTGTTTTATGAAGTTGACCTTTTCTGCTGTTGTATCCTAATTAGTGTAGGCAGACCTGCTGAGCAGTGATTTGAGGAACATGTAACCTCACCTCTGAGGTTTTGGAGGTCTTTGATCATCCTGTAGATTAGAATTTCTGTTCGCATCCCTTCTGAACTATAGGCAAACTGAGCTGGTATTTCTCTCACTTCCATGGTTTCCCTCTGACTGATGGGTGCTGCTGTTACTGTAAGATGAAGGGAATCAGTTTTTGAAGGCTGGATATGCAGAAATGCAGACAAAGAGTGGGAAAATGGTGACTTCTATTTTCAATAATTCAGATGCCTACCTGAACCTAATACCCTGCTTAGGCTTTTTGTCATCTGAGGGTATCAACCTACTGTAGTTTCTTTGAACATGAGTAATTTTAATATCTCAGTAAAGAGGAGGAGGAGGAGGAATGTTAAGGAGTAACCAAGTCAGTTTTCAGATAAATGGGAAATGTCTACAAATATGCTAACTAAAGACTTGTAATTTGGGCTGATATTTAATTATTTGCTGTTATTGTGAAGAGCTTTCTGTCTTGTAGTCTTAAGTGCTGTGAACTCATGTTTCTAAGAATGCAGGGCATGTATCATACTTACACAACACAGAGGTGTATTTTGACTTAGTAAACAATATGAGTCATTATCTTCTGTGACTTCTGAACACAAGCTTTTAAGGATTTGTGGCAGATACGAGTGCAGAATATTGATTAATAGCAGTAGTACCACTGTTAAAGTAAGCAGTCTTAAAATACAGCTTTTCTCAGTTGTGTGGGCTTTATGGAGGAAATGAGAAAGTCACTGTGCTAAGAACTGCAAGGCTGATCTGACATCTGTGTCTGTTGCTCCAAGAACTTAAAAAAGGTTTGCCTGGTTCAGAAAAAGAAAGTTTGACAATCTTTCTGTAATGATTTGGAGACAATATTTCTGGTAGTAAGTTGCTCCAGACTCATGTAGAAAAAGCCTTTACAAAATAGAGAATCTGAAGTCGGAAAAAACTGAGGCTGGAACAAACCACACATTCTGAAACAGTTATGGTGATAAAATGTTGGATCACTGAAGCTGAGCATGTGGTGAATTGAAGAAGCTCTAGACTTGATGTGAGGGTCATTTGATAAAATTTCATAGCAATGTGGTACAGAACCTCAGACTTAATGGCTATTATGAAATCTACTGGCCTCAAAAATATAAAACTTTTTATTTATTGTTGTAATTTCTAGCTAGTGAAATGAAGACGTCAGGTGTTTAAAGGGTGAAGCATTATTATAGTTCTTTTTATATTTTTATTATTGTCTCTATTAGATTTTTCCCAGTGATCAGTGGCACCTGCCATATTGACATGATGATAAATTTAATGTAGCTTATTTGGCACATATGGGTATTATTGAGTTCAGGATTGCTGTTGTGAAGTTGGAAGGGCATACCATGATAATGTTGTAATAATATAATCAGTGTCTCGCTGGCCATCTCAGAGGCCATCTCCTCTATTGCACAGCCTACAACAGCCAGAGATTCATGCTCCCCACCCAAGTGTAATTTTGAAAAGTTTTCTGCCAGGTGTTTTAAAGGCTGAGAACAATAGCACATGTCCTTTCCCCAGATCTGCTCAAATTGGTGCCTGTTATCATGGCTAAAAATTGCATTTTTGGTTGGACAAGAGGTGGGCTGGAGTGTGCTGGCGCTGTGGAGAGCACAGGAGGTGGGGCTGTGCTTGTGCCAGCTCCGCACTGCTAACAGCCCAGCCCTGGGGTTCTGGGACAGCTGCTGATGTCCCCTCTGGGGATGTTTGTGAGCTGCCTTCTCCTCTGGGAATATCTCCAGAGGCTTTTAGTGCATCTGCCCCTTAGACTGTCTCTTTAAGACATTGCATGCAAAAATCTCACTTTAAAAACATGCAGATGACCTCCTGCCTGAATATCACCTGCTTTTTATGATGGATCTAATTGCACACCTTAAAGCTACAAATTTTGGGAAATGTTGCTGTAAATTTTTATTTGCACAGCTATACATTTATGGATTTGATCATAAGATGATTTCTGCTCTGCAGTAGGCAGTGGAGTCTTGCAATTGGAATGACTTAGAATCAAGAAGAGTGGTTTCTCATGATATATTGCATCCTCATTTCAGTTTTTTTGATCTGAAGTATGCCCAGTAGCAGAAGGATAATGGATTTTCTTGGGGGGGAAAAACCCAACACCCCTGACTTTTATTATCTATGTTTTAAAACAGTAATTTAAAGTATGCAATATGTAAGCATTATCAAATATTGTTCATTGTGTGTAATCACAAAAAATGATTATATTTAAAATATTTTTCATGCAAGACTTATTCCAGGTATTAAAAACTTTCAAATACTGAAATGAAAGATTTTTCAAGCCAACCTAATTCAATCTGGTTTTAAAAGTGTTTCTTGTAATATCATTCTAATTTATTCCATGATTCCACTCTTGTTCACTGTAGACCACTTAACAGTGCATTCACCTGGTAATTGTTGCTGTCACTTCCACGCCATTTCTGTGAATTAGGAGAAGAATCTTGCATGGCTAATTTTTAGTCAACTGTCCCCAGGCTCTTGCCGGGCCCTCAAGGACTGCTCAGCCTTTGAGAGAAGGTGGAGAAAGGAGGTGGGAACCCTTGCTGTGCTGCCATCTGTGGCATTTCCAGTCTCCCATCCCTCCACTGGAAAGCCTTCTTGCAAAGATAGAAAACCACTGACTAGGATTAACATCATCATGATTTAAAAAGGAATGATTTTGTGAATAAACTTTGTAAATATTGATATGAGACAGATTGCTACATGTGTCCAAAGACAAGCAATCAGTTAAAATGTAGCTGTGTGTTTTCTTGAGCTGTGTGTGAGGATGTTTTATTGCACAGCATCTGGAATCTGTGTGACCCCTGTGTCCTTTGGGCATCCCCCATGCAGTCTTCATCCCTCCCTGCACAGGAGCCATAATTCACGCTGTCTCTATTACCTGCTGCTCCTCCAGGTCCTGCTGTCCTGCTTTTTCCTGCAGTTCCTTCTGTTGTAACCCTCTGGGCAGGTGTCTCCTGTGAGCAATAGAGCAATAAAGCCTCAGCCTGTTGTTGATAAGATATCTCTGACAAATGAAGCCCCCTGAATGACAAAGACTGTTCCCATTCTGCTTGCCATATTACCCTGTTGGAAAGAGCATTGGAGTAAGTACAGGGATATCATCATTCCATGATATGAATCAGGCTGACCCTGATGGGCAACAGGTGGGTTTAGCCAAGTGCTCTGGAGATGCTATTTCAGTAGGGAAAAATAAGCATAAATAGAGATCATGGTGCTCAGAGGGAGAGTTTAGTTTTCCTAAACTTTTTAATGTGGAGCAATTCAGGCTTCTTAAACAAATGAAGAAGTATTTCAGTCAGTCAAATATTTTAAGCTCCTCCAAACAAGGATGATATGTGGTTAAGGTTAAAATATTGGCTGGGGTACTTTTTATCTGCCAGGCTTCCAGCCGTGTTAGAGTGTGAATTTTTATGCTGCTTGGAAAGTGTGTAAGATGTGCCAAAGAGATGTAGGCAAGTGTAGGAAGTTAATGTTGTGGAAAAACCCTGAAATTTTCTGTTTGTGAATTTAAGGTGCTTTTTCTATTATCCGTTTACAGCACCAGACACACATCTGATAGTATCTGCTTTGAGGATTAAATTAACTTCTTGGCGTTTTTTGAATTAGGGAGGATATAAAGGCCATTTAATAGGAGTGCTTCATTTGATGAGCAGAAATTGAAGACAACAAGATTACATATAGCCCATTCTGCAGATCCTGTTAGGATTGTGCATCTTTGTGATGTTAAGAACAGACTCTGTTCTTATTTGCTGCTGCAGTGTAATTTTTCACTTACTTGAAACAACATGAAGTGCTTTACTATTCTTTCCTCTCCTTTAAATTAACTGTGGATGATGGAGGATTTATGCTGCATGTACAGATTATAAAATAGCTTATCTTAATTCTACTCATCTTGGAAAAATATTTCCTTAAACTGTCTTGGTTTCTGTGCCTTATAAAATGAATGTTACTTTTGCCACTGGGTGGTTCTCCTTGGGCACTTGAGTTCAGTTGTTGGCTGTGCCTGTTTGTGGCTGTGCCATTCTTCTCCACCGTTTACTCCAGCATGACCAAACGCTTTACTGGAGCAAGTCTGGAGTCGGGCAGAGCTAATGTAAAAAAGAAATAGCTCTCCATTTGTGCAAATAATTTGCAGTGGCAACTTCATAAAATTGAATAAAGTAGCCAAACAGGATGATATATGCTAGAAGATGGAATTACCAACTGGAAAACAAAAAAGTTATTGCAGCAGATGAGCAGGCCAGAACAAAGGAGCTGGTGATGTAGCAGTGCACAGTTGGGTGCAAATGAAAAAACACACAGACAATCAGAAAACACAAATAGAAAAGCTGGCAAGAAAATACCTTCTGGTGCTTCAGAATACGCTCTTTGATTTCGCTGAGGCAGGTAAAGATGTTCTCAATATTTTCTGAAAAATACAAATTTCCATGTAGTGCAGAAAGACTTTTCTGAAGGAATACAGTCATATTTATTTGCAGTTACTAGAGATTGAGAGAAATTGACTGTTCTGTGTTTCTGCAGGATATATGTTTTTCTTTCCTAACAAATGCAATATTCATGCCTGCCCTCTATGGTGTATCTGTCTGGTGGTTGCTATTGGATGTGTTCATCCCTGTTGTCCTGTGTGCTGCAGTTTCCTTCCTGGAAAGGTGGATGTATTAAAGGTGCATGTGAAGATGGCAGAGGAGAATCCTGCACACAGATGGGAGTGTGGATGTGGCACACCCACACTCTGCCCTGCAGGGTGCTGGCCAGAAGGTCTGTGAGACAGCCCACTCCCAGCTGCTCCCCACGCTGCCCTGGAGTGGCCTCAAGGTCAAAATCTCCTGTGCTACACGGCCACTCCCAGTGGGCTTGGGGTACCCTGGGTCAGGCTGGGCATTATTCCTGCAGCCCCTGTGCTGGGCAGGCTTCCTCAGCTCACAGAGCAACTTACTTGCCCCTGAGCTGAGGGGCTGTTTCTGTTTGAGCAGTCTGAGAGCAGTGACAGATTGCTGGCTGCGTGACAGCCCCCTGCAACACGTGTTGAGTGGTGGGTAGAGCATGTGATGGTGATCTGTGTGTTAGCTGGTGAGGACATACCTGTGCTTGACTCCAGTTTGGACACTGCCCAAATACCAAATGTGCATCCTCCTGTTTCTCAGGCTGGCTGCTTTTATAAGTAATAATAATTTTTGGGGAAGCGGACATAGGGATGGGAAGATGTATACAGTTCAATAATTATTTTGATCTGATATGACAGATTGTTTGTTGTTGGTTTTTTTTCCTGGGTGTTTTGTCATCTTAGCATTATGGGGCTGTCAAGAGACATTTTCTGCTGCAATATGCTGTGTGTGTGTTTCCACACAGAATATATATGTGTTCACATACATAGTAGTAAATTTGAAAACAGTTATTACAATTCAGGAAAGAGATCTTGTATCTGTTGTGGATATTTCTCAAAAACCACTACTTGAATTCTTGGTGACAGTAAGAAACAACAAATAAGTCTTAAGGATTTTTAGGAAAGGAATGGTGAACAAATCAACCTCGTTTTTCAAGTGTACTTCTGTATCTCAGTTTCCGTGTGGAGATCTGATGATCCTGTCTCTTAAAGGTCACAGTAAAACTGATTAAAATCTAGAAGAAGGACAAGATGTATGGTTAAAGGTGTGGAGCTGCCTGTACAGGAGGAGAAAAACAGCAGATTAGGATTGCTGCATGAAAAGGTGTGATAATAGTATAATAGTAGAATGTAAAAATCTGGATGGGAGAGAAATAAGAGTAGGGAGTGAGAATTTATCTGGGTGTTGTAATATGGGCTCTAAGGGGTGTCCAGCAAAAAAGAGATGTTTTAAAATAAATCCTTTTTTGTGGAAAGCACAATTAAATTGCAGAGCTTGCTACCACACAGTATGAAGGACAACAAATTATACAGGACTTAAAATTCAAGAATTTTCATAAAAAAATAATTCTTTTGTAGGCTACATGCAGTCCAAAGAGTGGATTGGAAGCCAGCTCTAACTCAGGTTAGTTCTGTTAAGCTGCTGGAGCTGCTGTCAGGCAGGAGGGTCACACAATACGTGCTCTGCTTCATGTTGTTAATTCACTAAGGGAAGGAAAAGGGAAGGTAGTATTGGGATAGGTGGTTTCTTATTCCCTTTTAGCTTAGACATTTCTGTATTCAGTGATTGTGGCTCTTTGGTAGTGCAGGTCTTTGTTTTTAGCTGTAAGACCTAAGGGGCAGATACTGTTTTAATTGAAAAAAGTGAAAGTGGTGCCATTTAGCCATGGTATTTCCTCTGTGATTAGCAGGGTCTGTTTTAGTTAGTTTAGTTTCTCTGTTTGTACTTGTTGACAGTGCCATTGTTTCTCTTGGTTGTTCATAGCTGGACTGTGGCTGAGTGCACAGCCCACAAAGAGTAAGTCAATTATGGGGGGTCACAGAAGAGCATTATGCAAGTCAGTTGCCTTGAAAATGTACATGTATGTGCAAACATACATATATATGTCTTTTAATACCAAGTTGTCCTTTTATTCCGTCCTTATTCCAGTCTGGTGTCTCTTATTCCAGCTCTGAATAGTAGATCTGTCTCCACTGCTGCAAGATAAATTGAGTTGTGCTCTGTGTTCTCAGAGGTTCCAAAGTGGAGAGGGCATTATGACAGTCCAGCAAAGATAATGCAAACAGAAGAGTGTGTTGTCAGGGGTAAGCGAATACTTTTGTGTCATCTGGATGTGATAGATCAAACAGAGCAGAATCAGCACTGCAGACTCTGAGGCTGCTCTTCAAAGCAACACTTGATGCTGTGGCAAGGCTCTCTATCCATTACTTGCTTGTTATTTTATCCAATGGCATACACTTACCCAGAGATTTTAATTAATACTTGTGGAGGCACTAAATGAAAACTCTAACCATGATTTTACTTTCTGCTCTTTGGTTCAGAAAATGCTTTCTAAAGATTTTTTTTTTTAATTTTTTTTTTTTTAATTTTTAATCTCCTTGAAGTTTATTCTTAAAAGTGCAGTTTGAGGAGTTAATGTTCTTCAGTAGTGTTTTGGGGTAGAATACTAAGGTGCGAGACATGCATGTGTGTGCATGTGTTTAACTGAACTACAACAAATAATGAAAATTGAAAATTCAGTACAGTCATGATCCAAGTGAGATATAAGATAAAGCTTCCTCTAAAACCAGTAATAGGACTCTTAAGTATTGATGGTGGTGTAATAAATAATACACCTTGTTAAAAGGGTTATCTGTACATCCTGAAATTTTGTTTCCAT
Organism: Irena cyanogastra; assembly: GCA_013397155.1. Classification (NCBI taxonomy): domain Eukaryota; kingdom Metazoa; phylum Chordata; class Aves; order Passeriformes; family Irenidae; genus Irena; species Irena cyanogastra. The sequence continues at coordinate 826,109 of VWZV01006847.1, forward strand.
TTAAATGTCTTAAAGGACAAAGAAATGAGTCATAAGGATTTTGCTGCTGACAATAAGCAGCACTTGGTAATTTCTTGCACCTCAGACATGAGAAGGAACCTTCATTTCCACTTCTAAGTAGTAAATCTGGGGTGATTTGCATAAAGGAAACTTGTACTGGAGTGAATAACATTGGCTTTCTTCTCAGCCATATCATGGGGTGAAAGCCTTGTTGAAAGGTTCCGTACAGGATTTTGAAATATTTTAGAGCAATCTTTAGCTCATGTGTTTAGCCTGTGAATTCTAGAGCAAGGGTGAGCTCAAACTAGATCCAATTCAGCACTGATTTGTTCCTTTTTTTGTGGTATCATTTCCTTAGGAAATGATGCAAGTTTCCAGGGTGGGTTCTGCATCCCTGTTGGATCTTGAATTCAGTCATATTTTTCAAGATTTTTTTGATGGAGGAAACCATTGTAGTATAACAACTGCACTGAATGCATCAGAAACATGTGGTACTTACCCAGCACGTCAGACCTTCTGCCCTGCTTTGCATTTGTGAGATCTGCCACTTAGGAGCTTGTCTGCACTGCTCAGTGCACTCTAGCACAGAAAAACCTTCTCTGTGACTTCAGAATGACCTAGCACGTGTACCAGTAGCTGTGATCTGCACAGTGTAGACAAAACGTGAAGTCCATTTGTAGGTTATGTTGATTTGACTTTTCATGTCTTTCCAGAGGCAGCAAGATTTGGTACTACTAAATCTTAAAGCGGGGGTAGCTTTATAATCAGCTCACTCTTCTTTTGGTTTTGTTTATTATCTCTTCAAAGGACTGGAATGAGATGTATGAGATATTTTGCTGCAACACTGCAAGTGCAATTTCATTAAAATAGGACAGTTACAATACCTTTGAGATCCTATGAGACAGCTTGTGGCTTTTGCTGAAGCTGCAACACGATTTCCCAAAGCAATACCCAGTTAAACATGGGGTTAGAAGACAATGTGATCTTCACCAAAGATGGAAATATTTGCTCTGAGGTAAACTTTTTTTCCAAAATGTTTAGACAAAACTATTATAGATCAATGGGTTACCATATGGAAAACCATACTCTGACAAATGCTCTCAGAAGCCAGCAGAATATCTAAGCAGCTCTGGAGAGAGTGGAGGTGGGAAGCTGTTGTAATTCAAGAGCTCTATGAGGGCAGGTGAACACAAATGGTTACCACAGGAATAAATGTACAAGTTCTGTACTAGAAATGGTGTTTAATGTTCTCATCCCTCATCTGGATTAAGGAAGAACAGTTACATGTGAGTGACACCCATCCCGGCTAGAGAAGGCACGAACTCCAACAGGAGTAGGTCAGTCAGTAGCTCAGGGCACTGTAATGGCAGCTGAAACTCCCTCCCAGAGATCAATGGGAATGTGTTAGGAGTGCCATGGTTTTCTTTTTTCCTTTCTGGTGACTGTGTTTTGTGAAGGTATATGTGACACATGCTTAAGTATTCACAGGAAAGCAAAAGCTGATTAAAGATGTGGAAAAGAGTAGAGACTTAGAGCTATTAAAAAAATCATAATTGGAGAAGGGGAAATGGTGATGCAAAGAGAGCAAGAGGGACTTTATTTCAGCTCCATAGGAGGAAGTGTCAAGGCTTAAAACCAGCCTTGAACTTTGTGAACTCAGAGTTAATGTATTGACTGCTTAGAGTCTTAGTAGGATTTTTTTATTTCTCTTTTTTTTGGGAAGGATTAGACTCTATACAGATCATTAGAAAATACACAAGTATACTTGATAGGATTAAGAAATTATAAAGAATTTAAATCCTCCTGCTTCAGCACAAAAGGCAGTGAATATGACAACATTCTGAAGAATATTCTCTTATAGGAATTTGGTTTTGTGTATGTCTGCAAAAGGTTTAAAAAGCTTTTGAGAGATTGGTGTGGTGTCAGTGACAGATATGGAAAAGACACTGGCCTAGACAAGCCAAGCTAGCTAATATGGTAGATTCAGTATTGTATTTACCTTCAGTGAAGGTATTGCTTACACAAGTACAACACTGAACTCTGACAGAGGAACAAATGTCTTCTCAAAGTGAGCCCAAAATTTTGTCTCAAAAACCCTTCACCCTTAGCCTTTCAGTGGAACTGTGACAGATGGCTGCAAATCCATATTGTATCACACTTGGTAATAGAAGAGAGCTGGTCCTAGACTGCACAAGGGATACATGGACAGTTATTTGCATTAAAAATAGTTTATAGGAATCCAGATTTCTGGTCATTTACTTTTTGTAGCACCTGCTCTGTTTTGATTTTAGTATCCAAAAATAATTTAACTTGTGATTCTGCTGTGCAGGGCCTGAAATGACGTGACAAGTATGTATTTCTCTTCATGTTGTGTTAACCACTCCAACAGAATGCAATTGCATGCTTCACGTGAGTACTTCAGGAAGAACACAAATAAAAGAAATAAGCAAATGACTACACAAGTGACATTAGACCTTGGTATCTTTAATTTATCTGTATAAATTATCCATGTGATTCCTTGCCTTCTGTCAAATGTGCAGAGATCAGAAATGGAGTTTGCCAGCTAAATCCAATTGATCCTGAAGATAAAAGTTTAGTCTCTCCTGATTTGTGTAAGTGGCATAAAGTGTTGTGCTTATTGTGGCACTCACTCCTCTCTAAACAAACTGGCATTCCTGGTGAAGGAGAAAGCCTATCACATTGGTTAGGGTTTCTGAGTGATGGAAATTGGGGATTGTGTTCAACAGATTCAGTCCCCATCTCAGCTGGCATGTACCCATGGTGTACAGGAGAGCTTTATGCTGGAGGCTTTTTATGACTTGCCCTTGAGAGCTCAGACTTGTCATAGCAAAGAACTGAAGCAAGAAGTTGCCAGCTGGTGCTCACCCCGAGTGGAGCTTATAGAGACCAGTCAGTTGTCAAATTTTTTTGGCTTTCAGACCCTTGGAAAATGTGACTGTCTTGTGGGGTGAAGTTGCACATGGGCTTAGGATGTGTCAGGTGAGGGCACTGGTTATTTAACTGCAGCTGAGACCTGGGATCTGCTGCTCAGAGTGATGGTAAGTGTGGTTCAGAACCTGAGGGCTCAACCTGAGTCCTGTCATGAGGAAGTGGGGAGGTAGGAATGGGAGGTGGTGGTGGAGTGTGTGATGCATTGAACTTCAGCTGACTTTCAATTTTTGTATTTAAAAAAACGCATTTTTAGTGTTTAGATAGTAAAATTTAAAAAAAGGCATGACCTGAATTGAAATGTCAAGGTTTAATTGTTGAATTTTTGTTTAAAAAAAGTTTAATGTGTTCTTCATATAAAACTTCTTGTGGTTGATCTTTTGCTTTGTAGATCTTTATATTTAAATGGCTTTAGCAAGGGTCAGTCAGCAAGAAACTTAACACTTTAAAATACCTTCCTAGTGCATCAGCACACTGTGGGGTACAGAGAGATGCTTTAGCTGCTTGTCTCGTGGGACTCTGTGCACCCAGGTCCCTGATGAGGAGTCTGTGTCGGCTCCTGGGCCTTGGTGCGGTTCGGCTGATTGGATGCTGAATATTAGAAAGGGAATATTCACAAAATATATCCAGTTAATGCAAAACAGAGAAATGTCTTGAGAGCATTGGTAGAAAACACTGCCTTTCTTTTCATTATGCATTTTTATGTGTTCTAAAATTCATCTACAAATTGAACATTACCTACCTTTCTGTTTTGTAGTCTTTCTGACAGTTTAGCTGATGTGTTTGGTCATTGCTCACAAAAACCTTTTCATTCAGCTTTGATGTTCAAAGACACTGAAGTCCTGTGAGTTACCAGATTAGCTGTGGTCAGTGCAGTTGATCAAATGTATCATTAAACTGGGGAAAAATGATGGGCACTTCTGCCATTTAGAACCCTCTTTTCCTAACTTAAGCAAGTGCACAGTGCAGTCTCCTGCATGCACAGAGGACCAAGGAAATGGGCAAAGTCTTAAGTGAGATGTTGCCTTTTGTTACATTGCACAGAAATGTCTTTTAGGCTGGAAAGAGAGTGGAAATGAGAAGAAATGTTTTTCTCTAACTGCCCAGGTTCTGTGTGGCAGAGGCCTAAATGCACAGAGCAATGACTGTCCTGCTCAGCTGGGTCCCATCCTGCAGCTCACTTTAACACCTTGCTGTGCTTTGCTGTAGCTCAGGAAACAGAGGAAGCAATTTGTGCCTGTAGTGGATGCTGGCCTTGGTCTCCAGGGTGTCCAGCCTGTGTCTGCTGTGTGCAGCCACCCTGCAGTAGAAAAGGGTTGTGAGGAAAGAGCATCTGAGGTATGCCTTCGTTACAACTAGATGTAATTGTGTAAAGTGTACAGGAAGGAGCCAGACCTCCCCCAAACTTTAATTCTGCTGCAGTCTTGGGCTTCATTAACACCTTCTGTTGGTACTGTGGCCAAGGATAGCATATTGTGCCTTGGGCTCTACAGCTAAGGAAACCTCTTGTTGCATTAAAACAAACCCCAGCACTTTTCTCTTGTAGAACTGAGAAATGGTTGTCAGTCTAAATATATATATATTAAAAAATGAGTGGTCTCCATGGATTTTCTGAGACTAGTAAATGTGCAGGGTCGTTGTCTGCCAGACAGACAGTCTCAAGATGTAGATTTGGACTACATCAAAATATTCTTACCATGTGAAAATGAAGAGCCTCTGTGACAAATGCCTTCTGAGAAATCAGCTGACATGTCTATCCAGGAGGTAGTTTTCCTGGTTGTACAAAATAGTTTCAGCCTGTGAGGAAATAAATTAATTGGATTTCATAGTAGTTAGTTACTGAGATGAATCAGGTCCAAAATCCAAGTGGTTCATAGTACTGCATGCATAATTAATACTATAGAAAATGCTCAAGAGCTGTGTAGAACTCACCTTAGGTGATGTGGGGAGGGGCAAGGGGTTTCCTACATCTATGGTATGAATTTAGGCAGAGATCCTTGAATGAACAAATGTGTTCTGGCTTAATGCTGGTGAAATTGGATCTTTGGGAAATGGGTGTTGGGAGTAAATTGGGAGGGTTGGATAGCTAACAGTAACCATAGTGTCTGCAGAACCAGGCTGCAGTGTTAGAGCTCTCAGGGGCTGTACATTCATGATATGTCCAGGGATTTAACCTCAGAAGGCAATGCCTCACTTTTGGAGAGATGTGGGACACTTTAAAAGCCCACAGTGTCAATTGTGCAGGTTTTATCAGTCAGACAAGAGGGTAATGTCCTGCCAGGCCTGGGTAGTGATTCCCTGCAGCCCTGTTCCTTATAGTCAGGTTGCTTTAAGAAAACAATTCAATGATTATGAGAAAAGAATAGAGGCTGTGAAGAATGTGACAATTTAGCTGGTGTATATAGCATATGTTCTGGATGAGACAGTGATTTTATAGAGGTGTTGTGCAGTAAAAAGAGAAGAAATCAGAGTATAACAGTCATACAATGATGACTGAAGAAAGCCCACTTCAGCCCTGCAGGGAATACCGTGGTTCTTTTCAGGATGTCCAGGCTCTGAAGCTGGCACTGTGCATCTCTGTGGCATCCTGCTGTAACTTGATTTTATCAGTCAAGGATTTGAGTGTTTCTCACAGTAAAATTCCCCAATGTTTGGGGCAGTGTGAGGATTGTGAGAAGGCTCTAGATCTTGTGGCTTTCTAACATTTGAATTTTTTTTTTACTTGGCTTATGACTTGAGCATACAACCATAATACATATTCCCAGAAAATCTGTGTGATCTAATAATGAATGCCTTTAGTGAGAAGCTGGTCATCTATGAACAAACAAAAAAAACCAAAAATTCCTCATTTGTACTGGTACTTCTCATTAGGAATTCACTTTTCTGATGAGTCACATGTAATTTTTTTTTACTAGTAAAAAAAATTGATATTTGGAAGCAGGACTCTTCTGACTTGCTCTTTCTTCAAGATTTGAGGTGCATCTTTTCCTTTCCTTAAACCAATCTCTGTGTTCCCAGCTTGAAATTAGGCACTAGCTTCTTTATTATGAGGTTTATCTTGTTTGTTTAAGCATTTTCCTTCTGCATTTAGCTCTCTGCATGAGCAGTGGTTGCTGGTGTTACAGAGCCCTGCAGGAACAGATTCAGGAAGGTGCAATATTGAATTCCTTACTTGTCCCCACATGATAATGCTTTAGCAACTGTCTGTTCTGACCACAGTGCAGTAGTAACTCTCTTGGTCTTCTGTAGAATATGTTCAAATGCAGTGGTAAGAGGACAGGGACAAAATTATTTTGGCTTTAGTCTGTGCCTAAAGAAAGCTACCTGAAGATGTTATGTTTTGTGTTCATGTAATCTCATTATATAACAGCCAGTTAAGTGTTCTCAGTCATAAAGCCTAAGTAGCACCTAGTAAGAAGTGTAATATGATATTTCTATATAGATTGTGCCACAGGGTTTGAGTTACCTTGTATTATCTATCCCCTCTGGCTATATATATTGTGTATATATAATGTACTTACTAGTTACTGAAATGAGGTGCAGCTGAAGGAATTGTACAACAGGTGAAACTAGAGCCTTTAAGTGAAGCAATATCCTTCCTGTGGAATGTGAGGTGTTTTAAAAACAGATCTTTTCTATGTGGCTTCCTCTAGATGAGCCTGAATTAGTGTCTACCATAGAGTGACTTTCATGTGGAGGGAAACATGAGGTGCAAGTTGTAATTAGGCTGATTTTTAAACAAATTTTAATGATAAGTATTCTGCATTTCTGTTGGTTTGAGGTAAGCCTGGCTATCCCTAGTGTAATACCTGTTTATCCCCAGAGAGAGAGGCTGACATAGTTAGAAAAAGGGTTTGGTTGAAAATAGGAGAAACTTTCAAGTGGTCAGGTCTCATTTAAACATCAAAATAAGAGGCCTGGTCTTGCAGCAGCCTGTGGTAAGGAAGCATGTAAATGTTGAGACTTTCTGAAAATCTGCCCTCAGGTTCACGGTGGGAACTGCCAGGTGTTCAACCCTTTTGAACAACTGGCTAATTTCATGTGTTCAGATGAGAACTCCTGACAATTTGTGAATTTTGGTGTTTTCCCCTGATTTGTCTCATGCAGAGCTGAAGGAGAGCGAGAAGTTCAGAATAATACTCAAATAATTTAAAGTAGCTTTAGTAGGTGTTAAAAAAGTTGTGTGGTGTCTGAAGTTATTCAGTGGCAACTGCTAGAAGGAAACCTGGAGAATGCAGATTTGCAGTGTTTTAATGCTACCCAGTTTATAGCACTGGATGGCCATGGGGGATTTGAGATCTGCAAGCAAAGTGTTTTTTATATCACAAATACTAGTGCTGAGTGAGGACAGGAACCTTTCCTTAGTAATGAGCAAAAATAATTTTGGCATTTGTTATGGCTTTCGTGAGTGAGGAAAGGAGAAAGTGTTCCTTTTAAAGTTGATTTTAGAAAATGACATAGCAGCTTTAGGCTGTTGCTAGGCTTGGGAAATTTGCATAATCTTGGAATGCAGTTGTAAGTATGTGATACATTGCAGAGATCTTTCAATAGATCAACCCCTAAAGCTTGTCGATAAATATCCGCTATAAATACGTCCTGAGTCGCAGCTAGATTCATAAACATTGCGAGTCTTTCAGCAGTTGGCATAAATAAATGAATGCTGTTGAGATAAGTGGGCTCCTTCACCACGGCTGTGCTTCCCTGCCTGTGTGATGGTTTCTGGTGGCTCCTCTGCCTTATGTAATATTGCTGTCCCCTTTGCTGGTAGAAGTAGCAGCTATGGGAGGGGAAAATCATAGATGGGACAATAAGGATGGGTTTTAGGGCTGTGCATTTCTGGAGCTGCTTGTTGGAGTGTGGAACTTGCTGTCTGTGCATGAGACAAGGGTAGCCTTTGTGAACTTACCCTGAGCCTCATATCATTTTGCTTCTGGGAACACAGCAGCCCTAACAGCATTATGTGTGCCCCAGAGCCTTCCTCAAAGTCTGAGGATGTGAAGTGCCACTTTGACTTTGTTGTTTTCAAGTAGGTGCTTTAGTGAGCACAGTGGCAGATTGGAAAGGAGATCATGCTGAAAATGTCTATGTGAGTGGGAGTGTGCAGTGAGTGGCACGCGCTCCTAATGTGCTGGGCAAACAACAGGGATCTTTTGTAGGTAGTGCAGAAGCAGTGTTGAGGAGGCTCAGGCTGATGGGATGATGCTCATCCCTCCTGCTTTCAGCTTAAGGTGTGATGCAAAGGACAAGAGTTTAAGCCTCTCCCCAAAGGGAAAAGTTTCTCTTGGCCCTATTTGTGCACAGATATCGTTAAATAGGCAAGCAGGGCTAACGTGTTCCTTGGTTGTCAGTGCTGCTCCGAATCCAAACGTGCTCCTCAGTAGCAAAGAATGGGAGGTTTTATCAGCTTGTCTGGAATCACGGTGTTTAACAGCTTTTTGTAGATGGTAGAAGAGTGTTTTCCTTTTGTGCGTGCTCAAACTGAGCCTGAGCCACGCTGACATTGAAATAATACTCAGCGTGTACAAGTAAAATAGTCCCAAAGGAGGCAACAAAGTCAGGCATCCCTGCAGAATGCTAATAAGGGTGTAAAAAATACTCCTATGTCATTGATTTGTCATGAAAGGCAGGTGAAAAAAGCAGAGGATGAGAGTGCAGCTCATTCTGTGTTGAAGGGCAAAAGAAAACATAATTATTGAAGAACTTACAAAGAACAGAGATCAAATATGCAGCATTCAGAAAAGCAGTTGTGTTCTGTGAATAATTGAGATGGTTTGCAGTTAATTCTACCTCAGAACTAGTGTTGAAGGGGAAAAAGAAAAAAAAAAAGTCAAAGCTGATTCAGTTCCACCTAGTGCCTTAAAATAGTATTGATGCCATTGTGATTAATGTGTAGTTCTGTAGAACCATGCACTATTCAAAATTACCAGAAATGCTTATTCACTTTTTAAATCATGCCAAACTACAATTCCATGAGCAAGTCTTCGCTAATGGAGTTACATTTTGTTGGGAAAACAGAAGTACAGTTATTCTGCAGAATTTCTGTACCATTTCTATTTAGCTGCTTTAAGGATGCACTTATTGTTAATTGAGAAAACTAGAAAAGGTTTAAATTCTGGCATGTTGCACATCCTTAACCACTCACATTGCTAAATTGTTAAAAAAAGTAAAGTAAATACTTTTAATACCTATATCATGCAGTCTTTCCTGGTGTGGTCTTCTAGATCCACCCAACTACAAAACCAATCGCAAAAATCAACTCTAAAGTGGTTAGAAGGCTGTTTGTGCTCCCAGAGACTCTTACCTTCTTAGGAGGAGCTAGAGAGCATTATCAGAGCTGTCTTTTGGAAAAACAGGGCCATCTCTTACCTGTCACTAGTGCTCTCAATTGATGCACTTTTATCAGTGGAGTGTGCTTTTTGCTGATTTCTTGGCAGTAGCTTTTCCACACAAAATGCAGCGTGTTCAAAGAAGATTAACCCAAAAACCTTACTTGGAAAACAACTGGTGTATTTGTTGACCACTTGATGGCATCACTCAGTTGTGCAGAAACTAAACTGCACTGTCAGTAGAGCAATGTTACTTGTGCTTGGTGTTTTATTTTGACCATCAAAGAGTGAAGGGAGTTATTAATATACTCCCATAAATTAAATGAAAGCCACAACTCCAGTTTGATAATTGTTTTTATTCCCTGTTGTTTATTACTTACCATTTGGAATAATTTCTTTGTCTTCATAAATGCAGACAGAAGAGTGGTCTAGACTGGTCCTCTTTGTGCTCCTGGTAAATTTTTCAAGGCAAATGGTGGTTTAGTGGGTTAGTATTGACACAAAGAATGTTGTCCTGCATAGAAATGGCTTTTTGGTTTGTCTTTCTGGTGATGCTTCTTTAAATCTCCAATTGTTGCAGTTAATGTGAATGCTAGGGAAAGGGTTAATGCAATTTTGGTGTTCATCATAGTCCTATAAAATGAAAGCATTTTGCAGCCTTCATACCAAAAGTTGTGTGTGTGTGTGCCAGCCGACAATGAGAGTGTACTGAAAGTGCTGAACCAAGGGGTAATGGAGGAAACAAGGCACAGTGCCAATTATTTAGATGTCAAGGACACTTCTGGTAATGCCAGGGGAGCTCTGAGAGTTTATACATGCTGGGAATTGGCCCACAAGACATCAGGTTGTAAAGCATAGAGTTGAAAGGAAGCTGAAGATCTAAAACCCACTTTTCTTGAGCAGTTGATGTCATTGAGCAGTGATGAGGCCCCTATTAGTGCCCTGAGCCTGATGGGATAGAGCCAGCTGACCCCAGCACTTTATTCCCTTATTCCTCCTCCTTGGGTAATGGGGAGATGATAGAAAGACCTCCCAAAAATTGGGGGATGACCTTTAAAAGCAATTTTCCCTTTTTTTTTTTTTTTTTTTTGGTAAACATTTTAAAATCTTCATGCTGTCCTTGCTTTTAAGATGTTTTTCAGATGAGCCTTTGTTAGAGGTATTCTGACATAGTGTATATTTGAATTCTTATGTGCACACACTAATGTATGAATGTACTGGTACACCTGTCCTGCCCTTTCTCAGATACAGAAGAGGAAGAGGGAGGGAATATTTATTGTTCTCAAACATTTAATCCAAAAAAAGGCTACGTCTAAGTAGAGGTACTCTGGGGGTTTGGTTGGCTTGATTTTACTTTTTTTTTTTTTAAATCAAACCACAGAGGAGAAATTGTGGGTTTTCTTTCTTGTTCTAAGATGCATTTTGTTTTGATAATGGAGTAGGAAATATCCATCTTCACTACATATAAGGTGATACAGCAATAAAAGTGCTACATAAAAGGTTTTTACTACCTTTTATCTTTTCTCTGTCTTATCAGTCATTATGTGACACGTAACTATAGCTTCATATAGATTTCATAATAACAATAAGAAATTCTTTGTTATTTGTAGAAACATAGTGTAAGTATAGAACATAAAGGTAAGTAAAAACTTACAGAAATGAAATAAAGAAGTATAAGTTTATTGCTGGGTATCCAAAGGGAGAACAACTGTATAGCATGTCATTAAGTGTAAATGATGCAAATTTGTTATGGATTGCCTTTCTCAGTTAAGGAAAGAAACTGAAGAGTAAGAAACATCATAAAATGTGAAGCAGAAATAAATTACTCTTCAAGAAGCCCCATTTAGTGATGCATGAGGTTCAGTGAGTGCTTAGAGAACTAATTTTAATGTTGGTTTTTAATACATATATAATAGGAGTGAATCTTTGTGTAAATCAATATTTTTAATAGAAGCATTCTCAGTGATATAGATGAGATTATTCTATATTTTTTTCTCGCTGATCAGGTGGTTTTGCACAAAAGCAATAAATTTTAAAGGCCTTTTGAGGCCTAAAGGGGAGTAAGATGTATATAGCTAGTCTTTTGCCACTTTTCTGGGTGACTGAATTAGCTGTGGGTCTGTGCCCAACTTCATGGAAGTTTCTCACGTATTACAGCAGAAACATTCAGGTTTTGCTTAGATATGTGTGAAAACACTTCTATGGTTTGTGTTATTTTGGCTTTACCTAGAAGAATTGTGTCATTATCTTCTTGAGTATGAAATATGGCTTGGTGTATGCAGTCCTTCTCCTTGCATCATTGTCTTGTCTGTCTCATTTCAGTGCTCCAACAAACCTCCCAGAAGGACTTTGTCCATTTAATTTGAGAATATCTCTGTGGGCGTATTTCCCACAGACCTTACATCTTGATTAAAGACACAGTTTTCTGAACTGATACATTATCTCCTAGCTCTTGGTTGTTCTAGTGTTTCACCTCCAAATTTTGTGTATCTGTGTTTATCTAGAAGTTGACTAATGAAGCAAATTTCTAATTAAGTTTTATGCCCATAAATAATACAATAGTTCATTTGTATACGGCATGGGACATTCTGCATCTGCTTGCTAGTTCAGTTGGTAGATCTCTAGCTATGCACTTTCAGCAGATATTACAGGCCGTGGTAATCACATGGAATGTTAGGATTTAGACAAGGGTTTTTCTCCAGAATCTGCTGTGTTCTCCAGACTTTGTTTTAATGACAGGTTTTTTTTCCTAGTGGTTTTCAAAGATAAATAATGTGAAAAATTAGTTTTCTGCCAGATTGACTGAGGCAGTAGTACTGAGGAAAGCATGAAGTCCCTTGTCTCAGCAGGAAGGTGGCTTTCAAACCTCATCACAGACACATAAGTGCCAACTTAGTTAATCACTTCATTGCAAAGTAATGCAGCATGTCTGAAGTTATCTTCCTTCCTTTGAAAAATCTTTCCAAGCAGAAAGGCAACAGCCTCTCAATTTTCAGACAGTGTTTTTTTTTTAAATGCATGTTAGTTGTGATTTGGATGATTCTTCATTTGCAGTGCAGTAGAGAGTTCCTAAGGGTTAGTCTAACTGGAAAAGAAAAATATTCAACTAAAAACTTGAAGAGGATTTATTCAATATGAGAGGGTGTCCAGAGTGGGCAGGATGGTGCTGCCCAGAAGTGAGAGACAGAAAGACATGGAAGTTTGAAGAGGCAGTGTGAATGCCAGTAGGTGGATATATTGTTAGAGCTGAAATTACACTGGCAGCTGCTCTGTTGATAGTGGAGGAAACAAAGGAACGAGTTTCTACCCTTTTCTGATAATAGGAAATCACTGAAAGGGAGACTCAGAGATGGTCATGTTGTCACATTGCCAGGAGCAAGATAACAGTTTCTCTTGGAGTATTTTAATCCCCAGTGGTTTGGAGAGAGAGGGATTTAATTACAGAGATTTGAGATAAAACTCTTAATGCAAATATCCCCATGAAGATGGTGCCAAATCAGGATTTTGCCATCTGTACCTGTCTTCAGAATTAGGAAGTATAGGAAGCGGTGGTAGAAATGCAAGGCCTGAAGGGTGATTGCAGGAAAGCAGAAATCTTGCATTGTCTCATGTGCCATGAGGAGTCCCACTGATGAGAAAGGTCGTGTGGATAAGGCAAAGTCTGAAAGTTAATAGCTTCTTTTTCAGGGTTAAGTGTGGTCTTAATGGAATGTGTCTGGAGTTAGATATGTGGGTCACAGAATGAGAGAGTTTTGTATGTATTGCTATGAGGTGAGAATAAAATTAGGGGCAATAGATGGAGAAGAAAGCAGTGTCTTGTGAAGCACTGTGATGGAAATAACAGTTCAAGACTTAAAATGTTATGCTGATGTGTAAAAGGGAGTCTCTGAAAACAGAATTCAAAAGAATAGGTTAGGAGAGATACTTCACCAAAACAGTGAAAAACAGGATTAATCAGTAATTTTGGAAATCTCAACGAAATCCAAGAAGAAGCTTGAGAGATGGTCTGTTGATGGAGGCCAACACTGAACAAGCACCATGACATGATTTAATTGGCTCAAATACATTAATGAAGATTTATTCTTTACGTATGATCATGTTTTCATCATGTTAGACTGCACATTTCTTACTGTATGATTTGTATGACGTTGGTATCTTCTTAAATCGAAGTTTGATGGTGATAAAGTAATTCTTAGCACAGTAAATGACTATCTATTTCTCTTCAAATAGCAGTCAAATCTGGGGCAGGATTACCAGAATATTTCTGTCCTTTCATCTGTGGAACAAATACATTAAAGACCTTATTTCTTAAAACCTATCTAAGTAAAGATATTGGCAACATAAATAAATATGGAAGCATTTTAGTTAGAATATTAAATGTGTATTACCATAACTATAGTAGTTGAAGATCACTGAAGTTCTCAAGGTGTTTTGATTCCCCTTTCCCTTATGTTGGTCATTTGATGTGGACCAAAGCATTTAAAATCAAATGTATTCAGCTCATAAGAAAATCAAGATCAGGATTATGGAATTTTTATGCAAAAGTCCCAGGTTCTTTTGAATGCTTATGCAATTGCAGCTGATAGACAGAATTAGCCATCTACTCAGTCACAGAGTCAAGGATATTTGATTGTTGCTGCAAACCCATAGCTACTGTGAAGTTAAACAGAAAATCACATCTCTTTTCTAATGTTAATTTTCTGTGCAAGAAATTGTAGGAATGCAGGGGGAATCCTAAAAAAAGTGGTCCACCAGAGTTTTCTCCCAAGATTGTATAATCCTTGAATGTTCCCTTGCTAAGGAATTTTGAGATGCCTTAAGAGCTAATGAGTTTTTTAATGGAGTCTGTTATGTTGTTGTTCCCCATTGTGTTACTCATGTAAAAAGTAAGACTTTCCTTCTTTATGTCCTCAAAGCTTATTCTCACCCTTCAGTGCAATAATTGTGGAGAGGTTGAACTTCTTGGAATCCATTGTATTTTCGTATAATGAAAGTCTTCTATTAGAAATGACATGTTCTTTTTCATATTGTGTAATTTGACTAAAGAAAGCAATTCAGAGAACATGAAACCTTTTTTTTTCTTCAGTCATTCCAGTTTTTATTGCCTGCTGTCTCAAAACAGGCAAGAGCAGCACACACTTACTAAGTAGCATATGCTTTCAGGCAGAACATAATCAATCGACAAAAATATCAGAATGTGGAAGCATATTGACTAATTCTTCCATCTAAGCCATGGACACAAACTACAAAACACTGGGAAAACGTCTCAGCTGAAATGGTCTTTGAGATATTTCAGCTGTGTTTGGTGGGCTGTGCTGGGAGATAAGGGTGCCCATTTGCTGTGATCTGCCTCTCTGGTCTTTCTGCTTCTAATAAGCAGCAGCTTTTGGGTAGTGTCAGACACTGAATGAAGGTTTTTCTTGTTATACAACCGGCAATCAGCTCTGAATTGCAAAAATAAGTGACTGTCTGAATGCAGCCTCCCATCAGAAAGGGCTTTGTTTTTTTGTCTCCTTCTGTCTGGTTTGCAAGTAAATTGTTCCTGCTACAGCCCTGTGTGGCTTGCTGCTCTCACCCTTGGGGACAGCAAAGCTTGCTGGCTGGTGATCTCTGCAGGGGTTTATGGCTCAGCTCTGCTGTTCTCTCCCTCTGTTCTCACTTCTCTCTTCCCTCCCCTACTGTGACTAAATAAATTACCTGTATGACATGTTCAGTTTTCTCTGGCAAGAAGCCTGGGAAATCAAATCTGTTCCCAAACCTGGGTCTCCCATTTGGCAAATATAATGCCTCCCTGCTGTTAAATCAGGTCAGCTCTCAGGAAAAACAAAGAACAATTTCATATAACTATAATCAACAGAGAGTAAATTTAGATGATGCAGCTGACATATGTTTATTGTAAAGACCATCAAGGAAATAATTTTAAAAGCTCTTCGTCTTTGTTGCATCAGGATACATGTTGAACATTCTGTGCACAGAGAACATCAAACATTTTCTTTCTGTTATCCCGTATCAAAGTGAAATATATCTATTTTCTGTCTGGTCTAAGAAGGTTTTTGGTGGAGCGGTTCATTGGCTGTGTGAGAAACAGTTATGTATTTAATTATGGAGGCTTTATGTGATTAATATTAATTGATACTTAACTATTAATTACTATTAATTATTCATAACCTACTTCTTTTGACTTTCTGGCCTCTGAAAGTGAAGATATACTTAAGTGTTTGGATGAAGATAAATAAATGCTTTTAATAGATTGTGTTCTCTTTTCTGCCTTTCCACCAGAGATGAGGCAGCAGGTCAGTGGCACTGTGGCTGCAGTCCCACAGCCTGTGCAGGGTGAAGCATCAGCATAGGCAGCCTCCCCTCTCCAGCTGGAAGCTGAATTTCCTGCTCAGCTCTCTGGGTGTCCCAGGGGGCTCTTTGTTCATGCACTGTTAAGGAGCTCGTGCAGACTGCCCAGGGCTGTGGAGCATCTCCAGTCCCCTCCTGTCCAGCTTTGCTGTGCTGGGGGAGCAGAGCAAGGGTTTCCTGTGGGCAGGCTGTGCTTGTGCTCTTTGGGGTCTGAAACAGCTGCTGAACCCCTGAGCTTGTCCTGAGCAGCCCTCTTCAAAGGTGAGCAGGCAGTTCCCAGTGCCCCTGGGAGCCCCTCAGGGCTGGTGCCAGACTAACCTGTGAGGGTCTCCTGTGCTGAGCTCCCAGTGCCATCTTGGCTGCCACTTATTCACTGGAGTTAGCAAAGACCAACATCCCTGGCTGCCTAATGCTCTTACACAGTCTTCTCGCTGCTGCTGAGAAGCCTGGCTGGAAATATTTTCCAACTGCAGCTGAGTATCAGGTTGCCTGATAAGGAGAAGTCTTGGGAAGAGCACGACATGTGTGGTGCCCTGAGCAGCAGAGCAGACTACCCAGGCCTCTCCACGGTCTGTGTTTCAAACTCAGCATGAGAATAATGCTTCATTCTCAAAAACAGATGGGATCAAATGTATATGCTGTGTTTTTAAATGATACGTGCTTTTCCAGATCTTTTTGAGGACAGCTACAGTGCTGCTAATAATTGTTTAGTCATTCAAGAGTTGTCTTGGTGCCAAAGAATGCCTTTGTTTTTTCATTGCTCTGAGACCCATAGTGAATGTTTTTTATCAATTTAAAAAATCCTTCAAAACTCTGCTGTATGAGGTAAATCCTTGGAATAGAAATGGCTCTTTATTGTCCAAAATATTCATCCAGTGTGCCCAACCATGATTAAGGGGTTAAAGCAGTGATGTGAGTTTTAAAAAATGTAGATTTGGTTTCTGCATGCACTAGGACTGACCTGAAGCAAGGGCCATTATCTCCATCCACATCAGCTGCTGTCTCACGGACTGACAGTAGTTACGTTATCTGTCCTCAACTATGGCATACCAGGAAAGATTGCAGATACCCTCTCCTACTGTAAAGGTACAGGACCGAACTCTGAAAGGCTTCAGCTGACACCGTAACATAAATAACTGCAGCTCTGCGTTGGGGGCAAGGGCAAAACCTTCCTTGTTCCCTTCTTAGCATCTAGGTTGGCCGAAGGAATTGCTGAGCTCATTCAAACCCTGCTTTACTTGTCTTCTCCAGCCTGCGACCTGATGACCCTGGGGATCCTGGCCCTGGTGACGTCGACGGGCTGCGCGTCGGCCAACGCGCTGCAGTCGCTAACGGACGCCATGCACATCCCGCACCTGTTCGTGCAGCGCAGCACGGGTGGCTCCCCGCGCACGGCCTGCCAGCTCAACCCCAGCCTGGAGGACGAGGAGTACACGCTGGCCGCGCGCCCGCCCGTGCGCCTCAACGACGTCATGCTCAAGCTGGTCACCGAGCTGCGCTGGCAGAAGTTCATCGTCTTCTACGACAGCGACTACGGTAAGGGAAGGACAGCGCTTCAGACAGCCTTACGTTCATTCCTTCCCAACCAGGAGGTGGGGAGGCAAGTGTAGAGGGAAGGGTGGAATATGACGTGCTGGGTTTTTCACTGACAAAGGAGCTAGCGTTTCAAGTGGATGCAGGTCTTTGTCTTGAAGGAAAGGTTGCTGTGAAGAGTAGTTCTCAGAGATGGAGCAAAGTTGCTTAGCAACACCTACCCAGACAGACAAAGTTTGAATCATCTCACACTTTTTCAGTAAAATATTAATCAAGTGTTGACATTGATCAGCAGGGGTCACGTAGATGTGCAAGGAAGTTCAGCATGGTCTCTACCTGTTCCAGAAAATGCTTTCTATTGAAGCTGAGTACTGTTCTCTTTACAAATAAATTTTCACAATAACTATATACTTTTTTCACATGCTTCCTCATGCTATTCTGTATCTGGGCTAAATTTCACAGTGATATTCTTGGCATTAAACTGAAAAGTAGAGTTAGCATTTTCTCTAAATCTCATGCATTTCCTTCAGCAAAATTCTTCCTTTGAGCTGAAACTTGAGGAAAAGGAGTCTCTGCCCAGGTACCTTATGATAGGCATAAAGAGTAGTAAAACCCCAAATCTCTCACCATGCTGGGCTCTCAGAGGGAAAGGGAACTGTGTATACTTTTTTTTTATATCCCCTCCACCCCTGCTCAAGTGATATGAACACTGTTCCATATGTTTAAGTCATGGTATATTCATCACTCCTGTCTTAGGATATAGGATCTGTAATGGGGAAAATAAGTTTTCTATGGTATGTTCTAAAACCCTGCTAACGCTTTTGCTTTACGATGTGATGCATTATTTTTTGACATGGTGATTTACCATGAACAGAATATTAAAAAAAGCAAACTTAAGGTTAAGTCACAGTAGGAAAAATAATATGTATGTCTATGCATATAGACATGTCTGTGCATACCTAGTTTAGATTTTATACATCTTCCACCATTGCAAAATACATCTTTATTTGCAATCTCCCTATGTACTATCAGATTTTCAGTGCCAAGATAGAGAAATAGCATCTTTGGTTTTGAAATTTGGTTTGTCCTGGTACAAAAATCCCCAAAATCCAAGAAGCAAACAAAGGAAATACCAACAATCCTGAGTTCTGAAAGTCTTGGGTGCAGGTTTCTCTTCTCAGTTGCTAGATAGTTGTTTGCTGTTTCTTTAACAGGAACATTGAAGATGATGAGGATGGTTTTAAGTAGGAAATCAACTGAGATTCTAACATCCTTTTAACGACATAGAATTGTTTTAAGCATGAGAAGACTTCCATGGTGCTTGTAGAGCTAATCCATAGACTCAAAAATCTAGTAACCCAGCAAATAAACTGTCCTGGAATTACTGTTCTCTGTAATGCTTGAACAGTGAATGCTTTGAAAGCAGAAGTCACAAGGTACATGGTAGGTGTTCTTTTGTGGCCTTGTGGTAGTGATAAGAATGTTGCTCTTTAGCAGAGGTTGGGTTTAAAGAGTCAAAATTATTCTAACAGTTATTTCAAGAATGAAGGGGGAAGAAATAATATTACTAGGATGTCTTAGAAACACCCTAGGTGCTCAATGTGAAAACTGCTATTGCCTGTTTTCCCTACTAGCAATCTGCTTACTGAACTATGATATCCCTTCTTCCAGTGATGTGTCTGAGTTTTTGTCTTTTTTTTATTTTATTTTTTTTCTTGGAAGGGCTTAACATCTCAGTAGGAAATCCTGAAACCCTTAATTCACATACCTCTAAATTCAGTTATGATCAAAGTTATCTTTTGCGTTTGGCACAGGCTGTATCAGTAAGACATTAAGGTTATGGAAGATTGCCACTGGCATTCTGCCCCTTCCAGTGGGGAGTGTGGTGTGCCTTTCAGCTGCCCACGTGCTCTTTCCTCTCCTTCTCCTCATGGATGTGACATCCATCTTATGCTAATTCCACTAGAATAATATTTTTTTTCATAATAAATTGGTGGGAGGGGTTTCCATGAAGAAGCCAACTGAACCTTGCCAGATCTGGGTGTGGATTGGTGAATAGAGGATAAATAACTCACTTCCCAGGGGATAAATAACCCACTTCCCAGGATATTGCATGCTGAACTCCAAAACAGATGCCTGGCTCCTGGGGCATGGCCCTTTCCTCAGCACTGAGCTTCCACAGAGCCCTGCTCCTGCTTCTCCAGCAGCACTTCCCTGCCCAATGGGCAGGAGTTCCCTGCTGGCCATGGTGAGGGAGGTGCCGTATTTGTGACTACAGAGAGTTTCCAGCACTGGCCTTTTGTGGTTTTCTATGATAGATGGTCCTTCTCTACCTGGTCTCTGAAAGTTGTACTGCTCCTTTGAGTAGTGTTTTAATTTGTTCATTTGCTGGTCTCTAAAAGCCCTTGGTGTCCTCCTTGTGGAAACTTCAGATTTTCTGAAGACTGAATAGCATTGCACAATTTAAACAATGTCCCACACTGTGTTATGTTGAAGCTGAAAATTATGTATTAAAGTTATTATTTGTCCCTTCTTTGATACATATCTTGAATTATAATTTCTGTGGAAAAGTAATGGACTTGGCTATTAGAAGCACAGAGTAGTTTCTGAACAGCCTAACAAGCCCCTAATATTCTTGTGGTTACCATAAAATATGCCTTTTTCACACTGAAATGACAGATAAAAATGTATGCACAACTTCAGTGAAAGGATATAGTCCTTTACAGTAAAATGCCTTAAAGTCTGCACCAAGAAATTTAGAGATTCTTATTGAGCTGTACCAACAGGGCAAAGATTGGTTGATAATTATCCATTCAGTTCCCCTGTATTTATACAAGAAATGGTAGAATTTAATACAAGTACTGCATCTTCCTGATTTAGCCCTTATTTTTCCACTTCTCTCATTTGTGGTTTGTGCCTGGTTGCAGAAAATATACAGAAACCTGCTCCCCATTGATCACACCAGGAGGCTGCTGTTGCTGAGACTGACATTCATTTTTTGGTGAAAAAAAAACCAACTGCCCCTAAGTTTGCCAATGGCTCTCAGATGGTGCTCTGTGGGACCAGGTCTACCTAGCTGTAAAAGAACTTGCAACAGAATTCTGATCTGTTGTATCATCCTAAGAAGGTTCAGCTGTGCTGATGTGTTTTGAATTATGTTTTCCGCTACAAGAGGATCTTTTGTGCCTCTACATTTATTGCAACAATGTGCACAGGCCTGCTGGGAAGTGTAATGTTTTATTTTGCTGACCTTCTGACTGTAGAAGCATCAGTAATCAAATTTTCTGACAGAAAAATTGGTAGTGGGGCAAGTTTCATAAAGAATCTTACCAAGCTGTAAAATGACTATCAGTTAAAAGCAGTGGGTGCCACCCACCAGAAGATGAGGTTGGGAAATAAACAGTTCAAACTGTGCTTCTAGGGTGAGCAAATAAACAGATGTGTGGTTAGAGGATGGATTTGAGATGGGTTTTGGAGGCTGAATGTGAAAATGAAAACAATGAGGAATATTAAATCATGTTTCTGAAGAGAAATGTAAGTAATGGCTATGTTTTCACTAGAGGAACCTTACTACTGAAAAACACTTTTTATCTCTGTAGTTAGATTAGATCTCTGCTTTCCTTCATACATGTCTGCATATCTATACTACAAAACGTAAAATAAAATAGGGGCATTTTCTGAGTCCACTTTGTCAATGAAAATGGTGTTAGACCTGTTAAAAGTAGCTGTAATATTTTATTCTTAAGTTTTGGTGTCAATAAGTGAGTGTTGTCTGTGAAGAGAAGTGTTGTATAAAGGTTTTACAGAAAAAAACCTTTGAAGAACATTTGACCTTCCAGACCAAGCTGTGAAGCTTGGTATCTACAAGAGAAACCTCAAGGCCACAATTTATTGATTTCTAAATTTTTTTTCCCCCCAAGATTAGAGGTCTGTTCTTTCTCATTGATGCTGCATTAACTTTGAATGCTACTTGATCAATCTTGCTTATGTGCAAGGAACTTACTTTTTGATATGACTGATTTTGTGGGAAGTTGTTTCCCATAGCAGTTATGTGGCAGTTTCATTTCTGAGTCCTGCCTGTCAAGGGCCTCAGCCACGATTGTAAGTTACAGGAATTGTGCTATTAATAATTTTACAAGATATTGGTCCTGGAATGGTCTGGCTTTTGTCAAGATTCCTTTCTGCAGGCTGCTGCCCTTGTGTTTTTTTAGTTTGCAGAGGAATATTGTAATGAAAACTGAGAAACATGTGGATTTGTAGAGTCCACGTGGAGCACTGCGAATCACTTGTGATGTGAAACATTGACTGTCACAACAAAAAAGAAGCAATACAGAGCATTTGTATATGAGCTACTTTCACCTTACTTGCTTTAAGTTTGCTTTTATCCTTGTCTGTTTATAAGATAATTTATGTTCTGTTTTCTGTGTCGTGATTTCAGCTGTCAGACAACCACTTCTGCATCACTGGGGCTGCCATATTTCCAGTGAACATGCCTTGCTTAATGCAAATACAGGCAATCTGATTCCTGAGGTGTTGAGCCACCTGTACGTGTATTGGTAGGTGCCTGTTCACCAAATCTGACACTACCAGGAAGTGTCTGACTTTTCCTGCATGAGCTGTGTTGATAAGAGTTTGCATGTGTTATTAAAAATACCTGTTGTGGGGTTTTTTTGGTTTTTTTTTTTCCAACTGGTTGGTGCATCGCAGCTGGAACTGTTGTGGAGAACTTGAATTGAGATTGCTGTTTTAACAGTAAGATGTACAGATTCTAAGCAGCTAGCTGCAGAGAAATGTAACTTCTTTATGCTCATCAGTCTGCCACAGCTATCACATAGGGAGGGAATCCTCAGCCATCTCTGCATTGATGCTGCTGTATGAGGTGATAAAGGGGAGGGATAGACTGGGGCTGAGCACCTTTTCACCCAACAAGGAACAGAATTGTCTGAGTATTTAGTCTACACAATTTCTACATTACCTAGTTATTCAGGCATAACTGTGTCCTGGATGTCTAATTTCCAGACTAATATAAAATCCACCTGGAAGGAAATGAAGACTTTCCTGTAAAAAGTTTGTGTCTTTTAATGTATGATGATCGTTGCAGCTGAAGAGAATGCCAGGAAAGAAGGAATTCAGCCAAGTTCTCCAGGTCCAACAGGCAGTTTGTGATACCATGGGGTAGAGAAAAAAATTGACCTTTTGACTTTTACATTGAATTTGATCTGGAAGCTATTGAAGAAATGGAATTGTGTGTTCCCATACTTATCCTTGAATCACTTCTCTGACTGTAGCAGCACTTAAAGTAATTGGTCTGCTTAAATTAAGCATGGATTTTTGTCATTTGTGATGGTATTTCTTTTTATTTAGTAATGTGTCACAGTATATAACACCAAATGTAATTAAAGGAAGTCAATTTCACTTCCAATTATTACTTATATGTTACTTTCAGTACTTTGATTTTTAAGGTATGTGAGTATGTGTGCTAATAGCAGCAGTAAGATTTCCCCCTCTCTAACCCCCATAATTCCTAGCAAGGCATGGACAAAGGCTGTTTCCCATAAAACATACTAAATGCTTCCAGGACAATGCCTGATGTGAGATACAAATGATCTTGAAGTTATGGTACAGCCCTTATTCTGAATGTGTACTATTACAGCTTACCTGTGAAGTTCAGTGGTAGCAAAAACCAGTCAAAGATCTCCGGACCAAGAGTTGGGGCAGTTTCAGGCATCTTGTCTTGCCCATAAGTGTAGGTACCTGGTTTGTGGGGAGTGGGGCTGCAGCCGAGCCTCATCTCCAATGAGCTACAGCTGTGAGAAGCAGGTGGATGCTATTAAATGCAATGAGACCTGGAGTGCTGAAATGTACTGACCTATCACCAAAGGGAACAAAGGGCACACAGGTGCAATGTATGAACCCTGAGGGGCATAAGAGGTTGGGCTAAAGAGCAAGAAGAGCAGATGCTTGCAGCCTTCTGAAGAGGAATGATGTTACTCTGTCTGAGTAGATACCTGAAGCCTTCTGATGTGGTATAGTACTATTCTGTTTGTGTGAATGCTTAGAGCTTTCTGAAATGATGTGATGGTGTTGTGTGTTGATATGATAGTATTGTGTATTGTGGCCATCTCAACTATGACCTGTGCTGTGGCACATGCTGCAACACATAAGTTCAAGGCAAGTTCAGAAAATAATTCTGAGCTTTCGAATAGTTTGAAAAATGTTTTGCAAAGAGATGATGCAAGTTCTTTTGAAAAGTTCAAAACCCCCTGGACTACCACTTTCAGAACAGAAGGCTTGCACTCTATATCCACAATAGATACTTTTAAAATCACTTGGTATCTTAAAAGACTTCAGAAGTCTCTATCTGGGTAGATGCTCATGAGAAAGGGAGATGAAAGGTGTTACTATAAGCAGTTTTTCAGCTCACTCATCTGGTCAAAAGTGATTATTAATCTGCTCCTGAAAGCTCTCATTGTTCATTCTTTACTGTCTCTTATTCAACTCATTGTTTCATTTTACTGACCAGTCTTCAGGCTCAACTTTGTAGAAACTAGGAGCTATTGGAGATTCTGTTTTCTCCCTCTTTATATTCTGAAACAGAATAATACAGCACACACTGTTTAGAGAAAGGGCAGACTTCAGCAGCCTGGTACCAGAGGGTGCAAATTAATTCATTTTGGACAAAGAGGTCTTTGAAAAGTGTAAATGTGATCTGCAGAAGGCTTAAGTTCTTGACTTTCTTTCCTCGACTGATGGTGGATAGAATCTCTTGAGTTTAGACCAATGGCATGGAGCCTAACAGTTTGTTCAGGTGTGTGAAAAAGACAAGGAGAAATGTAAGGATGATTTGGTGTACTTGAGCAGGGAATCTGAGGACCCCATTTCAGAAGGGAGTCTCTTTAGTTCAAATGTGCTAGGGACTGAGTGTTGACACATCCACTTAGAAATTGTTGGATTGAAGCTTAGCTGGAAATTGAACAGAAAGTTAGGAGTTTGTCCTGGAGGATGTACGGAGGGCTTCAGTCAGTGACATTATTCTGAGAAAATATATTCAGGTATCTCAGTTTGTAATGATCTTTGAATAAGTTCCCAATCCCTACTGGCTTTCATGAAAGCAGTAGTGGAGAGGATTCATCTGCATGTATGCACATATATGCAAACACACACACATATGTACGGGTAGATTTAGATACAGAAATATATATAGGTAGATATCTATGTATGAATTCCAAGAAAAATAGTAAAGGAGCGTGTGTATTTCTATATATACATGTGTATACACTTGTGTACATGAGTCCTTATGCAGAATCAAGGAAACATATTTCTTCTGCTCCTTTTGTGCCTTTGCCCAGTCCCACAATAATCTTTCTGATGGCGCTATGGGCAGGACTTCTTTGGGTTCTTTCCTGTTTGGAGACTGTTTCTGGTTTGTTTTACCTAGTTAAGAGTTGATGTGGCTTCCCATCACTTCTTTCTGTTTTCCTTATTGAGACAGAAATCCCATTCCTTCTCACATTTCTTGTATTCATATCCTGTGTTTTATTTATTTATTTTTCTTATGGCTAAACCTTTGTGTGGGTTTGATGGCTTTCTTCAGCCCCCTGTCCAAATTGTTTTTAATATCTAGCTAGCTGTCCACCGCTGCACAAATTTCACCTCCCATCCAGACACGTGCAAAGGGGGCAGAGTTTTGCTCTTCATTGAATTGTGCTGTGTGGGCCTTTTATGCCTTCTTCATTTACCTTCTCATGTATTTAATGTTTGGATCTGGTGCTCTGGGAGTTATTTTAAGAGTGATTTCAATCATTTTAAAAGAAAAGCATCATTAGACTGTAAAAATCAAATAAAAAGCAGAGGAAAAAATGCTTCAAATTTGGGATTTTTCAGCGTCAGAGCCCATTACCAATGTAATCTGAATGTCTGAGTTCTATTGGAGAGTGATTTTATATTCATCATCTTATTATAGCATTTGTTTAAGTGGAAATAATGCATTCTTTTTTGTGTACAAATTGAGTAAATGGGATTAGTCTCACTACTGGTGAACATTGAGTCCTACAGAGATGCTTTTTTAATGCTGGATATATTGTTTTTGTGTCTCTTGGTTTAGTAACCGAGACTGAAAGAGACTGTTTCATACAAAGCCATATGGGAGAATTAGAGAGGGCTTCAAGAAAGAGATGAAAACTGAGCTGGGACATCCCTTGCAATAATTTAATTGATGATTCCTTGTGATGGGAGAGCACTAAATGGCAACAGCTACTGTCACACTATTTGGAGACAGTAGTTGAGTTCTATCAATTTGGAATATCTTATGGGATCAGGAACTATTGACAGTCCCCACTTCATTGAATCACTTAGATTGGAAAAAGGCCTTTAAGATAATAAAGTCCAAATATTAACCATGTCCCTAAGTGCCATGTCCACAGGTCTTTTAAATGCCTCTGGGGTGGTGACTCCACCAGCTGCAGTGCTTCCCTGGGCAGCCTGTTCCAGGGCCTGAGGACCCTTTCAGTGAAGTGGTTTTCCCAATATCCAATCTAAACCTTCCCTCATGCAGCTTGAGGCCGTTTCCCCTTGACCTATCACTTGTCACCTGGTAGAAGAGCTGGACCCCCACCTGGCTACAACCTCCTTTCAGGTATTTGCAGGGAAAGAGGAGGTCTCCCCTGAGGCTCTTTATCTGTGTGCTAGACACTCACAGCTCTCTCAGGTGCTCCTACAGCACTTGTGCTCCAGACTCTTCACCAGCTGTGGAGTCCTGTAAGCACTGCACGATGTCACTCTAGATCAACCTGCTCCGTGGCCTTCCCTGGCACCTTCCCAGCAACCTACCTCATCCAGCAGCAAGAATCAAACCTTGGCATGGATAAATCTTCAGCTGTTGCATAGCAGATGAGGAAGGGAGTTCAGAATAGTGATTCAGTGCTGGTGTGTGTTATGGATGGCTTGAATTTAATTTCCAAAGTCAGAGTGATTTCCTCTGCTCTGCTTCTTTTTTGCAGAGCAAAAAGTTTACTTATGTCAACAGCAAAGTATCTTCTTGCAAAGCATGCATGGGGAGTCAGGAAAATAGAGAAACTGTGCAATAGAAGAATTGTTATGTTTATACCAAAACACCAAGCAATATCCAGTGCCTGAAGTACAAAACACCTTCCTTGCATAACGAGCCATAACCTAGTGATCTCACTTGTCCTAATGCAGTTCCTCAGTAATTCTCAAAGTCATTTTGCTTTGGCCCGCTTGTATTAATATTTGACATTGCCATTAACTGGAATTAAGACATATTTCATCTTCCAAAAGCCATATAATAATGTCAAAGGAACTTTGGTAAGAAAGGAATAATCCATTAACTAGAACCAACATTTCTCTGTAATCACCTTTCTCCTTCAAATGACAGAATCTTTACGGGAAGGAACTGTCATTTATTTTTGCCATAGGTATAATAATCTCTCCTGCTGTGGAAGAATAATTAAAGGTCAAATTCTGGCATTGTATTCATGAGTCAGCACAGCCTGAGCACCAACACCTAACTGGACACCCCACCAGGCCCTTGTGGTGCTATAGAAATCTTGGCTGAAGGAACAGCAGTGTGCTTTTATTTTCAGTGAAGATTGTCCCTGTTGCTCTGCATTAAGGATGCTTTGTAATGATTGCATTATGTATGGAAGCATATATGAGCATCAGATTATTTAAAAGCAGTTTGGACCACCGAAAGTGCCCTCTCCCTATTTAGCAAGGAGCATTTGGTGACATACTGTGGCTTTGCTGTATAAAGAAGTATCTGTGGGAGTCTTTGTGGTGCTGCATATCTTTTATTCTCTCCCATCTTGTGCAGCCATATAAGTCTGGACAAGCTGTAGTTTAGGTAACAATATATTGTGGTACTAAAATAGGAATAACAAGGGCAGCCTTGCAATGGGAAGGGTGGGAGGTGAGCAAAGAGGAGCATTTAAAATGCTGGATTATTGGCCAATTAGTGGGTTTGACTGAGTACTCATGACAGTTGTATTTAAGTTTTCTTTCTCTCAAATCCTAATTAAATCATTGGAAAGAAAGGAAAATTCCAAAATCTGGTAGAAGAAGAGTCTGCAAGCCCAGAGACAAGCGAGTTTTGCAAGTTCAGCAACCCCCAGTGTAACCACATAGTGAGAGATGTGACATTGGTGTAATGGCAGTGATGACACTAGGGGTTGGAAGTGCTTCTGGGGGGAATCTCCGACCATCCTCTTCCTGTTAGGATTCCTATTATTTAGCCAGTTCCCTTTGGATCTGGTTTAGACAGAAAATTAACAAATTAGGAGTAAGAGAAGTGTTGAATGTTTTGTGGTTATGCCAGAGAACAGTTTAGGGTCTCTTCAGATGGATGCATCAGAAAGCTGTTTGATGGTTTATAACATGCTGTCCTTGAATAAAAACCAACCAACCAGTTGGTAAAGTGGCAAGGTAGAAAACTACAAAGTCAGCAATGAGATTTGTCTGTCCCTTTGTGGGCTTAGCTATGGTGAAGGTGGTGGAAGGGCTTAATTTCACTAATTCAGCAACACCACTGCACTTTATTTTAAAAAAATCACCAGTGCAAAAATAACAAACATTTTTGGGGGGAAGGAGAGAAGGAACTTTGTTTTTAAGACTGAGATCTATTTTCTTGTTTAAATTAAAGAATCCAGACTGAGCTGGTTTAAATAATAAAGATGAAAAATTTGTTACTTTTTCTCAAATTATGTAAGAGCTGATGTGTCACCAACCTGAAAAATGAGTGAAAAGCCTCCTTGAAATGTAGATGTTTTTCTAAATTCTATATGTTTAGGGAATATAGGTGATCAAGGCAAGAGAGAGCTGCAGACTCCTGCTATGTGAAAGGTTGCACTGTGAACTTGCTTTTGCAGACTCTTGGACAGCAAAGAATCAACCCAGCAGCAGCAGTGCTCGCTTAGATTTGACACCAGGGCTTTCCAGAAGAAAAGGGTCTTGCAGAGTATCCAAGGGTACTAAAAGCTTTAATCAGACAGTGTTAAACGTGAGGTAATCCAAACATCAGTCAAAAAGTCACAGGACTAGTGAGTGCTGCGGCTCAGGAAAGGGTTTGTTCCCAATGTTCCAGTGTTTAATCCCTTTTGTGTGCTAATTAACCTTCTGTGTTTCATCTTCCTCAGATGATGTCAGGAAGATTCGTTGTTATTCTTATATTATAACATGGATCTCTACAAGAGTTCTAAAAACCTGAGTCTGCAGTAGTTATTGTGATGGTTCAGGATCTGCTAAAAATATTTGAGTTTAATCATGGTTAATGCAAGGTCTAACTTTCTCTTGTTCACATTTTTAAATTCCTCTGAAGATGGACTTTTCCTTTGCTTGAGACTTCATGAAATTTATTAATCACTTTGTAATAAAACCAAACAAATTTGATACCCTTCTGCTGCAGTGGGGCTGGCAGGGCCACCTGAGGGAAAGGAACATCCTTACAAAACTAATCATCACCTCAGGCAGGGGGGAGTATTTGAGGAGCTTTGACCCTTTGCAGGAGAGAATTGCATTTTCGTACCAGGTTTTTAATATTAATATATGAAGAAGAATTGCCCTTTCTGTCTAGCAAAACAATAGCTAATTAGATATTTGGTTTTTAATAATGATGAAAGTTAGTGTTAGACAATCATTTGGGGATTCTGAATGATTGTTTAG
Organism: Irena cyanogastra; assembly: GCA_013397155.1. Classification (NCBI taxonomy): domain Eukaryota; kingdom Metazoa; phylum Chordata; class Aves; order Passeriformes; family Irenidae; genus Irena; species Irena cyanogastra. The sequence continues at coordinate 854,941 of VWZV01006847.1, forward strand.
GAAACAAAAAGCCTAGTTGAATTTTCTCCTAGTTGTGGTCACTGCTACTTTTCAAGTATTGCTTCAGCAGAAATCTGTAGAGACATGTTTTTTGTCATGGATTGATTAGAAAATGTGGAGGTAAGAATAATGATGGTTTTTGCATGTGAGTGAGAGTGATTTGGAGATGTTTAAATCAACATGCTCCTGAATGTTCTTATTTGTGTTACCAGTCTAAATTAAAAAAAAAAATTGATAAAAAAATATTGATTTGCGTATTCTCTGTAGCAGAACACACTAACCAAAATAAGCAGCTAAATGCTTTTTTTCCCTTAATAATGGTTTAAAGACTGGAAATTGGCAAGCGAAAGGAGACCTGTGGGGATATATGCAAATAGCTTTGTTTTCCCATATGTCTTGGGTGGGAGGATGGCTGTTTCTATTTAGCTAATTCTTTATGTGTTAAAGAGCTGTGGTGTTAGGGGAAAATATCTTTATTTATTTATTTAAAGGAAAAAGGAAAGAATCTGATAATGATCTGAAAGAAGTATTTTAAACATTTAATGTTTATTGCTGTTAATTACTGTGGTAATGTGTGATGGTAATTACTAGTTTATTTTTTTTGAAACATGTTAATGCATCCACAAGCGAGTTTTTCATTAGGAAATCTTGTGTAGGATGTAGCCATGTTGTCAGACACCAGACTCTGCCCACAGCCTGCCTCATGGTGGGGAGTCTCTTACAGAACTTGACTTACTTATATGAAATATCATATGTTTAAAATGAAATTAAGCCCAAATAGTCATTAAACTTAAAAACCACAGAAGCTGGAAAGATGCTTCATCTCTATGCTTTGAACTTCAATTGCCAAGGAGAAGTAGTTGGAGTTCCAGTATCAGAGAGATGACCAATTTTTGTTGGCTTTTAAAGCAATCTCAGAGCTTGGTCTACAATTATTTTGCCTTTTGAATACATTTTTACCAAGAACTTCTTAAAAAATGTGACGAGAGTTAATTTTACTGAAATTTAAGGAACTCTTCCATACATCAGTTTAACCTGTCTGGAGACTGCAGGCCCTCATGGAGAAGGATTTATAAATACTTCTTCCAAGCACAATTGCATGTACATGTCCTCATCAATCATAAGCCTGATCCCATGTGTCGATGGGACTTTAATGTATCTCGTTGTTACCCATCAGAGTAAGTTGCACTTGCCCTTCAGCAGTCAGGTTTGCACTCATGGCCCATAACCTTCTGGTTACCACATGGTTTGCACAGCAAGCAGTGTTCACATCCCTGTGGCTTTTCCACAGCTTTTCTGTTCAGAATGTTCAGGTCACAGGTTGTGTGTGTGGTTTAGATTTGTTTGCTTTTTTAGAAGTGGCAAACATTTATCAAAAATGAGGTTAATGGCTGTGCCAAGGGTTGAACTGAAGTCCCACCCCTAATGTTTCTTACAGAAATGTCAGTAACTGAAGCCAAGCCAAAATCTAGTTGTTCACACCTTTCATGTGAATCCTTTCAAAGAAGAGGTGGTGTGCCCAACTTTGTCATCAGTTTTGAAAAGAAACTGAATATTGATTCATAATAGGGGTTGCATTTGTTAGCATTCGTGTTGGAGAAGGCACTTCCTCCTCTCTTTGACACCTTGACTCAGAGGGCTTAATTAGGCAAGAGATTATTGAACCAATGGGGATTTTTGTCTGAACAACAAGCTTCAGGAGGGGCCTCACTGTACTGCAGGCAGTGTTGTTCTCCTTGTATTGAGGGTGAGGAAGTTAGATCAGTATTTATTAAGTCTGAAGTGGCTTCTGTGTTCATTTGTGGTTCATCTGACAGCCATGCACTTTGCAGTTAGTGTTTCTATTTAAGGTACAGGCTTTGTCTCTCTCCTTGCTTCACACAGCAATGGGGAAATGGAACTACCCTATTAGAGGTAATTGGTAAAAAGCCATAACTACTGCCACACCATGCACTGAGGCTTGTATCTCACTTTACGTGCTGAGCCTGCAAGTCAGAGCTTGGAAATGATTTGCCTTCCTCCCTTTGTAATCCTATGCTGCTTCTGAGGCTTCACTGGAATGCAGGTCCTGAGGACTGGCTTATTATTCTGTCCTTTGCTTGTGAGCATGCCCTCACGATGGGAAGAGCTGTGGAGTCTTTGGGAAACATTAATTGGGGGCTAATCAGGAGCTGGTTGTCCTCCTTCCCCTGCAATCTCCACAACAGCTGCCTGTGTTGGTGGCAGGGCAGCTAATAAAGCAGAGGCAGCTTTTTGGGAGAGCTGTTGATTTGGCATGTCTGTTGTTACAGCTGCCCACCTGCTGCTGAGACTGACTGCCAGTGCAAAGGGTAGGAGAAAAACACGTGAACATATGTGCTGAGACTGTTTCAAGGGGGCATTTTTTGTGTTTGTACTCATGTTCTCATGCTGACACCAAGTGTTTGCATTTATTGCTCCATGTATGTGTGCCTGTGTACATACAAATGTGTACGTGTATGTGTAAATGAAGAGCAAAGACAGTTCATGCTTGTTGTGATGAATGTCACTTGCCTGGAACCTGTAATTAGAAATTGAGCTTTAAATACAGAGGTAGCATAAACACAAAAAACCCCAAAACAACTCGTTGAAATAGGAGTTTGGTTTGGTACCATTTAGACACATGAAAAAAGGTGTTTTTTCTGGGAAAAAATACAAATTTCTTGGGATTTTTTTTGTTTGTTTGTGGATTCTGTTTGTTTTTTGAAAATCAACATCTAGCTTTCCAGGCTGCCAAGCAAATCAGTTTTATGAAGTTGGAGGGTAGGAACTAATGCATAGCACTCAGTCTTTGTAGGAACATACCCTCATTGAAATGGCACAATTCCTTGTGCTACTTCCTTTGTGTGCACACAGCACAAATGCGAGCTGTGTGTATCATCTTTGCAGGTGCACATGTTAAAAAAAACCAAAACATGGAACCCTCTGGTAATGAGTGCTGCCTGTAGCTGTTAGAGCTATAAAGGTTTTGAAGTTACAGCTTTGTTTCCAGGCAGCTCTGTTACCTTTGTTTACCATTTTGCTTTTCAGATTTAATTTGTTGTATTTGGTCTGTCCTGAAGAGTGAGTGACTTTGGCAAGGTCAGGTTTTGTAGGTAATGTGATGTTGATTTGTGAACACCAAGTATGTGGCAAACCCAGCGGAGTTTGTGTGTTTGAGTGCTGTGAGCTGACTACCTCTTAGTAATTTCTTCTCATCTTGCTTTTTCCTTCTCTTTCTCTGGTATTTCAGATGGCAAGTGTAAGATTTCCATCACACACACAGCGTGTGCCAGGCAGTCTGTTGTCAGGGGCTTCCTGAGGTCCTGCTGCCTTTGCCATGTGCTGGATGTGTGGAGTGCCTGGTCCCTGCCTTCTCCTGGTTCAGTCAGCACTCTGTTATTAGTGGATGGTGCCAACTGGGAAGTGCAAGGAAATCCATGCTACCTCAGCATTCGTGCTTGGGCTTTGCTGGGAGCTTCTGGGAACTGAGTCTCATGGATTTGGTGTTGGAAGTTAGCTCCATTAGCTCCATGCATATTATAATTAAAATCAGACAAGCTGATAAGTGTTGGAGATGGTTGGCTGTAAATCCTGATGATAGTCAAGATAAAATATGTTCTAACTCACATGATACTGAAGTAAAGTTACCTGAAGGACTTGCCTCAAGGATAAATTCAAATTCTTTTAAGGATTAACATATCTCGTAAGTTAAATTAAAAGATAAAAATTAGATCTGATGTTAAGATGTTTGAAATTGTGAGAGCATAGCATATTTTAGTGTGAATTTAATCACATTTTGAAGGACTTCAACCTGAATGTCCATAAATTAGAAGAATGAGAGCTTGGTAGACCATGGAGGGACATTTGCTTTGCTGAGCTGGTCTTCCTGCTTGAACACTCTTTTTTACTGTTGTAAGCTTAAAATGATTGATAATAAAGCCCTCCACAATTTTATTTCTGTCATGTGTAGTGTTTGATATTGCTATTAAGGCAAGTGACAAAAGGTATACAGGCCTGAAGAGATGTAAGTGTATTACAGCAATGAGGCTTTCTATGCTAGTTCCCACTCCCTGAGACATTTTGATAATTGAGAGCTTGTTTCTGCTTTCCAGTGTGTATTAAAATGGTAATAATTGCATAAGGTCAGTCCTATCATGCCATATTAATTCTGAGTTCCCATTGTATTGGTCTCTGTTTCATTGTACCCAGGTGCTTCTATGGCAGACATTATGACTGGGAGGTAATTCTGCCTTAGGTAATGCTCTTTTTCTCTAATGTCCTTGTATACTGATGATTGAAAGTTGAGTATGTTTACACCTAGAGGATTCTTGCATGAAAGTGGTTGTTGTCTTTTAAGAGTGGGATATGTAAAGATAGCGTTTAATTCACCATCTTATTTTCTTCTCATGATTAAAGATTTTTTTTACTGAAGATGTCCCTTAGTGAAAGGAGGGAAGAAGACACAGCAGGAGAGTAGGGTTCTTATTTATGTCTGTTGATTTTAAGAGCGTATTGGGGTTGGGACAGTTTCATAGCACTGTGGAGGGTGGTTTGTTAGGATGTTCTTAGCAGCAGTGGGGGGTGCTCTGGTGTCCTGGGAATGAAAGGTGGGATGCCACTGCTGGCAGCACTCTGCTTCACACTGCAGTGCTGGGGAAAGGCTTTGGCACTGGGGCAGGTCTGGCTTTGGGCAGTGTCAGAGGGCTCTGGAAGGACTGCTGGGAGACCCAAATGGCAGGGACCAGGTTATGGAAACATGGCTTTAGATCTTGGTTAAAAAAGGATCCTTTCCGTTAGCTGTTCTCTCCTCTTCCACAGGTTGTAGTGAGTTACGTGGATTCACAAATGGCCAGCACAAATGGGTATGCTCTGCTCTCAGAGGCTGGGGATTTGTACAGGACAGGTCTCTACACCCAGGAATATTTCTTGCAAGTTAGGGCTGGTGAGAAAACAGCTACAATGTACTGCAGAATGATTGAGATCTGGGTCATATCTATGCTGCAAAATGTCTTGAAAATTGTTGATATTTTTCTTTCACAGAAGTGAGAAATAGTTTTTCAGAGTAATTCTTGCCCACGAGAAACGCAGAGATAGTGGTATCTTCAGGCATTAGCAAGGAGATGAAACTCCAGAAATGCTGATTTTACTGGGACAGTATCGACCTGCTGCTGATGAACACTTTATTTAGTCCATGAAGAAAAGCATTTAATACCTTGATCATGAGTTCAAAATATAAAAATGCTTGTGTTTTACTTTATTTTTTGGTTTATTTTGGGACATTGAGTTGGTGTATGCAGTAAAGTGTTTCCATAAATTCAGTTTTCATCTTTAGAGGTAAAAAATAATTCTCATGCATGATCTCTTTCTGAAAACACTTGGGAAAAAAGGCCAAGTACATTTAATATGCAGATTTTTTTTTTGTTTGTGTGGTTTTTTGTGGGGTTTTTTTTTGGTTTTTTGTTGTTGTTGTTGTTGTTGTTTTTTATTATTGTTTTTGGGGTTTTTTTGTGTTTTTTTTTTTGGATGTTGACCTAATGAAAACAGCAGTAATGATTAGTGGTGTTTGTTAAATTGAAATGTAAATGGAAAATGTTTACTTTTATCTCTAACTATTTCTATGTAGTTTTCTGTTTGTTGACAGGCAGCACTTTGTGTTTCAGCACTACACAGCTCCAATCAGCACACTGATCTCTATAGTCACTTTCTGCACGCTTTACCAACATTTTGACATCATTTTCCTTCCTTGTTTCCTTTTAACCTTTGTGTTTATTGAAAAACCCTTTCCATATATCAGGCGCTTATTATCTTTACTAATAAAATACTAATAATCTCCAGCCTTAGGAAAAAAAAATACTGTTTGGGGACCTGGTTCAGCTCATTTTTTTTACTCTATTTTTAATGAGAAAATTACTCTTCAGATTGTTATACAGGAGTATAATGTGAGATATTTATGAAAGATTAGACATTAAACCTTGGCATGCTTCCCTTTCTACAGGCCTGTCAATGTATTTCTGCCCAGTTTGGAATATTTGCTACTTGAAAAAAACCAAAATAACAAACACAAAAACCCAGAAGAAAATGTGTTTGCTTTGTATGGGTTCAAGTTTTTGTTTCCAGTTTGGACATTCCAGTTTAAGTTGTTTTAATTTCTAGTTAGTATTGAATGAACATTAACAAAAAGCATTGACTACAGAGGATTATTTATTTTATGCCTTTTGTTTTCCAATTTTTAAAAAGCCCTGAAAAATTGGTTTTGTTCAGAAATATTCCCAGTTTTTCCATACTTTTGGAGAACCAATTCCTTTGATTTTCAGTTTTTCAGTTATTTTAAATCCTTTTGAAGTTAGGTAGCCACATAGATACTTTCTAAAAGTGTGTTTGAGGAATTCTTTGATTATTTATGTGAACCTACATATGGATGTGAATGCATTTATAAGCGATATGTTTTGATGTGTTTGTTAGACTCTTTCTCATACTTTTATGTGTTCCAGAAACTATAAATCTTTATTAGGAAAAGCTTGGGTAGTACCTGATTTTTTTTGTAGGAGTTAAGTTTGTTTGGGCTGTAGAAACCAATAATTTCTGTACGTAAAAGCAGATTCAAAGGTATTCTGAATAGCTGGGAGGTATTTATTCTCAGTAGACAATCCAAAGTTTTGGACTGAGTCTGACTTGTGTGCTTTTGCCTGTAGCAGAGCACTTTATTGAGGCTGCTTAACACCTGCTCATCAGTCTTTGCTGTTAACCTGCTGTCGATGAGATCATTCAGTGGTGGATTCCTTGACAGTTTTCAAATTACAGTGTAAAGAGACAAAATGGATTGGTAGAGAATGAAAGATCACCTAATGTTTTCCCTCTCTAGAGGGTCGCTTCCTTTCCTTTGGAGACCTCTGTGTTTCCTGTCTGTAACTGGTGCCACCTCAGCTCAGATCAGATTTGCGCAGTTGTTTTCCACCTGCTGGATTTGACGACTGTTGGAAACTTTCTCCTCATAACTCTGTGGAGGTGATCAAGTATTGGTGTATGAAACCGCAATGGTGCGATGTCGCTGTTCCCAGAGGATGAAATGAAGAACTCCAAAGATTTTCGTGATCATCAGAAGGCTACTTTATTGTAACAAGGTGACTTTTTATAGAGTCTTTCGCTAACAATTACGTGATTGGCTAAATGGCACAACACCTCTCTAGCACCATTGGTCAGGGCAGAGAGAGCATGTTTTGAGAACAGGCACAAAGGGAAAAGTAAGCAAAGTGAAAACAGCAGCTGTTGTTTTGAGAATAAGGGATGCTTACAAAAACCTTTTATCAGTCCATTTCTTGAGAACCTAAAATTCTCAATAGAGCCGTCCTTGGAAAGGAAAGCTGCTTTGCCTTGAGAAAACCAGGGCTTTCTGCTGAGTTTCTCTAAGTCCCACTGAGAGTCAACCCTACAGTGCCCAATCCCTTTAATGCGATCACCTCAGTGTTAAAAACAAAACTCCCACCAGGATAAGCAGAAAGTGGTAGGGTAAGTATATGTTGAAAAGGGTATCCCAAAGGGCTGTCTGTGGATGCTGCCTGCACTATGAGATGAAATTATTATTGCCATATCAATAGGGCCTGTGTCTTCTAAAGAATTTAATGCCTTAGAACTGTTTGGAACTAAGTTCTCTGCTGGTTACTAGTTAGCAGAGGGAAGCCTTTGATAAAAAATGAAAATAGATAACACAAAAGAGAGAATTTAGTCTGTAGAATATAATATTAGAAGAATCCTTGTAAATTGATTGGGTTTTGGGTATGCCCTCTCTTGTTGTTGTCTTCCACAATTCCCCTATATTACCTATCTGCCTCTGAGTATTGACATTTACAGTCAAAACTAGTCTGCTGGTACTGTAACAAATGAGTCAAATCAGTGTTGAGATTTCTAGCAATAATGCAGTACAAATACTTTTAATAATTCTTTGGAGCCTCTGTGTGTGTTGTGGTTTCTGCGCTGAGGCAGTGAGGTGCTTTGTGAGTCACACTATCTGAGAGAAGCCTCAGGAAATCCCAAGATCCCACTCTGTGTATAAATATATTTATTTTCAAACAAGACTCTGGACCTGAATACTTAGTTACAATGTTGAAGTGTTTGTTTGTGGATTGTGGTTTTTTTTTTTTTTTTTTTGGAGTGATATGACAGCAATAACATCCTTTAGTTTCGTGCCTACATATCAGTAGATTTTGAGAGAAGACACAGAGTTGCAGAATGGTTTGGGTTGGAAGGGGCCCTCAAAGAACATCTGGTTCCAACCCAGCTGCCATGGGCAGGGACACCTTCTACTCAGAACCCCATGCAACCCAGACTTGAAGACTGCTTGGGATGGGGGGCACCCATAACTTCTCTGGGCACTTTGTTCCAGAGTCTCACATCCTCACAGTAAAGAATTATTTCCTAATATCTTATCTAAACCTGCTCTCAGTGTGAGGCCATTCCCCCTTGTCTGTCACTGAGTGCTCTTGTAAATATTCTACATGCAGAAGAGTTTACAGTTAGGAAACCGATGGCAATCATTTTTTGTGAAGAACATTTTCACTGATTTTCTTCTAGGAAAGATGTCATGTCTTATTTACAGTCTGAGGGAACTTGACATCACTGAAACACCTTGGCCTTCAGACCAGAGCCCAGAGAGAGGGGTAGAAAGGGGGAAAGCTCCTCTAGTTTGGGTAAAGATACAGGGAAAGAGAATATAAAAATAAGTTTTTCCCTCTTTTTCACTCAGAGTACAGAAAGAAATGGAGTAAGCTTGGGGTTTTATGCAAAATTAGTTTCAGGACAGCCTATATTCAAAAATTATTTCATTGGAAAAAGTGTGTTTTAACATGGTAATTACTAGTCATTTGCTGAGACTGATTATACTGTAAAGGAGCAGTTTAAAGGCCCAAGAAGAAATAAATGACTCAGAAGGAAAAAGTTGTCATCCACCCATGCAATCACCAGAAATAGAGACAACTTTTACACAATAACAGGTACAATTGTGGGTTAAGGAGCCAGGAGCCAAGGAGCTGTCAGCCTGGAAGGCAGCAGGAGGAGAGCCTGCTGTGAGGAGCTCCTCCTGACAAATCCCTCTCTGCCTCCATTTGCAGAAATGAGACAGCATTAAAATCAATTAGTGCTCAGGTGATCCTAGTTATTTTATATATGTATTTTAAGACCCACTAGATGAACTTGTTTGATTTAGTTAGTTGTAATGCATTTTTTTGAATGTCTGGGAAAGGCTCTCTGCTTCTAGAAATGCTCTTTGAAGTAGGATTTTTGGTACCACCGCTTTTGAAGGCATATCCAATTTGTTATGTGATTAGCTCAGATACCAAAAATGGCACAAGCCTTATGAGGTCTCAGTGCCCTGCTTCTTAGCATGATTTTCTCCAGCTGGTCTGTCTTGGTCACAGCATAATTGGTTCAAGAGTTCAAATCAAGAGTTTTTCTCTTGAAAGCTGGTTCACATATGACTGAGAGCTACAGCCACACCTTTAGGTGCAGTGCAAGCAAGCTAAACATGATCACTACAGATCCAGCTGCTATCACACAGCATTCCTGTAGGGGTAAGTGAGACCTGCCAGGTTTGTTCTCACCACTTTCCAGCTCCCTGAATTGCTCTCTGTCACTTGGTTTACTTGTGTGAGAAAGAAGCTTCCCAACAGTGTTCTCACTGACTCACTCCAGGAATTCCAACCAACATCCAGAAAATGCTTGAAATGTAAGAGATGAGTTGGTCCCATGCATGGCTTGAATACTTATTTGTGAAAGTGAAGTTCAAGGCACAGGACTTTCTCATGCTAGGAGATAATTCTCAGAATATAACTTGAAATCTCAAAGCTGCCATGTGGGATGGTCTCTAATAGAGAAGTTTGGGGAGGGACAGATGAGCAGTACCATGATCCTCTCTTCCATGAACGAACTTCATCTCTCCATGATTTATAAATTGAGTGGAGCCTCAGAGGTTTCAGTGGGAAATATTATTCCTGAAGTTGATGTTTAAGTTTTTCTTAATGAATTTTGTTCCAGTTGGCATCATTAAATAAAAGAAGCCATTTCTTTCAGTTCTCAACCTGCTTCCTGCCCCCCCAGTTCAGAACTAGAATTTAAGTTGATGTGTTAGTGAGACTTAATAGCATTGTATGTGAGGAAAGCAGCTCTTTACCTAAATCACTTCAAGAAATGATAGGAAAAAATACCAATATATACATTGGTATGTACCTATCATTCTTAAAAGGTGGTTTGAAGTTGAGTATGGCAGTTTTGAGTAGCCATCAGCTAAGTCAAGTGATACGACTCATTAAATTCTGCTTTCATAGATTAAATTGATTCCCAACAGCAGCAAAAGTGTCAGGATACAGTGAAACTGTTTTTCTTTTTCAGGGCGCTCATTGTTACTTTTTAAAATTTTATTTCCTAAACTTGGCTGGTTGAGGGGAGTGGCTTATGCTGCAGGGAGCTTCAGACGTTATCAAAACAGTCAAGAACGTACAGATCCTGTGAGTGAAGTTGGTGAGGGAGAAATGTCATGCACTTGCTGTGTCTGTAGTGGTTAGATATGCTCCAGGAGAGTAACAGTCCAGACTTGGAACCTCTGCTCTTGACTCTGTGGATTGTATTGTGTGCATTAATAGTCACTAAAAACACTTCACAGACAAAGAAGGGGAGGGAGTCAAAGAATCAAATGTTAAAAGGAAAACTGTTGGTGATCCAAGGGTGATGCTCCACCAGTGTGGAAATTATTGCTCAGGAATGAACATTGGCACCTTTTTTAAAAATCAATTAAGCTTTTCTCTCTCTGAGCTGGAGAAAGAGGTACTGCCTTTCTTTTTGCTGTCTATAAGGAACCAGAAGAACAGGAGAAGGACAATAATACGCCTTGCTCAGCAGCATGAGATATATCTGGGCTTTGGTTCTTTGTTTCGTCTTGGTTGTCCATTCAATTTCCATCTGGGTGCTCCCTCATGTTTGAACGTGCAGAAGTGTGAATTGTCCTTCTTGGAAGCAGAAGAATACAGGAGCACTTCTTATCAGAAGGAAAAAAAAGATAATGATTCTTGACCAATCTTTGTCACAATGGTTTGAAGAAGGTTGATAGTCTGGATCAGTCTGTCTGGTTCTTTGTTTTGTTTTGTTTTTGGTTGCTTGCACAAGGCAGGAATGAGACCTCCTTTTAATGTAGCAGGTGTCTGGCTGGTGATGACTTGCAAGAAGTAGTCCTGTAATGTTTTCTGGTTTTACTTTTCAGAAGAACTGTGAATAAAATGTATGTTTGGTCATGGCCTCTTAAGCAAAACCTTGTAATGCCATAAGCCTAGTGAACTTTGAGTTGTGAAGGTTGCAAAGTCTGAATTTCTACATCAGCTATGTTCTGGTTTTTGTATTAACTGTCACATTAAGAGGAAAGATGATTTGGCCACAATGATTGGCTACATTTATTGCACACTTTAATCTGCAGACATTGAAATGTGTATTTCCAACTTCAAAGGTTAGGTGTCAAGTTTTACAGTTGGGATAACTTGCACAGAATGCTAATCAGCAGCTCTAGAAGCTCTCTGAAGACTTCCTTATAGTCCACTGAGGAGTACTGGACCTTAGGATGTCGTATTTCCCCCTGTGTTCTTTTCTCACGCTGTTCTCCCTGTTTGTTTTCTAAAACATGTTTAGATGTAGCTTGCCCTCACTGCCTGTTTTGGTTCGTGTGCTGTGTGAATCTATGTGATAGCTAAATATCCATGAAACACACTCTCTGTTCATGCAGTGGGAGCACCTTTCTGCATTCAGCAGCTGAGGTTGCTTCACAGGTGAATATGGAAATGTAACTTCAGTGTGGATGTTGCTGACCTGAAATCTCTCTAGCTATAGAGTGCTTTCCTTAAAAAAAAAAAAAAAGGGAAAAAAAAATCTTTCTGATCAATCCTTTGATAATCCCTATCATTCTCTCTGTAGGAGACTCTTTTTATTTTTGTTTAAAAATACAGGATTCACAACAAGAGCAATTCTGATTTTAATTATTGATAACTTCTGGAGCCATTGGCAATCTAATCAAAACACAATGAGATAGTCAAACTGTGGAGAAACTAGATGAACTAACTTTCAGTGCATTGGATGAAAAAATAAAGAATGTTAACTTTGATGCCTACACTAAAAGCTGCGGAGACTCCTTAATACGACTGGGATAGACACACACGGCACGTACCCCAAAAACCAAAATTTCATTGTCTTCTGCAAAACTCTCTGGGACTGTTAACCAGTTTAAGAAGATGCTGCAAAGACTTGAGTTTTCTGTTGTATCTATGTGTTTCTTAAGTGACTAGTGGTTATCTCAGATAGTCCTTGAAGTGTCCTTGGGAATGGATAATTATCCTACAGTAGCACGTCTGAAGTCATATGGGATAGGTGGGCTTTTAGGTGTCTGTGACAAAGAGCCAATGTAACAGCTTCAGGCAGGATGCTTTGTAATTGAATCCTAGAGTTCACATGTACTGAGGACCATTAATATGTATCGAACTTCATGGGTAATGAGGTGGAAATTGAGAGATCATTCTGAACAGCCAATTGCTGAGCCATCTTTGTTAATTGAAGATGGTTTTTCAACTTTTGCTTGTTTTCTTTTCTCTTTTGTTTGTTTAGTTTGGTTGGTTTTATATGATGGAGATTGTAATCTTCTAAGAGTGACTTCTCTCTTTCCCCATCTGTTCTTCCTTCATTTGTTGGTGTCATTTGGATCTGGTTGGTTCTTTTCTTTATTTGCAGGGACTTGCTTTAGATATCTAGGGGTTTTTAGGAGCTGTCTCTGATAGAAAGACTTACAAGAACCTATGCAGGTCGAAGATCAGCTCCCAATTAGATTGCTGTAAAATGGAAGTGTCTTGCACAGGTAGACAAACTCAGGTGACTTCACATGGCTCTTGTGCTTCTGCCCACAAGGAGACAGGCACAGTGTTTTGGTCCAGAGCAGCTGGCTCAATTAATTCCAAAGTGGTGGGGAATTTTTTCAGTGTCTTCCTTCATACTCTTCTGCAAATTGATAGAAATGCTTTTGTGCTGTGACTTTAAGAGCAAAGCAAGTTTTTGCACTATTTTGCTTCCCAGGAGTACTAGAGCAGATACTCAGAGACTTGAGAATATTCTGGTGCTTTTAATTCTGGCTGGGAATACAGCGATGGTACTGTAATGGGGTTTGCTATCTCTGACCCTCCTCCTACAGGTGACAGTTTGTGGGAAGGAGCAGTGCTGGACTTGTGGGCAAAGGAAACCTCCAGTGATTTGACATGTAAAGAATCCCATGCTGAAAGCAAGAAGAGGTTTTTCTGGACAGTCATGACGGGTGCCTGCATTGTGGTTTGTTTTCTCCCACAATTTAATAATCTTCTCTTCTAAGCACAGCTTCAGCAGAGTCAGGTCTGTTCTCTCCTGGTGAGAGGGCATACAGCAAGCTAACAAACTGATTCTACTCTGCCACTGTCAGGAAGCAAAACTCCTACTGACTTAATTTAAAACAAAAACAACCCACAAAGCCAGAACACCAGAACAACCACAAATGGTTGGTATCTCACAGTGCTCCTTTCCTTCTTTGTCTCTTTAGACCCCATGGCACTGTTTCACTGTTTTTCTTCTGAAGAAAGTGACTTCATCTCAGCTTTTGTTGTTACTTTCCTTTAGAATCAAAAGGGAGACAGGCAGTAAATGGCCTATTTGTTATTATGACCTGATCTGCTCATGTTCTGCCATGAATGTGCTTAAATGTGAATATGAATGTGTCACACTGATGAACTCAGCATCTTGGTCTCTTCACCATTCAGGGGTTTTTGTCACAAGGGGTTCGGTAAAATTTCTCACTATTTATAATAGTATCAAACAGCTTAATTTTTATTTTAAATTGTCTTAACTTTAGCTCTGCTAGTTTTTAGTCCTTGTACAAAGCAAGTACCTTCCATTGACTGGCGGAGATAAAGCAATATGTACGTATTTTCAAAGTTTATTAAGATATTCTTAATCTAGATTTCAAAGTTTTTAGTTTAGTAGCTCTTGGTCTTCCGGACAGAATAGAACTGCTGTCCTCCAAACCCATAAAGCACTCTGAAAGAAAGTTTGTAGCTCTGTAAAATTTGGAAATAAATGAAAAAATATGTTTACCTTTGTTGTTGTTTAAATATAAAGACCAAATTGAAGGAGTGCTATTAGGAGACAAATTAAGCAGCACAGCAGAGGTGTTGTGCAGAGAAAGAGAGATCTTGTCAATAAAGGACTGTGCAGTGAATAAGTCTTAGGTTCCTTTTTGGTGCATAGCTTGGGAAGTCCTAAAGGAGCCTGATAGAGAAGTTTGCAAATATATACTGAGATCAGCTTTCATGGGAGTGAGATTAACCTTTAAGAATTCTTTATATCTAAATACTTTAAAAAAAAAAAAGTTTTACTTTTATCATAAATGAAGTAGTGCTTCAATTTTACCAGAATATGTCCTATTTATTTCTTTAGTGTTTGGGGTGTTTACCTTGGAAATGAACTTTGCTTTTTTTTAGGGTCATGGATGGTAAATATCTATTGTCCCTGAGATTAAGGTGATGGAAAAGAGCAAATGATTATCTTTCTTTTATATGCTTTGCCCTAGGGTCTCGGTGCCTAAACCAGTTATTATGCCAGTTTTCTCCTTCTGCTTTTTACAATGGCTAATTACCCATATTTTACTTTTTTTGCAAGCTTATATGATGGGATTGATGGAGTAGACAGACTCTCTTACTGCATAAAAAGACAGTTTATGGACTAATTATTTTTATGGTTTTTTTTTTAAGCCAGTGGTTAATCTAACTATTATCCTAAATTGAGGATAAGGTGGCCCAAACAATCAGAAAATGAGGGCAAATAACTAGAGCAGGAAGGCGTATTCAGGGGTGTCAGTGTGTGGTTTAAAAAATTATTTGACAATCACAACTTGGGAGCCAAAAGATGGTAGTTTACATTCTGTCTTGCAAGATATATTGCCACAAATAGAAAAGCAGGCTTGAGTGTCATTGGCATAACTGTGATACGATTACAATGATATATTACAGACGTGCAAAATCACTGAGAAATGCCAAGGAGTTTTAGTTTTCTTCTTTAATGCTTGTCATTTTTTTTCAGCCTCAGTGATCACTAACGTAAGATTACAATATAAAATAATTTGAAGGATTTTGCACATTTGCAAAATGTGTTAACATTCAAACCAGTGTTTATTAAAGTTAGTAACTAATTCTTGAAGGGTTTTTAATGTTAGAACCAGCTTGTCTCATATTTTAATTCTTTGAAGAAAAGAGGCAAAGTACTTTTTATACATGGAAACAGAAAACAGGTGAGACCCACCCTGTTCCTTTCTACTTCTGATGTGAGTAAGAGTTTGCATCAGTTCCTTTGGGGCTGGCATGGCTGCAGTGTGGAGCTGCAAAAGCGATCTGGAGTATTGCCTCTGGGCAGGGCTCAGCCCCCAAGTCACTGAGCTTTCCATGGCAGCAGGGTCTTTTGGTCTGCAGATGTTTAGGGGGCTGTAAATCATCAGTTCTAATCCCTTGTGTTGGTGATTGGAGTGGGGTGGGTAATGCCATGGGCCCGCAATCAGAAATCCCTGTCCTGGCAAACTTGCATCCTCTGCTCATTCCTCCAGGAGCGAGCATGAGCTGCTGCTGCTGCCACTTTTCACCTGCACAGGCAGAGCTGTCACTAAGGCTTCCTCCTGCACCCTTTTCAGCACTTCCCTCGTTATTCATAACTGGTTAGAAAAGACACCTTAAAAAAACCTTGAAGGGTGGTGTGTACAAGTGAATATAATGTCCTTTCATGCCTGGATTTGCAAATGTGGTGCTGAAAATATTTGTGAGACTTTTTCCCCTCTCCTCCTCCTCCACTATGATTAACCACAATTTAAGAAAAATCCTGTATGTCAGGCATATTTTTCTCTTTGATTAGAAGAGAAACTAGAATTAATTCTTTGTAGTGCTGTGTTGATAAAAGACACCAGGGTAAAAATATTTTGCTGAAAGTAAAAGTAATTTAATAAAGCGATGGTTTGGGTTTTATTCTTGGGTCCTCTGTTGGCCTGCTGTTAACCTTTCTCTGTCTTGTCATGCTTTGACTTTTCTGCCTGAAAGTTGGTACTTTTTCTTTCAGGTATTCTGGGGTCTGTTGAGTAGGAGCTTTATGGCAGTGTTTGGGAAATAACATTCTTTTAATTTGCATTTCGTGTTTGAGACCTGTGTTGCTTTCAGGTTGTTTATTTAAAAAGAAAATGAATATACAGATCAAGAGCAGATCAGATAGCTCAGTATCCAGCTCCTGCCTTTTTTGTCTGGCTTCTTCATGTGAAAGAATTTCTGATTTTCAGTATGCATGTCTTGCTTAAGTTTGGAAATAATAGCTTTTGTTTGTACTTAATTTGCTTGAATGCACATGATATGGATACCTGGGCTTTAGTGACAGTAGCAGCTTGAAATCCAGATCATTTGCCACCTATATTGAGATTGACTACAACAGAGTCTGTTTCTCCAGCAAGACTGAATTCTGATCCAGATTGCACAATTCCTTTGTGAATATAGCACTGCAGATGAATCACTTGTAAACTAAACAAAAGCAAAACCAAAAGCAGACAAATAAAATCAACCTTTCTTCCAAATCTCACTGGTATTTTTATTGTTGTCAGGAAAGAGGTTGAGTAAATATAATCAGTATTTCTTCACACTGAACTGCCATCATCAGATGGTGTAGATAAAGTAGAAGTTCATTTTCTAAGGCATCATACTTCTCTCAGATGTTTATAATTTCCTTAGATAAGATTTCAGAGAGCATATTATTCATAATGATAAAATGAAACTATATCAATTTAAACAAAGTGTGTCTTTTTTCTACATTAACATGAAAATATTTCTCAAGTGCTTCAGTAACCCTCTACCCCTCTCCTTATTAAATTAAGGATAAAACAATTATGCTCTTATGCATGCAGATATATCAAGCAAAGGATACATCCTTGTGGGTTCATTTTTCAGTAAACTAGAATGACAGTATCAAGCCTTGCTCAGCTCAGCACAGAAAGTGTGAAGGTGGAAATTAGAGATGATTTTCAGCATGCGCAAATTTCAGTGTCTTCCATTGTGCCCCAAAAGCTGTTGTGTGTATTGAGTGCATCATGTTAGCTTTGTGTGTTTTCAGCTTGATCTTGCAATCTGTGAAGGGCACTCAGCATTTTGCTGACTGCATGTGAGGTCTTTAGTATCTGCTGTGTGTATTGGGTGGACCTTTAAATATTATACTGTTTATTTCTGGGCCCTTGAGCTGGGTTTTGAAGAGTCTTAGAAAAACTGTATTTTTAGGGGTTTTTTTCTGTCTTTTTTTTTACTGTGTGTGAAAGCAGCGCAGCTCCTTCAAGGATTGAGACTAAAATCTTGGGGTGAAGTTACTGTCTTACTAGTAGTATTTGTTGGGCTTTTAATCATTTTATCAGCATTCATTTTTTATGAGTCTACTTTGCTCCATTTCCCACAATTCCTTTGTGCATGTTTGCTTAACCTTTTTTTTCTATGTCTTCAAGTAAATACTTTTTCTCTGGCAATATGAGAGGAATAATAGGTACTGATAGATTGAAAGGAGTATCTTAGCAGTGAAAAGAGGAGACAAAAGAATAGGATGCTCAGGTAGCTTTGTCTGAGCACTGCAAGGAGAGATTTTAAAGATAATACGCTGGCATCAAATTCCCCATCAGATTTGTTGGTAATTTAATTTGATGATGCAGATTAAATTTGTGACTTTTTCCAGTTTGGTCAATGCAGCGGAGAGCTGAGCTACCCCAAGCAGAAAGCCAAGTGCCCTAGGTTTGAGACTTTTGCCTCAAAGTGAGTATTTCTGACTGAAATCTGACATGGGGATTATTTGGCGTGCTCAGATGGGAACTGATCTGGTGAGCTTTTCACCAAATGCATTTCAGCTCCTGGTTTTAACTCATGTGGTGCTGCTGCAGTGGTAGGACCTTACTCAGAACACTCACTTGCACAGTCAGTCTCCTGAATAAAGAGGCCTTCAATAATGTGGAGAGAGCATTATTAGTCAGGTAATAATTTAGCTGTTCTGTGAGGGAACACAAGCAGGAAGCTAGAAAGTCTTAAATGTTCTTTCCATCATCACTGCTTTCTCTGGCAGTCTGCTCCCACTAACCCTTAGAGCGGTCTGGCTGCTTACTCACTGCTGTTTGGAGCTGTGGACAGTCAGATTTTGGGCAGACCTGGGAGGTGGCAGAGGTTGGCTGGATACAGCCTAGTGCTCAGTATCTAAGTTCCAGTCCTAGCTGCTGGCACAGGTTTGGAAAGCATCAAGCTGCTTTCTCAGCAGTTCTCACCTTTGGGATGGGGCTGAGAAGAGGTCTCTGGTACGGAGCAGTGCTGTGAGAACACTGGTGGGGCTTTGAATCTGCTGCTGAGGCAGGTTCTGAATGTGTTTTGTGTCATTTCAAATGTATGATTTATTGAGCTAATGTTTTCCTTGTATGCTGCTCTTGTCATTATGGTAAGTTCTTCAGAAAACTACTGTATTTCAGTTTGGTGCTACTTTCTTGATCATTTGTTCTGTGCTAACATAATGACTGCAAGAGGAAATACGTTTATGTTGGGGTTTTGCTTTATTGGACGTATTTTCCCTAAGTTCTTTGCTAAGCTTTTCACCAATTTAAGGAATACATTTAAAGAATTTCTATCACACTGTGGCCGTGATATTTAACAAAGAAAAGTCCTTTTTGTGAATAAGGAGATTTGAACACTAAAATGTTGTTTCATTGCTTAGTTTCTAGTTTTCAACATGCCAATATTGGGCTGAGAAACTTTAAATACAAGTAGCAGTGGCAGCATGTGGAATAACAACACCCATGGCTGTCTTGGGAGTTCTGTGTGTTGAAATGAACTCAAATGATACAGTTGTGCCTCTAAAATATAAAAGAATGTTATTGTGCGCCAACTACTTTATTCTAATGTTTTGATCTTTTTCTTATGTTTGGGTAAGAGGCTGTTGCACATCTAACTATATGTGCAGCTCTTCAAATCTCAGTTGCACATTCAGTGTTTGTATATTTCTACCAGTGCGTTTTTTCCAGCTTTGTTTCATTGCCTTACTTTGCTAGACAAAACATCACACAAGGAGATTCAGTGGAGAAGAATGGTAGGAAAATTAACATTGACTCATCCAGTAGCTGTAGTGTTACTTTACAAGAGATAGATATTCAAGCATAAATTTAAACTCATGTTAACTGTGAAACAGAAAATGTTCTGAGGCAACTTTCAGTGCTAGTAATAGCTACTTTATTGCTGTTTTGTGTGCTTGAAGTCTCTGCCACTGGGTTATGTCTTTTTATATTAAATATGAGTTTTCTGTCATGAAAATTGTAATTGTGTGTGCAATGGATTCTCAGGCAAAATAGCTGTGTAATTGCAGACTTGGACTGGAAAAATCCACTGTCATAAAAATACCTGCTAATTTTGAAAATACAAAGGCCTAAATCTGTTTTCTGAGAACTTGTGTTTGTTCAGAGTTCTTTTTCCTCTCTATAGAAGAATATTCTTGAGCTTTAGGAAGTGATTAATTGTACCTAGGAAATATTTGGAAACCTTTGAAGCCTTCCAGGTGCTATTTAATATCTTCTTTGAAAGGTGCAGGGTGTCAGGAAAGCTGCATTTTTAGATTTGATTTTCTTTTAAAGCTAAAACAATAAAGCTAGTGGTATTTATTTGAGGTCTTGGGAAGAGAATAATATTGGAGAGTACACATATATATGAAAACAAGAATTAGGCACTTAAAATTCTTGGTATGCTTCCACACTGGTTTTGAAGCTTGAAAACAGTGAGAATTTATTTCTTACCCTTTCTGTATTGTATTACATCATTCTATAAGGTTTGCCCTTCCTGTGTCTGTAACCTCTGCTCACTTCCTTCCTTATCTGAGCCTTTTATAAATCCACATATTTTAAGGCCAGAGAGGATTATCTGATTTGATCTATCTTGAATATCACTTAGGTAGCAGACTGATTGAGTTTTAGCAGGTTGCTTGGAGAGTTTCTCACCTTAGCAAAGGGTCTCAGATGGAGGGGAAGCTGCCATTTGCCTCAGGGAGATGGTTCTCATGGTGTCCCTGGTCTGATTCTCACTGCCTTTTCCTGCTTTGCCTTGCCTTTTTAGGCTTTGCACTTGGTTCTCTCCTCAAACAAAACCAATGAAGTCTTCTTTCTCACCTATTTAATTCCTTCTTTCTGCCTTTTTGTGTTAACCCCTCTACACAACTCTCATCTTTGCTTGAATGCATCTTTTATCTTCCTTGTTCCAATAAAAAAGAGGAATTGATAGATATTCCTGCTTTTTGGACCTTTCCTTTCTGCTCTGCTCTTGTTCTTTGATGTTTGGGTCCATGTGCTGGTCAAGGCAGGGCAGCTGCACTCCTTTTGAAGTTTCCTGGAAGGCATTGTTGAAAATGGTGTTTTCATTGAATTGTTTCTGTCCTCATCTGAATCTGGGAGCAGGGCACAAGGAGAAACAGGCTACTGTGTGGCAGGATCTTGTAGCTTCAATGAAATGAAAGGGACACTGGCAGAAACATTGCCATAAAACTCATCACAATGTGAGGGGCTTCAAAGAAAGAGTTTGGAAATCTTTTACAGGAGTCACTGATTGAGATTCTTTTACTGCACGTAAAAGCAGATGAAACATGCAAAGGTCACGAAAGAGCATTTTTGGTTCTTAATTTTATTGCCAACATTGTTGCTGAGAATCCATGGAGTTGTCTTCATCCTGGAGTTTGGAATTTGTACACTATCATGAATCATTCTGCTCAGGTGGCTGTCTTGTGTTTCTTTCATGGCCCTTTTACAATGACAGGAGTTCTATGAGACTAAGCAAGTGTCCTTTCCTGGGTTGCTATAACTATACTGAGAAGTGATCTTGTGCACAAAGATTGACTAGCAGAGTCTCTTAACTGATGTCATACCTTCATTGTAGTAAAGAAAATTACTTTTGTGGAGGAAAAAAAAGCACAAAAGCAATGTGTCAGGAAAGGGTGTGGGATGGCTGAGTTACTATTGGTCAATACTTAGCAAACTTCCAATAAAGGTGCACTAGAGGAGATCCAAGATGAAAATGTATAAAATATACAATTTGTGTATGCAAACAATGAGTTAGAGTAGAGTATCATGCCAAAATTAAGAGACTTACTGCATGGGAAAAAAATTGGTGAGGTATTTCTCATGTTATTTTTTATATGTTATTTAACATTTTTTTTTTCCTCTTGCTGGTTTGTTTTGTTATTGTCCTGATTTCACTTTTCTCTTTGCCTGCATCAGGTCAGATACAGCAGCTGCTAAGGAATTGCAGCAGAAGTGACAGTTGTGTACACAAGTGCTGTACTGTAGGACTTGCTCCACCTCATCTGCAGCTGGCTTCTTATAGAAATTGAAAATTCTTTCACTCAATATTGCTTCTTCATCTTCCAAAGCATTGTGTGTGGAAGGAAGGCTGGTCATCAGAAGATCTGGTGCTTTTATATGTGGGCTCTTTTGAGAAAATGTTGCTGCATTGCTGCTTGAGAACAAAACTGCAAGCAGGATACCAGAAGCTGCTTTTTCCCTAAACACACTGGTTTTTTTCAAGGTGTCTTGGTCTAGTCAGACCTGTAAAATGCACACTGCAGTGCCACAGTGGACTCTCATCCCAGCTGATTGCTGCATCAGATCTGCTGTGATAGAGTTTTCCTGTGACAGTGTTTCATTTTGTAGCAGTAATGCTCCTAGCATTTGGCAAATGGAATTTTATGTTCTAGGACCACCTTCAAATTATTTGATTTCAGCTTTGAAAGTCTTCCCAGCTTGCTGAGAGCAGTGCAGGTAGAGAAATGATGCTATTTCCCTCTGCATGCTGGAAACTGCGAGTGGAGTTGAGAATGTGTGGGATAAATTGTGAGCACCTCTGTGAAATATGATCATCATGTAGATGCCTGATAACTGTCAGTGTTGATCTCCTGGGCTGCTGATGTACTGATCTAGCTGAGATCAAGGTAAGTGTTGTACTTGTGAGTTATGTTGCTGTGCACTGAACTGCACAGAATGAAGGAACTGTGCTTTTGAAAGGATAAATGGCTATTACTTTTTTCTGAGTATCTTATCACTTATATCTGCACACAGTAAAGCATGAGTCAAGAATAGTTTGGTTGGATATTAAGCATTCCCCTGCCATGTCCATATATTGCTTTTTTTGGGAAGCGTTTGCTTCGGTTTTTAAAAAGAGAGACTATGGATTAGATTACTGTTTTTCACTTGTAGCTTTGGATACAGATTTATGCAGGTATGAGTACTTTCTTGATGCATGCTTAATTATTTCAGAGTAATTTCATGCAGATTTCATAACTCAGGGCAGTAGAAAAATTAAATAAACATTTGCTTAGAAGTAAATACAGTAGAAGTTAGAATAGAAGCACTGAGTTTATTCTGATGGCAGGAGAAATGGGGGGAGAGTTTTATCTTCCTCATTTGAGAATCATCTGACTTGTAAGGTGACACTTGGAGTGAAAAACGCTAAAAACCCTCAGATACTTTTTGTTAGGAGTTATTTTGTAAAATACTAGAATACCTTCTATAATGTTTCTTTAAAGCCTGATTTAATAAGGAGTGGTAATAGAAAGTGTAGGTTTTTTTTGAAAGCATTTTGCTACACAGATTGATAGAAAGAAGTAACTCTGAATTTTTCTCAAGGATGGCAGAGGGGAAACAGTAAGTCCTGTATTTCAGCCTGTTTTAATACATGATTGCATATAATCAAAGTGTCAAAGAAAGAAATGAAAACTGGCTTTGACTGTGTGTTGATTCAGCACAAAACTTTTTTGAAGTAACACTGGAAGTGTCACTGCCTGAAGTTTACTGGAAGAAAATTGAAGCCTGAGGTTTCCTGTTCAAATGCACAAATGAGGTGATGCTTGTGCTGAGCATCCTTGCCCAGCCTATTGTGCTAATTGTGTTAGTCCCTTTATGCAATCTGCTAGTGACCAGAGTCACAGAGAAGCAGCCAGCTGCACCTTCCCAAGAATAGCATCACTATTTCTGGCTTGGCCAGCTGAAGCCCAGGGCACAGATTTAACTGGTGATTGGCCCTGAGCCCAGAGCTTACACAATGTGTTACAATCGCCAGGCTCCTCCCAAAGTTCTCTCTGATCTTCGTATTTTCTCAGTTTCAAGACCGACATGGTCCCGTTCTCCTGTCTGTTTGTATTTTTCACTTTTTCTTGGCCATTTTTCACTTTTTCTTGGCCATATCGAGGTAGAGTGTTTGAGTCTGAGGTCCACCCAAACTGAAAGACAGAAGTCACAACCGTATGGTGTGCTTTATCCCGAGAAAGATGACATTACCTACATGTGCACTGGGCCAACAAAATACTTCAGAGTTTCTTCTGGCAATAGTAAATATACTACAAAGGAATTAGGCAAAGAAAGAAGCTTGGACAGCAAGCAAAAATAAAAATAGTAGCTGAAGGTGTAATACTGAGAAAGTAAAGGAGGTAATTCTCAAATGCTGCTGAACTAAACAGCTCAAGAACTTTAACATGGAGGAAGTATGAGAATTCTTTAAGGAAATAATACACACACATATTAACCTGGATGAATAATGGCTTTAGAAGTTCCTGTGGTAGAGGGGCAGAGGGGAGAGAGAAATAGTAATCCAGAGAAGGACAGACTTTTTAAGTCTACATCAAAAAGAGAGTTAGAATTTGGAGGAGGGGGAGCATATTTTTTAAATGTTTTTACATATATTTTTATGTATGTAAAGAAATTGTATGAAAACAGGTCACATGTCTGAAGGCAACGTGTGCTAAACTAACTTGAGATCTTCCATTGGTAAGCCCACTACTTGCTTAGGTGCAAGAAATGCAGTGGTTCTTACCTCATCTGTGTTTTGGCCAAGTTTTCTGTGTGATGTCATGTGGACCATTGTTGGTTTCAAAGGGGGCTGATACAGGAATGGCATCAGTGGCTCAAGAGGAAGGGGTAACCTGTTGTGCTGAAAGTGCTGTGTATAGGTCAGAGAGCTGAGGGTTCTTTCTGGACCCAGGTGTATTTTCATTACTGACCCTGTCATGAGGGGTAGCATGGTGTGTTTTTATCATGCAGAATGACTGAGTTAGTGGGTGTCTGAACAGGCCCTCACTGTGTGCAGCACCCATTCCTGCCTCAAAAACCAGGCTGAAGCACCTGCCCAACTTCTGAAGCAGGCAGCTGGCCTCCTTCTAGGGCCTCCTGAGCTTTTTCCTGCTCTGAGTCACTTGTAATTTACTGTGACCTTTGCCATTGCTCTCTACAGAAGAGCCGAATGGGAGCCAGGATGGAAAATGTGGAACTGACATATTTCTAACAAAAGTGCCTGGGAAGATCCTGATGAGCTTTTGCCATCACCTGTTTTGTGAGATGCCTAGAAATAGACCTTCCATTTTTTCCTGTGTTAGGATATATGTATTACAGAGTGAGGAAATAAGTACTTCAGTATATTTTGGAAACAGGGCTATTAATCTCTAATCTTCCTTAAAGGGAGGTGTAACAGCTGGTATGCTGATGACAATGGAAAGATAAAAATAAACCAGCTTCATGACAAAAAAGGAATGCTGACTGATTTTCTTTTGTGGGGTTGTATGTAGCAACTTTTTTTTTCCATGTGGGAGAGTTGTTGCAGGTGGTGCTTGCACAAAACCTGATAGCTATTATTAGAGTAAAAGAGTACTTTCATGTGGTAGTGTTCATAAAGAATGTGGATTGATGACATCTTTCTCTCAGGAAATTTATAATCAAAAGTGTAATCCCAACCCACGGGATTTTTCCTTCCCTGCTCTGCTGATAAGCTCCTGTCTTGAAGATGTTATCATGGGAGATTTAGATGGCTGCTCTGTGCTTCATAAGTACAGGAATGGGCAGCAAGGCATTATTGCAATAAATTTTAATGCATTTTAAAAGCGACTCCATTTGGGATGGAGTGTTGAGGATTCAGTAAAATTCAGGTTGTTATCATCAGAGGAATTGTTTTGGTCTTTTCAAAGTCCCCTGTCTTGTCAGCAGTGTATTGTCAAGCTCTGTGAATTCATCAAGGGTATTGTGCTATTTGGTTCCTTCTCTTCCCATTCCAGCTCCAGGAGTTATAACAGAATGTGATTGCTGTAACTCTGATTTGCTTGTTCATTTAACATGAGTATCTCCTGTGAGATATGATTTTTAGGGAAGTGGAAAACTTCAATGCTAGGAAATCTATCTGTGAGATAAGCTAAAGGTAGAAATAATTTTGCATGTCTCCCCCAACTCTCTGCGTTTTTCCAGTAAGCACTGTGGGTTTTGGAGTCCTTATTCTTGGATGGTTGAGACTAGAAATGCAGACTGCACAAAGTCATAAAGCTAAAAAGGATAATATTGATATTACAAAACAAAAAAAAAAAAGTACCTCAGGGATTTCCCCTGCCAGTGAGTAACCAGAGGGTGGTGAGACATCGTAGGTGTTTGCTGCATCCGTGGTTAAAAACAGCGAGGCTGTGCCAGAGAACCAGGGAATTCTTTGAGCTGTGCAGTCTTTCTGTAGGTCTCTACATTGTTATTAGGTGTATTCAGTATACTGACTGCAGCATTTCTGCCTGTCAGCACCCAGTGCACTCCTCTGGTTCTGTGAAACCCACTGGGCAGCTCTGCAGCCACTTCCTTTTGAGAAGCTCTGAAACAGGGGTGGTGGTGCAGGCCGCATCAGAAATGCATTCACAGTTGTGGGAAAGAGGGCAGAACTCACACAGGCTTCACTTAGGCCATCATTTAGCCTGTTGCTATTAGCTCCTGCTTTCCTGATGATGTAAAAACCTCCCTGTGCTTCCTTGGGGTTACTGGTGCTCATCCTTTGTTTGTGGCTCATGGTAGCCCAGCCTGTGGACAGTAACCTGCAGGTAAAGCCACACTGTACTGGGCAGGTGTTCATACCTTGGCTAGGGAAGTGCACATTAGAGCCCAGGCTCCTTTCAGGAGCACCCAGATAGCTGGAGCTGAGATGCTGGCTGGGGGTGAGGGGCAGCAAAGCCCTGAGACCCCTGTATGCCTTTGCAGATTGCTTCAAGAAAGTCAGCTGCACGAGAGGCTGCTGCTTGCTGAGGCTGACAGGCATTTTGTCTGTAATACTCAGTGAAATTACACGTGATTAACCCATCCCTCCCTGCCCAGTTCCTGTGGAGGGGTTCAGCAGTGGTTATTCACCATTACATCAAAGTAATTTTATCAGTTCCATGGGTTCTCAGCTGTTAATTTTATGGTTCTGTTCATAATCTGAACAATTGAAGCCATTGATTGGCAGTGAAACTGAGTCATCTCTGAGATGACTGTGAGATGTGGAACAGGCTTAGAAATACCTGGAATTATTCAGGAGCAGTCAGCTCTGAGGGGTGAATATGAGCTGATTGTGTGTAGACGATTTCAGAGTGGTAAACTTGGGATAAATTGTTGTCAAAACAGTCTGGACTGTGACTACCTCGCTGGTGATTTTGAAGCAGATATTAAAAACTTGAAGCAAGTGATCTGTCTATTCTCCATGAGGTTTATTTTTTTCTTCCTGTTTTTACATTAGAGAAAGAAATTGTAGCAACTGTGCATTAGTGAATGATGGCTATACAAGAAGAGGCAGTCCAGATGTTAATTTGTCTAGAAATAATTGTAATATGGCTTATGTCTATGATGTATAAAAGTTTTTTAAAAGCCACAGACAGTCTTTTTATGTCAGCTCTGTAGAGAGGAAGATAATCTACTTTAAAAGGTATTTTTATGTTGAAGATATGGAAAGGTCATGGTAATAATGATGTGGTATAGTTTTAAATATTTTCCTATATGAATTTACTTACAGACTCACCCTTTTTTAATAGGAAAAGAGTCATAGCCAAGCCAGGAGAAAGTTCTCTTTGCTTCGTTATGCCTCTTTTGCTGTATAGGAGACTAATGCTGCAGGAGTTGCTCCTTTTTTTCTTTTTGTGGAATAATTGCAATGTGGGTTACAGTGCAGCTGGAGTTGTTTAGCTTTAGGGGACTCAGGTACTAAAATGTGAGTGGAGCTGAGCACCCCATCAGTATAAACAGTTTGTGGGGACAAGCTGTAATGGCCACCTGTGTTTTCAGTTCACATGTCACAGCCCATGCTAATGTCTCTAAAGCACACCTAAGCCACCGTGACAGGGCAGGGACTGCATGCCGTGTGCAAGCCCAGATTAGGTGAGCTTGTGATGAAAATGCAGGATTTAACTCTACTCTGGTGCACCCTCAAGCAGGCATTTCCAGTGATAAGAGGCTTGTGAATGCCCGGAGGCAGATGAGAGCCTGCTGCACCTACTGCGATCATTTGATTTCTTGCTTGCCTGGGCTCTGGGAGTCTGTGGGCATTTCAGCAGTAATAGTAAAGCTGCTGAATTCATTAAGAATGAGATGAGAGTTCTCCTCATGTATCAATGAAATTAAATGTAGAAAAGGGTGTTTAAAAAGTGATAATAAATTTAAATAATTTGGTAGGAGGCACAGAGCATGGCACTATTGCACAGCAAGATCACTGACTTTTGTTGTATGTTCAGATCATTCCTGTGCTTAGTGCAATTGGGTTTTCTTCATGCTTCATTTGCTTTAAAGAGCTGTATGTTTGTGGAAGTGAACATTAATTGTTCTGAAATTTCATGGAGCAGACATTCCTGATCACAGTGGGCTATAGACTGCTTTTCCCAGAAGTGTCCTTCCTTATGTCTTGACTGTTGTGTTTCTAGTATGCTTCACAGCACTCACAGATTTTCTTTAGAAACCAGCTTAAAACAAAAGATAGATGGGTATATTTTTCTTGCAGACTCACTTTTTTTTTTTTCCATGCCTGGCTTAAACCCTTAGCTAGCCTGTTTCTGCACATTATGTATTTTTCATTTTTCCTCTCTGCTTAATTAAGTATCTCTTGATTGAAAAAGCAGCTGCTCCAACTGAACACCCTGTACAACCTCTCTGCCTTCTCTAGGAAGGACTGACATCATTCATAAAGCTCCAGTTAAGCTCATAACCGAGCCAATGAAGCAGATAAAAAAGGTTCCAGCCTTAACTTCCACTGGTTTTTTGGATATTTTTAAAGCCTGAGTAGGAATCTCTTGATTGGATGGAGTCAGCTCAGCAGAATAGCTGCTGTACCAGGAATGCACACTGAAAACTCGCGATGTTTTTACCAGTCTTCCAGGCACAAAATGTTCCCTTCTGGCACATGCCCAGGATGTCCCTATCTTCACAGAACTGGGCATTTGTGCCCATGTCAGCTCAGGCTTGTTTTGGGATCCCAAACTAGTGCTTTCTAGGAGGCACAGCCTTGCTGCTGCCTTGCTGGCAGTGCCAGCCAGTGCTGTGACTTTGGGCACTGGATTGGTCCCCACTGCCCAGAGGAACAGGACACACCTGTGGCTGCAGGCCTGGGGTTGGTGTCCCGCCCTGGCAAAGAGGAAACTCAGTGGGCTTTGCACTGATAATCACTTGTCCTTTATTTCAAACTAGAGCTTTGCCTCCCGATGGGTTAAAATGACTGTTTGTGCTTTGTCTCTTTAGATCGATTCATCCTGCCTACTTTTCACTGCAGTGGAACAGCCTTGGCAGAGGGGATGGGGAGGGAGTAGACCCAAAGCAATAAAAATGAAGCTTGACAGGGGTGCAAGCAGGCTGAGAAGTTGCTTCCTCCCTGCTGAGATGTGTAGATGTTTCAGTGACTCTACAGTGAATAGACAAACTTCTTATTTCTGTAAAGCCCTTTGCAGAAAGCACACCAAAAATAGGGCTTGTGCTCAAGAATCTAATTACTTAAAGGCCTAATCTGAAGCTGTTGTGGGAAATAAGAAGTTTCCAGGTAAATATGTGGCAGGACAGAGATCTCATGGCTTCATCTGTGTTATGTGCTAATAAGGCAGGTCAGAGGAAAGGAATTGCACACGTATTAAATTTACATGCATTCAGAAAATAACAGCTTTTAGCTTGTCTGACTGGTGGCAATGTGGGATTCAGTTTCTTTTAGTGTTTGTCTCAGGAAATATGAAATGCTGGTACCTTCCCTTGCTGCTGCATGCTGGTGGGAATGGTGTGCTGCATGCAGTTACCTGTGCACTGAAGAGAGGGCACCTCTACCATGTTCATAATTTATTATTTCCATGGCAACTAGCAACCAGTGGCAGTCTCAGAATATTTCCCCAGTATAAACTTTGTGTTTCATATACCACCTGAATCAGACTATGGGAAAGGAACTTGTCTGTCAAAGAAATACAGTTGGGTTCTTATTAGACTGTGATATATCATGTTGAAATCAGTCAAAGGTTTTCTCCAGACTGTGCATGGATTACTGGGTTCAGTTATTTTATCTGACAGTGACATTTATACTTTAAAGGTCAGCAAAAAAAAGAAATCAATGCATTTTAAAGGATAAAAATCAGTGGTAAAAGAACCCCACCAAATAGAAACTCATGCTTTAAGAAGCAGATATTACTATTAATGCATTTGCTGAAAGGCATCTACCAGTTTTTAAGGGCAGAGGATTTTTTTCATTAGAATGAAAGGAATTTCTCTAGTGAAGTATATGGAGAGAAAATTCCCTTTGGAGACAAACAAGTAAAACAGGGTTGTGAATTTTAAACATCACTACAAAATATGCTGCCATTATTAATAATGCTTTAGTCTGTGTGATTTGACTTGTGACAATATGTTTTTATATACTCAGAATCTATGCATTTTGAATTTCAGATTGGTGAGGCGTTTTCTTTATGTACTCGTTTTTGTTCATGCTGAAATGCAGTCATAATAATTAACTTTTTGCTGGAAAAATGCAAGATGACTGTATGGAAAATTAGCTTTCTGGTGGACAGCTGTTACCACACAATTATCACAAAAACTCTTGAGTTAGGTTGTCTAGGATATGGAAGAGACAGGTTAATGTGAATTACTCTCACTTTGCCTTTTTCAGTGTAGGTAGGGCAGTGTGTCTCCTACATCCACTAACATGTTGAGTTAAAATCTGCTGGGCTATTTACATAGTGGCTAATACCTCCCAAATCCTGGTTTAGAGAAACCAGTATGGGGCATTAGAGGGAACTAATCTTTTGTCCCAGAAATAAGCTTATCTGAGCAAACGAGACAGTCTTCATGCTGTTCCAGCTTCAACTGCCCTGCCAGTGTCCCCTGCAGGTCTGCTGTAAAACATTGACATCACTGTCAATCAAACATCTTTCATCTATCCCAAGCTGGCTTGAAAGTCATCACAAATTTGCATGAAAGTCACCCCAGGAGAATTAGGCGCCTGGCATGCTGGAATTTTTGAGGTCAGAATTAGAGTGTATTGGCAATATTAGTATTCTAGAATCCCTTATGCTGTAAAGGACCCTTTAGATGAGCCAGCCCAGCTGTGATGGGGACTCTCCTCAGTGTGCTGCCCTTTAGACCGTTCTGACACGGCTGCACGGGGCGGCTCCGCCTTCAGCCTGGCAGCAATTTATCCCCTATTATCCACAGATTCTCTGGGCTGACACGGCTTGTCTTGTGGAATGAATATAGAGAATTACATAGTTCTTATTCTGAAAACGATTTCAGAAGACAAAGTTTGGCTGATTAGATTATAAAAGTGACCTGGCTGAAAATAGTAAAACATGAATAATGCCAAATTCTGGGTGTATTTGAATTACTTTCAAGTGTCTGCTCAGAGTATCAAAAAGCTTGGTGGGGAGAGTACTTCTTTTTTGTGTTTGTGATAATTTTGCTTTCTGACCAGCAGGATTAAACCTCCAGATTCAGGGCTAGACATTTCTGCCCTCACGTGCATATGTACAGATGAAGAGGTTACAGTTACCTTCCTGTCAGAAGTGAGTGCTACAGAAGTACCAGAAAAAAGTAAACAGAACAACAGTTGTACTTTTTAAGTCAGATTTGATTCATTAGGAAAGTAGTCATCAAAGTATAAAAATGAGAAATTACTCTGTTGGAGGGAAAACCCTTAATTTTTGGTTCCAAGAGGCTTTTTCAATGAAATAAAATGATTAGCAAAGGACTGCAGATAGTGATGGATTGGGTCCTGAATGTTCAGACTGGGGATTCAGGTGTGCATAGCTTCAAGACAATGTGACATTTTATTTTCTTTCTGTTTGCTGGGCTGTCAGCCAGTTTAGAATGTGCTCCTTTCCTCTTCTTCACTGAACAAGAACATGCTCTTTCTTTAGAAAGAAATAGCTCTCTAGGCCTGCATCATATAGGGAAAAAACAAGAAGGCAGATGCATCCACAGAGGTGGAAACCATGTATTATGTGGTAATTACTGTACCTGGACTTGTTTTCTAACTTTTCTTCACCTTCCAGTATTTTTTTCTATTAAAGAGCAATGAATCATAGAATGGTAACTTTGCTGCACATCCCTTTGTCATGGCAGAACTTTTTCTGCTTCAGAATCTCATGAAACCCTGCAAGTTTGAGCATTTGACAAATTTGGTCTTCCTAGCGAGGCAGCAAGTGGGAATTGATTCTTATTAACTTAGAAATTTTGCATAAAGTTGGTTTGTTTTGAGACAAAAATAAGTAAATTCATACATTCCCACTAATTTATTTTTTAAGTACAGAAAAATACTATGTTATTCTGAAAGTAACTGGAGAGTGTTAATTATCCTTTACATTATTAAGGACAATGTTTTTTCCATTACCATCTTAAGTTGGATTTCCATGGACCCTTAAATTAGAGAGTGCTTTGAGTGCATGATGAATACCACTGTTTAATCAAGCTCTGACACGCTGACTAGAATTTTGTCATATATGCCTCTGTGAACTGAGGTTCTGTTGAACTGGTTTTGTATAACCTGTGAAAATATGGAGATAGTAATTCCATATACTTAAAAATAGCTGCTTTTAGATCTCTGGGGTGGCCACCTACACCATCTTCCCTTAGGCACCACAAAACAGGCAGGGGTCACTTGCAGACCCTATGTTGTACCTCAAATGTCATGAGACACCTATTTGTAGGTGTTTGAATTGTTCCTAAAGGGTCTGACAATCAAAAGCTTCAGTTAAAGATGGGGAACAGATGGGGATAGTTAATTAGCCTTTATCTTACTGTTGGGGTTTTTTTTGTTGTTGTTGTTTTGGTTTTTCTTTTGTGTGGAAATTAATTTTAGAGACTACAGAAAATACTGAATGAGTTCCACAAATAAAATTTTTAAGTAATAGCACTATTTGGTTCTTAGATGCAATATGACTGCATAATTTCTTTGTTCTTTGAGGTGCTCAGGATTTTTCCGTAACATTTAAATAAATGTCCAAGTATCTCCAGAACATGGTTTGAAATTTGGACTCTGAGTAACTCCAGGCTTTTTTGTCATTGCTCCTGATAAAGTTGGTAGTAACATTTTGAAGGAGGCACAAGCCATGAGTTTTTCTGTGCCTCTTCTGGTGGTGCCTGTGCAAGTGGAAATGTGGCAATCCTAAATAAAAAGTCCTGACATTGTGTGCAATAGATCGACTGTGTTCACCTTGGGCAGCATAATGTGGTGCTGACCTCTCTCCACAGGACCTTTTGTGGCTCTCTCCACTCCTGGTAGGTAGGGAGGGGCATGGAGTTTGTGTAGGTCCTACCAGTGCACTGGGGCATGTAGAGCAGTTGAAGGCCATAAGTGAAAGCAAATTCTTCCGGTTCTCAAAGTAACTTGCACTGGAAATACAGCTGTATGGATCATAGAGAGAAACAGCAGAATATAAGAGGGTTCTTTCAAACAACAGGGGACAAATGTCAAATATTTCCAGCTGTAGATTGTTAAATAGCAAGTGGTTTATTATAGCCATTCAAGTTAGAAAATGGTGAATGTCAGACCTAACATTAGCTTTTTTCTTAACTTCTTTTGTCTTGCTCCCCTGTTCTTCAGGGGAATGCTACATTCTTGCTCTGATGTGTGTTCTGTTCAGAACACACAATGCACAGGCATGCTGGCTGGCTCACTACCTTGTTCACTCTCAGGGAAAGAAATGCAAAGAAAACAGCCTTCCAAATCTGACTTGCTCATCATGCCAAAATGGGAAGATATGTTTGGAAATAACAGTTGAAACTAGGAAGGAATACAAAAGAGGGCATTGGCATTTGAAACTTCTCCAACTTAATAATACTGCTACAAAGTAATTTTATAGATCACTTGCACACCACAACCCATTTAAATCAAAGTGTTGTCCAGCTACTAGAAACAAAGGGATTAATCTTGACCATCAAGTGTTGTGCATTCACTGGTGTTATTTTGATGGAGGCTGAATAGTTATCTTGTAAAAATCTGGAGGGGAATAAAAGCCAGGGTAAATGCTTAGCCTCAGGCAAGGACACTTTATTGGAAGATTTTTATAATACAGTCCAATAAAATTTTATTTTTATTTGGGATTCTTTTTGTAAACAACATTGTAAGGTATTAAACAAAGAAAGAAGAGAACCTACCCAAACACTAGTTTTCTAATAACCACCACAGAAGGAGAACCTGTGGAGGGAGGAAAGTATGCTGCTAGAGGCCCACTGAAAAAAACAGACAAACAATAAAAGAACCCCCAACCCAACAATATTTTTTGATCATCTCTTAAATTAAATGGAGGGTGAGATGTACTCTCTTGGTTTTGTTTAGAAATATATGGTTGGTATTATTCTGTACGTCTTTTAATAGTGAGGGTAGACTATGCTAGAGCTTTCTGTTGTCATCATTACATTAGAGGTAATGTGGACATGAGTATAAATAATCACATTGAAAAGTGGCATATGCTTGCCTGCTTGGCAAGATGAGAGACTGGTTTTTTAATTTGCAAGGTGTTCATTTTCTGAAGTGAGGAGATACTAGAAGCAAAGGCTTTTGGAGAGGTTTGTTTGCTACACGTGTCCCTGGAAGGCTTGGTGCTGCACTGCCTGCAGCGAGGCACGCGGGTGTGTGAGTGCACTGTGCATTTCCTGCAGTGCAGCTCTGTCTTCACTCTAAGCTCTTGCTCCTGACTGCTTGACTTGGGAAAGAGCCGTAAGCCAAATCACACCCACTGTTTTCCAGAGTTCTGGGAGTCTTCAGGTAATTTGGCAGTTTCTAGAGGAAGGAGTGTTAGTGTTAGGGTAAGTGAGATCTCTCTCTGTTGTCTGCCTTTGAGGCTGAATGGATCAAGGAGAATGGATCAAACTAGAAGAAATTTCTCTTATAGGCCACCCACGAATGCTTCCAAAGCCAGGTATCATATGAAGACAGTGCTTCCTGCCATGCCCTGATCAGTAGTAAAAGACATGTAAAAAATTCTTATTGCACCTGTTAAACCAGATGTTCAATTCTGGCACCTCTTAAGAACAGAGAAGTGTGTATTCCTTTAGCTTTTGAGTCTGACCACGATTTGCATGGCTTCATCACAGTTATATCACTAGGAAGTTCTGTGACTGAAAAAGTGGAATTCTGAGTTACAGGGTAGAGTTGTGGAAAGTGAAAGTCCTACCTCAGTGAGCCGCTACCACCTGTCCCCTTTGGAACACTGCAGGTATTTGCCACAGTAACTAAACAGGTGAGGTGTGCTGTGGAACAAGGTCAGTTTGTTAAAATTGCATTTAGCTTCATGTACATATCTCACTAAAGAGATCTTCACACTGTCAGTCCTGTCACTGTCTCAGTGCTTGCTGTTTCCTCAGCAGTATGAGGGCTGTAGCAGGCAGCTGTCTAGCTCTGGCATCTGTCTTGTTTTCCTGTAAGGCACTGTGCACACCTGGGGTATGAGCCATGTAATAAATAATGGTAATAACTGTGATTAGAAGCAGTTGTCATGAAATCACAAACCCACTGAATATTGCACAAACTTCCATTTAGGCATTTGCATATACATTTGCAGAAATGTGTGTGAGCAAACATAAGCAATCTGGATGATGTATAATTGGTAGGGTGTGGAGAGGAACACATTGGCTTGAATAAAGCAAACCAAAATTTATGACCAGTATTGTTTGTTCAAGCTCTCTAAACACATTTCACAAAATTTGAGTTGTATGTTTTTCAAATGTGCTAAATATTTATAAAGTGCTTTCCTAAATACTGAAATATGGAATCAGACAGACTGTGTGGAGTTCTAATTTGATGTGAAATGTGTGCATCTACCAAGGAAGGTGTTGTTTCATTTTGTGAGGTAGTTCCAAACATAGACGGTGATTTTATTTGGTTTTGTTCACTTCTCTGCTTGTTTAGCTGTGAGTTTAGCCCTCAGAGGCCAACTGAAATTCTCACCACTGGTTTGACTTTGAAGGAGTTAAACCAAAAAAAAAAAAAAAATCAGTAACATGTAGGGATCTATTCCATTAGACAGTGCTATGTAAGTAATGCAATAAAGTCGTCTTATATTTTGCTGGTATCTGAGAAGTTAAGATCCTTTCAATTTACTTCCAGCTCGGTTTTGGTTTTAGTATTAAAAACACCTGAGGGTCTGTAAATACATACAGTTGCCTATGAGTTTTTCCTGCTGATGATTTCTAAGTGGTTTTTGATTTTTTTTTTTCCCTTCCTTTTCCTGTTTTCTTTGGAGTCATTTACATTCAACTTGTTGATAAATAGTGATTTACTGCCCTATGAAAACCTTGGGTTAAGCATTTATCTATCTTTGATTCATCAAAATAACATACAGGAATCTTCTGATAATTAGGCCAGTTTGTAACAACTCATAAAGATTTTTATAGCAGTTTCTATTTCTGAGGTGGATTGCTGGCTCTGCTAACTCTGACTACTTTAAACAACTGATGTCAATTAGAAAATTCCATATTCTTCAAATGTCCACATATCTGGTCTGAGTACTTCCATTATTTTTGAAATATGATACAACTCTTTGATGTATGAATGTTC
The DNA here is from genome assembly GCA_013397155.1 of Irena cyanogastra. Taxonomy (NCBI): domain Eukaryota; kingdom Metazoa; phylum Chordata; class Aves; order Passeriformes; family Irenidae; genus Irena; species Irena cyanogastra. The sequence goes on from VWZV01006847.1 coordinate 890,829, forward strand.
TTAAATTTTCATTTGCAGCACTGAACATTCTGTTATGAACTGGATAGCTTCTTGTCCTCACAAGGCAGTGGTAAACACTGATATTTGAAGTATGTGAGTTTGGCTTTTACTAAAAGAAATCATAGTAGAAGTTAACCTGGAACTAAATGTATGTTGGACCCTTAACTGAGCTGAGTAAATGAACTTTGTACCAAAGGATCCTTGTGGACCAAAACTGAGGCATGGAGAAGAGTACAGTAGCAGCTGGCACTGGAGCATTTTATGCTGTTTTTATTCAGGGGGTAAGTGGGAATCTTTAAATGCTGTTTTTTTGGTTTTTCCCAGCTGAGATTTGAGGAGCACTGATGGAAGTCAGGACTTTTAAGAGTCACTTGAAACTCAGTAGCTTCCTCTAATCTTGCCCTGCAGCCTGGCACAATGCAACAGTTGCACTTTGACACAGTGGGTTAATGTGAAACTCAGGATCAAGATCGAGACTGAATGGGTTGAAGCATTAAAATAGGTTGAAATGTGGAAAAAAAATTTCTCTCACCCTTTTCCAAAGTTTTGTGCTGCTGTAATGAGTGGCTGCTGTTATAAATTCCTCATCTGAAGTCGTAGCTGTCACTTAGTGGCATCATTGGCTAGAGCTAAAATAATGACTGTGTCAAAATACAGGAGTGTAACTACAGGGGAGGGAATCAGCAGCAGCAGATTGCAGCTTGCCTCTTAAATCAGATACAGTTGTTTTGAAAATGTCCTTTGCAATATTAATAATTTAAGAGCCGAACTGTGGTTAAATGCTTGGGGGATGCTAGAATCCTTAGATGTCCTGTTAGGTGAAATTGTTTGTTATTTATGTTTCCCTTGAACTGTCAGTAGTCTCTAATATATGTGTGCTGGTTTGTATCCCAACCTGCCAAGCAGAAGAGGCATTTTGATAAACTCAGTGAGGCTTTGGTCTTTTGGAGGATGATGCTGTGTAATGAAATTGATGGATTTTGTCTTTGGAGGGGAGAGTTTTGGCTGCTTTATGCTGCAGCCTTCAGAGTGGACAGGGTAGAGTGTCAAATGCCATTTGCTGTTAGACATCTGGTCAGTCATGGCCTGCCCAGCCTCAGAGCTGGAGAACTGCTCCTGCTAACAGAGCCTCTCGTTTTGTGCAGTGCAAAAAGGACTTTGCAATTTTTGTTTAAATCCAGGTGCACACTGAAGCACACTTTGTGTGCCTGGGAAGGTGGGTGCCTTATGGGCAATGTAATTTGAATCCAGCTCTGAAGGTGTTTTACAAATGACAACACAGACACACAGTCTTGTCAAAACAGGAATGTCTCTGATTGCCTCAGGTGTATTATTCTTCTTCCTATGGGGGGCTGCCTGCTAACTCCAAAGGAGAATTGGCACATGTGCATGAAAACAGATCAGGGCACAGCTTACAAAGCTATGTCTACCATTTGTAGCTGTCAAAGTGTATGTGCTTGTCTTCTCCTTCTGTTTGAAGTCAGCATTGTTCTTGCATCTGCCCTGTCCAAAATCTGGATGCTGTCAGAGAATCATAGAAGATGATCTATCATGCTAACATAAGTAGTTCTTTCCTTGAGAAGCATGTTTGTCCTACACAGAGGTAATGGTACTGATTTTAGTTCTCTATTTTGGCTTGAGAGTCTCAGTGGGCTGTGGGCAGAGGTGGTTTGGGGCCTGAATGAGAGGTAAAATACAGATGGAGCAGGACCAGGAGGCAAGGTGGGAGGCCAGGAAGCTCTCGAAGGACAGGGATCATGGTAAGGATGATCAGTAAAGATCATGTAAGATCAGTAAAGATCATCCTTACTATGGTCATGTACTGATCATGGTGAGGATGATCAGTAAAGAGAGAGCGGACTATGCTGCTGGGGGCTGGAGAAGGCTCCAGAAACTGAAATCCACAAGGTGAAATGGTGTTTGTCTCCATTTATCAGTCTGTATCCTTAGATTTCTGTGCTGGTTCACCCCTGAGAAGGAAAAACTTAACCCTTAATTTTGCAGCCACCTCCCCCACCCCAAGACAGGAAGATATGAGCACATATGAGACAACTGTAAAATTACAGGTGTGTTTTTTGGTGCTTTGTTGCATCTAGTCTCTGACTCCCTCTGAGAGGTCATCCTCATGGTTCCTCATGGTTCTCTGTTGACATTTCGATCTGTCCCAGTTTGTTCAGAAGTTGACCCCTAAGTCTCTGACCTAAACTGTGCTGCGTGGAAGGTTTGCTGCAAGACACTTCTCCCTCCTGGCACCTTCCCAGCCTGGGAAGATCCACCACAAGGTGTGTTCCTTCTGGGACTGAGGAAATCAGAAAATACAGCTGGAGATTATTTTGCCCCTTTCCCAGCACATTTTGCTAGTTTTTCTTCTGTGAGTTCTTTGTGCTACAAGACCCATTGGATGCTATTGAAGCTAGTGCTTAACCATAGGAATAATTAGTTTGGATACTGGAGACCACAGTAAACTGCATTTAAGCAAGCTAGGAAACTGGAAACCGTTATGTATCTGGAGACAAGCTCCTCAAATCAACTTTATTTTCAACAGCAAATATTATGCAAATATCATCTGTAATTTATTTTTTTTAAATTTACAGCTCCTTTCTTACCTGGAGTGAGTGGGTCCTCAGCTGCAAAGTTGCATTCTGCACTTGTGTGTGCATTGTCTGCCGTTGCATATGGAAGAGAATGATCTGGAAGCAAGTGTTAGCCAGACTTTGGAAGCAGAGGTCAGACTGACCTTTCTCTGTGTCTGAGCGATCCTTGCTCTGATGTACTGTTAGAGCAGTAATTGAATGCATCTCACAGTGAATAATAGCAACTGAATCATGCTTTTAAAATTTTTTTTAAACTCTCCACCAGCCTGAAAAGAAATTAATCTGGCAAAAGTTGCACATATTGCTTTTTTCCCTTTCTCCTGAGTTCTTGCCTTTCATGATTACCATGACAGGGCATAAAAATAAGAAAGAGGAAAGAAGCTGCTGTTGTGCATGCTGCACGTTGGGAGCATGGCAGTCCCACACATGGGAGGGGAGTGGCTGTGAGCAGTTCTGTGCACAGGTGCTCTGGGACAGGTGACTGCACAGCCCTGCTTCCCTGCTCTTATGTTGTCCTGTCCAAGGAATGGCATAGTTCAGTACTGTAGAGAAAAACAGGTATTTTTCTGTTAATCTGACCTCATTTTGGGAAAAGAGACAGGGAGAAAAGGGAGATTGATTTAGTCTCTATGTATCTGCCATATGCTGAGGGAGCATTAGTCTGCACCTGTGAGGTGGCAGAGGTTGAAGGATGTGAAGCCTGACTTGGTGGAGTGTTGGGGGGGAAGGGATGGAGGCTGCGAAACAATTTGTTTAGGAAGCCTGTGCAACATGTTGCACTGAGGGGTTAATCTGATTTTATCTGTTTTACTTGCTTATTGAATAATTTGCTGTGGTCCTGTTTATCTTCAGGATAATGCACTATAGAGGGTGTTTTTCTAGCACTACTGAAAAGTGGTTACGTGCTCAGAGGCTGTTTCACAGCCAGCAGTAAGACCTGATGTGGTCAGACAGGTGGTATTAGCCTCCCATTTTCAAACCTCTGCTTTCACTTTTGAATGTACAAATCAGTGGAAACTGTAGAGCTAAGTGTTTGCAAGCTAGTGTTGAAATCTTCAGGATTATATGTTTAAACCAGCAAAAGGAATTTTCTTCATGAATGCTAGACCAGCATGCTTGAAATAAGCAAACAGGAAGGAATCATCAAATAGATGACTGGGATATGCTGGGTACCATGGTGACAAGGATGGCATAAATATTTCGGTTCAAATCGTTAGTTAGTTGCAGAATTCCTGGAGTGTGCAAGGCTTTTTCCAAATACATAAAACTTTTAAGGAGAAATAGTTTAAAAAGCAACTGTTCAGGGGCCTTTTTAAAAAGGCTACAATCAGTGGTGAGCTCTGTATGTTAGCTCGTAGATTGATGAAATGTATAAATGGAACATGGAGCAGGGTCTCAGCAGCAACCTTGCTGGGCCAGGCTTGCTGATAGATTTATATCTGATCCTGAAGGAGAGGAGTTGGTTACTTGAGAGGGCGAGGTTGTGATGGGCTGTGGCTGCCTACAGAGTCACCCAAGAAACAGAGCAGCTCAATGTTAGTTATGTCTCACTGCTGCTGCTGGGGGTAATATTTCCTTCCAGGAGTTTGTCAGTGCAGGGCTATTTTCAGGAGCAATCCACTAGAAATTGCACACTGAGCCCAAGTTGGTAAGATAATAAGCAGATAATAGGTCTTTCAAGTGGTCCAGTTTAACCTTTACTTTTCCTTTTCCATCTAAAATAGAAAAAACAGTGAAAGAATCATGCTATCTGATTGAGGGGAGATTAAAGGCCTTGAGAATTTTTCTCCTTAGCAGAGAGAGATCTTTTTAATTCTGTACAGTGTAGTTTTCAGAAAGAGGACTTTATTGCTCATATTGCTATGTTATTTTTCAAAGTGCGTGCGTGTAACTTTTGAAAAGCTAGGGTCTCACAAAATCCCTTCATTTGGTGCATTTAATGCTACTTTGATTAGTCAAATAAGCTTTGTGCTACCCTTCTACAAACTTCTCTGAGTTGCAGAACTGGATGCTCCCCTAGGGGCATCTTTACTGACTTTCCACCTTGCTGAGGACAGGTCTAAACACTGAGTGCAAAGCTGTTGTGAGCTTTGCACTGTGAGAATGGCAAAAGCTGAAGGATCATGTCCCAGACAGTTCAGGTGCCTTTCTGTTCAGTGCTGCAGGTGGGCTGTGGAGTGGTACCCACTGACAACAGCTGAAATCTCACTCATTCTGCATTGGGGGTGACAGTAGCTTTTGTTCATCTCAGATCGCTGCTGAGTTCCCAGACACTAAATAACTGTCACCAGACTTTGTTTTGAACTTTTTAAAGTAACACAAGAATGTGCTGAGAGAATGCCTGTGTGTATAGATGTGTATAAATGAAATACGTGGGGGTGTGTTAATTTTCTTGTACATCTGCATCTGTAATTAATAATGATATTTCTCAGAGATTCCTGTAAGCGAGACTCATGTCAGGAAAGTGTTCTAGTCTGAGAGGATAAAATTCTAGTTTTAGAAATTTCTAATTTTAGAAGTTCCTGAAAGTGCAGCAAAAGGTACAGGTGGGTAGATAACAGGAACTTGCACACTGGCAGATGAAATTGATGGTGTTGGTGTAGCACATTCAGGGTAACACTGCAAAAGAGTAGAGTGGAAAACAGAGAGGGAGCAGCGTGAGGAAGGACATTGCTCCAAGCTTGAGCTAACAGGCTATCACTTGTGCTGCTGAAAGTTTTCCTCAAGGGGTGATACAGTCTAGCAGGAAAATAACCAGCATTTTTTGTGGACTGCAAAAAGTGCAGTGGCTGTTAGAAGAGCTCGAAAGAGTACATATTCAACATCAAAAATGGGAGAAAAAAATCACAGTGTTGACAGAGGGCAGTAGAAATATTATGAAGAAAGGAGCAGCTACTTTTTGGTTGACCCAATGTGCAGACATTAGATTTCCAGGAAAGAGGGTGGAGAAACTGCTTCTGTAGTTCAGCTAGAGAGAAAGGGATGAAAGAAATACCACATAGGAAGGATACTGGAAGACAAGTTAGCATTTGAGCAGGTCAGAAATGTTAAGGCTTATCTGCAGAAAAATGTCCTATTAGAACATGCCAATTTGCTGAAATTTATGAGCATGTATCACTTTGGATAGCAAATTCTCTTACACTCTGATTCTAGTCAAAATGACAAGCAGAATTTTCCGAGACAGCCCTTCCAAAGATGATGGGAGTTTCATGCTCAGGTCGTTGTTTGGTTGGATTTCCTAAACTCCTATTAGTATTAATGCTTGTTGTGTGCAGTAATTGGAGACAGAGTTGGAATGGTATTTAGCTCTCTTATTATATTTGAACTTTGTATTTTGTCTGCTCTCAAATGTCTCATTTTGAATTAGAAAAGGAAGAGGTAATAAGATGACCTTTATGCAGACAGGGGGTTTGCAGCTTCTTCCTACCTTAAAATATAGTGGTACTCCTCACTGATATTTATACTTGGAATTTGAAGAAAGAAAATGTAGAACAACTAGGTTGACACCATAATTATCACTGATCTATAGTTTATGAGGGTAAGCAGCAAAGCTGAAATTGGAATTTTAGGACTCTTTTGAGGACTTTGGTACCTTACTCTGGTGAGCTACTGCCAAATAAATATGTAATGGAATCTTTTTTTTTTATTCTAGATTACAAGATTTGAAGTGAAATAATCGTATTTCACTCCTAACTGAATTTTAGTGCTACTTCTGAAGGAAAGGATTAATTTTAAATGCTTTCTTGGATATTCATTTCCTTTAAACTGGAAATTGCTTTTGTTAAAGTGAAAACTCTTGACCTTGAGTTTGAATGTTTGTCTTCTGTTTCCCGCCCTAACTTTGTTTAATAGACATCTACAGTTTACTGGAGAAAAGCCATTCTAATTCCTCACAGGAAATGATAGCAATTCCTCTATTAAAAGTTCAGCCTCTCTGGTGAATGGAGGTTGGACTACTTGGAAACAGTGCTTCATGATTTGCCTCTCACAATTTATTGCATGGAAGTGGAAGACTTCAAATAGATTGCTTGAACTATTTGAGCACACCCTGAAGAAGGTTTATTCCAATTATTGAATTTAGATTTACTTTTTGAAAGTTCAAGTATAAAATCATCTATCCTGGTGAAGTCCTTTGCATCAGGTATTTGTCTAAAGCACCTTGTCTATGGTGGTTCTTCAGCACAGCAACTAAGACTGTCAAAATGCTTTCTAGCAGCAAGATATGTGGTTGTAGAAATAAAAATGCTGGTTAAAAAGTCTCTGGAATAGCTTGGCTGATTATCTCATGTGATGTTACGCATGGATTTTTCTGAACATACATAGTGAGATTTTCTTTTGCTACAGGCTTACATTAGACTTAAACTGTATTATAGGCCTGAGTCTGATTTTTTTAAAATTGAATTCTTGTTTATAAGTATGAGTAGCCTGAAATGGACCTTTCTCAAGCTGAAAAATGGGCAAATAACTTGGTTCCTGTGTAAAATCCATTCCCAGGACCTTCGCTTTCTGAGGCTCCTGCAAAACAGCCACCAATTATATTCTGGTAATTGGTCATTTTTTCTACCTGAATAACTCTTTCACAGCTAGAACTTCTTCCAAGGTCATTTGTTTCCCCTGATAGAGTGAGTGGTATATAACATCTCTTTTGAGTAAGCTTTTGATTCCTGGTGTCTAAACCATCAAGCTCTCCTACACACCTTAGGCCATGCAGCTTTGCTTCAGCTCCATCTCTGTGCTGCTTCTCTGTCTTTTTCAGTTTGTTTGCTTTAATTAGTTGTTGTGTAAGGTTCTATTAGTCCTGTGAGCTATCTCTCAACTTTCTGCTTGCTGTTTACTAACACACCCTTCATCATGAATAATCTGAAATGCATGTACTGGACATGGCAGCAGCATTTGCTCTCCCAAGATTGATTGTAACCATGGAATCACAGCTTTGATTTATTGTAGGTCTGGGCAGTGACTGTGGGTGATGGATCATGGTGGTCATGGTATTTCAGAAGTAAAGTTCAAATTATATTTTAAAAGAATTTTCCCCTCCTTTGAAGCATCACATTTGTAATCTTCTCATAGAGTTTATGGCAGCAGATGATTATAGTGATTGATTCTTCCAGGATCCTATTAGGCCAGCTTTATTTTGCCAATATGGCTTTTTAATTAGTGGGGTTTTTTTTAATATTTTCAACAAGAATTGATTTTTGAATACAATCACTGGTAATATTTCTAATAAGTCACTCCAAAGACTAAGTTCCTTCATGCTGGCAGTAAACAATGTAAGGAAATAGATTTTGTCATGGAGTGCAAATGGTTTTAATCTATCAGTCTGTGGGCATTAAAGATTTTTATATTCTTTAATTTTGTCTTAATAACTGAAACCTAGCTACTATTTAATTTTAAAATTTAGCTGATGGTGCTGTTTTGATTGTCTCTTAGTACTGTGGGGTTGAAAATTCATTCATTTGTTTGAGCTCTGGGACTGTTCTAAGGCAGGACAAGGAGTGGAACAGCAACAAATGTTGTCAAAAGTGAAATGCAGTGGGTGACTTGTGTGGAAGTCTGGCTGAGATGGAGTCAGCTTTCCCTAGTCCATGCACTGCTTTGCAGTAGCTTATGGCAACAGTTACTGATGTTGCAGGGCAAATCTGAAATAGGGAGATTGTGGTAAGAGAAAAATACTTCTTTCACTTAATTTTAAATATCTGAGTACAGCACGGCACATTGCCCTGTTCCAGGACTGAAATATTTTTGTAAAATGCATTGTAGTACAAAAGGAGAAACCATATTCAAGTTTGAACTGGCTGTGTAGAGGTGGAGTTGGTGGACAAGGCAGAGAAGACAAAACTGGTGATGTGTGAATGCCTTTCCTCTAGTGTTGTTGGCTTCGAAGGGAATCGTTAAGGTTGGAAAAGACCTCTAAGATCATCAAGTCCAACCATTAACTAGACACTGCCAGGTCCACAGATGCTTGGATGTTAATGAAGATAAAATGCAAGGGATTTCTGAGGCTTTGGATGTGTTTCTTAATGATCTATTTAAATTAAATGAATATTACTGCTGTTAATGTAGAATCTGGGTAATTTACTCACTTTAAAGGATTTTGTCCTTGCAATAACCACGTAAAATAATGCTCTAAATGTTTTAGATGGGGAGTGGAGGCAGAGACATCCAGAAATAAATTTTAGGGTTTTGTTTTATAGTGTTAAAAGCATCCAGGAGCTTAAAAGTTTTATTATAGAAAAGACTGGAAAGTTTTGAAATTGTCACAAGTGTCACCTCTTTACAACATCAGACCTCTGAGTATGTCAATGAATATGATCCTGTGGGACTTGCCAGAAGCCAGAGATGAATGGTTTAGGTGTAGGAAGCCTCTAAGATCTCCTCTGGTTTACTTCTAATGCAATTCTAAAGACGAAATAATTTTACTCTAATTTTTTCTTTCCTCACTTTTCCCTTTTGTTTGGATATGTAATTCCTCTGAGAACCAATCTTCTCTCATGAAGTGCTGACAGGACCTATCGCTGAGTGGATGACATGCAAGTTAGGCTGCCACAAAGAAGCAAATTCATGATAACTTGATAATGAAAAAAACCTCCATGAAGAGCATTGGCAAGTTATTTATTCAAATGTGTGTTCGATGTTAGGATTTTTTTTTCAAGATAAAACTAAATGCTAGAATTTTTGGAAAATATTTATTTTTTTCCCAGTTTTAGTTGGGAATTAGATATCTAAAATTATAGTTACAGATGCCTTTGCATCATTTAGGCATTTTTAAGAGTAAAAATGGAGTCAGGAAGTTATCTGTCTTATTTTCTGGCTCACGGCCTTCAGGATTTTTTAAAATTAATAATCACATGTAATAAACATACAGAATTTAGCTTTGTAGTGTTAAAGTTACTAAAACTGATGAAGGCTAATCACTGTCAGTGATATAAATCACATTTTAATCACAAGTTAAATTTTTGCATTTCCAGGCACGTTGTTGCTGGTGGTCAGAATACTCAACTCTAACTGTACCCTATCTTTATGTGATGAAAAGACTGAGTGTTCTTATCACTTAAATCATGGCTCTATTCACTTGACAGCATTTTCAAAGTTTTTCCTTATGTCTTTTTTTATTTCTTTCACCATAGCCCTTGGTTAAGGTTGATATCAGAATGTGCCTATTTTTATGCATTATAATACAATTCCTTAGCTGAATAATAAAACTGTATATTCATCCAGTGTATCAGATTTAATAAGCACTATCATGATCAAAGTCTGCTAGTACCAAAAGGTTCCTTGCCATTGTTTTCCTAATATTATTTGCAAAATAGTTGGATGGTGCTTTCTGGGATGGCCACCTGCAGGGAAGGGCATGTCAGCCTGACAAGCACAGGCTGATGAACACAGTTAACTACAGATTATTCAGGATCAAAACAGCAGGGAGCCATGAAAAAAAATCTGCTCTTGGATGGAGAGCTGGTATTTTCTCTCTGTGAGCTGGCCATCCCACCTCTATCCAAATGGACTGGCTTTGCCTGCTTCTTTCTCCATCTGGAAACGCCAGAGCGAGCTTTCTTTTCTGATCTTAGCCTCTGTCAGGCAAATGGAGAGGAAGCACAGGGGGACATTGAGCTAAGAACTTGCACACACTGAGCCTCAGAGTCCATGTGCAAGGCAGGGTACCATGCCACCCAAAGTGATTTGGAGGTGTGCTACGGAGTCTTGCCTTCCTAATTCTGCAGCGGTACATGTAAAAAAAGTACTGCTGAACCTGGAAAAACATCTCTTCTGAATGTGTTTGTTCTTGTAGGGAATAATTCTGGCCTGATTATTATGAGTTACTAACCCCTCACATGAGTTTGGTGCTGCTGAAGTGGAACACTGGGCCCTCAGGAGCTGATGGTTTGCATTCCACATTGCAGCTGAGTCCCATCCTACAAGGCAGTGGTTCTCCAGTCCAGGGGATGCCTTTGCAGAGTAAACCCTCCTGCTTCCTCTCCTTCCCTGCTCTCACAGCCCTCTTTCCTTCTCCTCCACCCTGCCCTCCCCTGCTGCAGTAGCACTGGGAGGTGTGGGAAGGGCAAAGCTCATGTGCAGCTGCAGGAGCTGCAGAGACCTTCAGGGACCCAGGACACGTTCTGGCCCCACTGGTGGTGGTGCTGTAGAGTCACCTGGAGCAGGGCCACTGCTGGGGTGAGGTGACCTGCAGGAGTGAGACCCTGTGAATCAGGCAGGGCTTTAGGGGCTCTCCAGCTCCCTGCCTGCCCAAGTTCCTCCCAGGTCAGCGGCCATCCTGGCGGAGTTGCAGTGCTCAGGACAGCTCTGCCTGCTGTTCCACTGAGCCCCTAAGATTTCACTTTAAAGGGTGGAGCAGAGTCTTTTTTTGGGGGAGAAGGGGAGAAGGTGGTAGACCATTAATGATTCCAGGGGAGGGAATGACTGAAATGTGAGGGTGCTCTGGGAGTAGAGTTGAGTAGACAGGGCCGGTCGAATTCCGAGAACTGCTCCACAAAAATAACACTAAAATTTGATAACTGCGGCTGTGAAGAAAAATAAACTCTAACTTTATTAAGTTGCCATTAGTTATATGTGCCCATTGAAAACAAAATCATAAAATTAGTGCTTTCCATGTAGCATAATCCAAAAAAATGGTATCACATCCATTTAATAGACCCGCAGGATACAATAACTTTCATTTTAACATCGCTTTCAGCTACTTCCAGTAGAGCCTAAAAGAAACCAGGCAACTTTAAGGGGAGCTTGACCCTCATGTTTGTAACTGTAATCAGATTATATGAAATCTATAATTAGAGCACTAATATGAGACATTCAAATTAGTTGAAGTGCAGGCTGTAACAAAAATAGACATCAGACATCTGATGAGTCTGAGACACCAGACATTTGAGTGTGTATGCAGACCTTTGGAAAGTCTTTAACAAGGAGAAAGTAGTAGTATCTGTCTGAAAACAGCATGATTTTCAACCTTGAGTTTTAAGTCTCCATAGTATAACCTGTTCTTTTGACTCTCCAGTCATATTACTTATGTAGAAAATGCAAGAAACAGCTACTTGTATCTTTAAAGGCTATATCTGCAGCTTATTTTAATCTTTCCAGTGAAAGTGTCACACTAAAATTGTAAACACAATTAAAAATTGAAAAAAAGAGTTCAAACCCTTGTCTTAAATAATGTACAATTATGAAACATGAACTTTCATTTTTTTTATTAATTTTTTGGTGTGCATATATATAAATACATATAATCCTGCTCAGTTGGCTGAAGGGAATTGTAAATCAAAGTGACTATTTATTGCAATGGGAATAAGGGATAGGTTGGATTAAAAAAAGGAAAACTGGAAGTTGAGATATAAAGCATCGAAGGCAGTGTCAGATAAATATCACAAAAATAATTTGCAGGAGTGAATGATAAAATCAGAAAAAATAAAGTTTTTGAACAGTTCATTTTGATTCTTCTCAACACCTTTTTGGTTTGTGGGTGGTTTTAGATTTTGTTTGTTCATTTGTTTGTTTTCTTTCTTCAGAACCAGGTCAAAAATGTAAATGAAGGTAGCAGGCTTGAGGATACACTTCACTTTGTGTTGATTATTTCCTTTCTAGTCTTTAGTAGCTGCTGGAAGAATTTTCCTCAATATTCCCATGGCACTCCTCAGTGTCCAGTTTCTTCATTTTCACAGTCAACCTTGCTGTCTCTCTTCACATCTCTTTAGCCCATGGGACTGTGCACTTCACTAAATCCACTGCGAGTTTCACATGATACATTTTCTTCTTTTCTAAGTAGATTTTTTTACTCACTATCTCTTCCAATTGTCATCAGCATACTGCAAAGTTCAAGAAGGCTCTTTTTTTTTCATGGTATGTTTATCCTCAATTAACTAGTCTATGTTCATCCTAATACTCCTGCTTTAGCTTTTGCACTTATACTGTACCGTGGCTGCTCAAGGGAAGTGCTTTTATTGCTTGAACTTTATTGCTGTAGCAATGGAACCCTGTTACCTCCTCTTGCCTCTTGTGCTACAGACTTTTAAGCAGATTTTCATGATTTTGGTCAAATTTGTCCTTGTGGGGCTTGGAAAGAGTCCTTGGATATATATACACATACATTATATCTGTTTATGTATACATTAAGTGTGTGTATATATACACACATAATATATATATACATACATATTTATATATGTTCCATGTAAGTAAATCTCTCTGCATTATGGAATCAATAAATCAGTCATTGATCACTTCATGAGTGGGGTCTCTGGAAGAAGAGGACAGGCATTTATTTCACTCATTAAAGGTCAATTAAAACTGTATGTTTCAATCACTGAAGTATAAATTAGAAAAATTATGATTTAATTTCAGAAAGCACAGGAAAATGTCTGTTTGTTTGCTTGTTTTATTGTAAGACTTCGTCATAGGGGGGGAAAGAAAGCATAAATCAGGATACTATTATAGTATAACCAGAAACGGATAAGCTGATATTTTTAATATTAGACTCTTTCTACATGAAAAAAAGAGAGAAAAAATGGTCGTGGTGTCTAAAGAATGCAATCAGTGACCTTCTAAATCTCAAGAGCTCAACTTCCAGCTCTCTCTTTTTCCGGTGTTAAAGCACATTTTGCTGATCGTTCATTCCACTCCTTTGAGCAAAAGACCTCTGTTCATACAAACACTGAGCACTTGTTTCCAGGGGAAAAAAAATGTTTCTTTTTCATGGGAACAGTAGCTAGTGTAGGAAAGCCTGGGAGGTGGCTGGGGTGTGTGGTTTGAGTACTGTCACTGGATACGCACAGCGACGTTTCTGGGGACTTGTCAGAAGAAATGAAGCGTGAAACTGTATCTGCAACCTCTTGCTAGAAGGTTTTGAAATCAGGGTGTTTCCAGCAGCTTACGTTCCCTGTAGTTTACAGCTATATTGTCTCTGCTGCTATAGAAGTCAGAGTAGTGCCATGTCAGGAAATGCATCTGGATAAACCATGGAATATTCAGCGTTGGAAGGGACCCACAGGCATCTTAAGTGAATGGCCCATACGGGGATGTTTAGGGTGCAGGTGAAATCCCTTCTTGTACTCTGTGACCAAGATCAGCCTTTTGATAGTGAGAAAAATGATTATATGAATGAATGAAGAGGTCTGAAGAAATACCTGAAACTGAAATGAACCTCATTTTTGCTTAATGGAGGAAATTAGGAGGCTAAAATGACAAGGAAATCTAAGCGAAAAAAAAAAAAAAACCAAAACCAGCAAAACCTAAACAACCAGAAAAACCCCCACAAAAACCCCTTCCCAGTGTTATTTTGCCTTCCAAAGATTTCTAGCTGGCATTCTTAAGTTGCCTTTTGGAGATCTGAGCCACATTGTCCTGATAAGAAGTCTCTAACCCTGCTTCCCCCTGCCCCAAGTTATTAATTACAGTAACCAAGTATATTTCAGATGCAGAAGTGTTTGAACATATTATGTAGGAACAAAGTACTATGATTGTCATGATTGATAAACTCAAACCGTAAGACAACTGCAAGAGGCTTTACCTATACTTGGTGCATAAATGAATAGTGGAATGAGAACTGTTAGTTCTCATCTGTTCCTTTTATGATTAATTAAACTATGTGTAAGTTATCTTAAAGCTATAAAGAGGTAGAGTTTGATGTGTTGTGTCCCCAGAAAAAAACCTGAGGTAGATTCTGCCTAGAGTGAAGAGCAGAATAAAAGGTAAAAATAAAAATGCTATATGGTTCATCTGGAGTTCAAATAGACTTTCCATGTGTTTATAAAACATCACATAGTTGAATTGTTCCTGTGAACTCAGCAGACTTAGATTTTTTTTCCTCTCAGAAAATGGAATATGTGAAAGTAATGTGAATTTATTAGCTATAGTTTTAATATTTTTTGTTTTCCTTTTACTGCATTGTAGCAATTGTAATCTTTTCTTAAGGAGAGGTTTCTCTTTCCCCCTTTCCAGCTTCTCCACAAGAACTGAAAAAAGAGAAGTCAGTAATTACATTAGTCTTGTCTGTACCTGATTGATGGATTTTGAGATGTCTGGCACTAACATATTATCCTATCCTTTCTGGCACAACATCTTGTCCTCTTCCAAGCCATTGCTTTATTTAAAGTAGCTGAAATTAGCACAGTGTCTGCTCCTGTGAGCTATGCTCGGATGTGTGCATTTGCCAGCAGCCACCAAAGACAGCAGCACCTACACGGTGTTGCTCAGCCAGACGTGTCCTTCACGTCCTTTTCTAATGATGACATTTCCTCTGGTGACTTTTGGAGTTGCCTGACTCCTTTCCAGTAAATTAAAAGACATTAGCTAAGTTAATTAGGGAAAAACGTAAGACCTCTTGAAATATTAACCTTAGGGTGTATTGGACTTCCTAAATGGCCTTCAGATTAATGGCTGTGATAAGTGGATAAAAGCTTGTCAGATTTTGGAGGAGTTGCTTCATCTCTGAATCTTACAATCAAATTTAAATTTACTGAGGCAGATAGATCTCTCAATTAATTTACTCATAGGTACACATAAAGGAGATGCTATAGGAAGCCCTGATTTCATAAACATGCAAATAGACCTCCCCTGCTGCCACTGAAGTAGGCTGAGAACCCCAAATACGTCTCGCTTTTGGATGTGAAGAGTTGACTCCTCAGCTATCTGTTTACCATTTATCCTTTTCTGTAGCTGAGTATTTAATGAGGAAACACTGTTGTCCTAAGCCTATAAATATTTCTCTTTGCTCTGTAGAAATAAAGTAATAAAAAGTTTACAGTGTCTTCACAAAGGCCACATATTCCATCATGAACATAAGCTGTTGAACTATCAGGATTGTAGCTTGGAGAGACGAGTTGCATGGGAACAGTGATTAAAAAGCTGAGAAGCTTTCTTTGCTTGTGTTTTTTATTGCTGTTTGGGGAAAGAATGGCTTCACATCCAGAAAGGTGTAAGTGTGTCCTGTGCATTTTAAGTGTTTGTCCTGATAATCATCATCAAAGGAATAAATTGCAGTGTGTACTAACGATGCACTATATTCATATGGTGAGAGATCTTGGACGTGGGAGGAGACTTGGCATTGAGTTTCTTCACACAGAGCAAAATACAGACTTGAACGTTTGTGGGACTAAGGTCTGCACGTGTCATTTTTGGGTTTGTAAAAATGTGCTATTTTGTTTGCAGTCTGATGAGTGGAGAGCCTTCTGACAGTAGTCCTGCTGCAGTGTTCCACCTCAGAGTGCCCAGCTGTCTTTTCAGTAATCGTTACTCATTTTGTTCTTAAAGCATGGAGCTGAGAGAGAGATGCCTGAGGAGCTGATGAACAAAACCAAGAGGATCTATGTTTTTGTTCTCTAGCATGTTGGTTATGTGTTTTCTGCCCTCCCTCGGGCTCAGGGTTCTGTTGTTGAGAATGGAGTACTTGTATTTGCCATTGTATACAGTAGTTGTCATAATGCAAATGAATAATTGGCAATTGATTTTTTTCTGTTTGTTTGTTATTGGCAGATTCCTACAAGAGGGAGTAATCGGTGGTCATTATATGTGACATGAACTTAGTTTTTATTTTCAACTCCCTCTTTCTTCTGCCAAGAGATTTGTTATCTCAGTAGGGATCCTTCTCATCTTGCTTTTGTCGGAAAACAGTGAAGAAAAGTGGAGTCTACAACTGTTTTTTTAATCCCTTGGCATTTTTCTGCAGAGTTTTATGGAAACTATATTGCAAAAATGGGCCTTAAAAAAGTAGGAAATTAAAGACGGACATGTATTTTTTTTCTCATTTTCCAAATTCACTGTCTGTATAAAAATGTTCTTTGTGAGTCTAACAGCTATCCAAGGAAATCAAACTGCCAATACTACCATTCTTATTACAGCCTGATGGACATCATGTAAAGAAAATAAAGATTGTCCAAAGGATCCTTCTTCCATGTTTCTGAGCTAAAAATATGCCTGCAGTTGTCCTTGCCTTGCCAGCGCGTGAGCAGATACTGGCCAGGTTCAGGATGGGCTTGGCAGGGCAGTGAGCTCTGTGCAGCTCTGTGTCCATCTGGTGCCTGTGGTGTGGTGACACAGAGCCTTAGTCATAACTGCAGCCAGGTGCCCACCCAGTCAGGGAGGGCTCCTGGGGACCAGGCTCTGGACAAGGACCAGGCTCAGTGCCCCAGCACCACCTTATACTGAATGCTCTGGGAAGTGAGCGTTGGAGTGAAACTGTGGCACCTGCCCAAGTGGCAGCACAGGAGATTGGAGATAGTACAAAATTAGCATCATTGAGGACTTGGTTATGAAAAATCTGAGAGTGATAGAGAAATAGTAACCTTACAGAGAATGTTTCCTCAGTGAAGAGTCCATCTATGGAGGGTGCAAACAGCATTAGAGCTGTCAGCTCTGACAGCCTCTCTGCTGTTTGTGTGCCCAGACACATAACTTTTACTTGAGCCTACAGAAATGAAAGTTCCTTCAATCACAGAATCACAGAATAAGATATGTTGAAAGGGACCCACAAGGATCACCGAGTCCAACTCCTGGCCCTGCACAGCACCATCTCCAGGAGTCCCATCATGTGCTGGAGGGAATTGTCCACGTGTTCCTTGAGCTCTCTCAGGCTTGGGACTGTGACCACTGCCCAACCATCCCCTTGGTAAAGAACCTTTTGCTGATACCCAGCCTCAACCTGCCCTGGCACAACTCCAGGCCATTCCCTTGGCTCCTGTCACTGTCACCACAGAGCAGAGATCAGTGCCTGCCCCTCCTCTTCCCCTCCCCAGGAGGTTGTGACTGCAGTGAGGTCTCCCCTCAGCCTCCTCCTCTCCAGGCTGAACTGACCAAGGGACCTCAGCCTCTCCTCATATGGCTTCCCCTCAGGGCCCTTCACCATATTTGCTGCCCTCCTTTGGACACTCTCTAATAGCTTTGTATCTTATATTTTGGTGCTCAAAACTGCACACAACATTCGAAGTGAGTCCATACTAATGCAGAGCTGAATTATTATTTGCTGACTTGAAGTTAGGTAGACAAGAGCAACTAGCTCCTGTGACATGTATTTATACTTTTTTATCCTGTCCAGATATTTATAAAGTACACTGGGATTCTTAGCTGAAAGGTGTTGTGTGAACACACACAATAATTACTGTCACAGTGTGAAAGAACAGGGTCTTCCTGCCAGTAGCCTTTCCTCAAGGGGCGATTTCATTTCTGTATCTGCAGTAATTTCTTTGCATCTCTCTTGAGATCAGAACATGCAGTATTTAAAGCTGACTTGAGAGAGAGACTCACTCTGCAATGCAATAAATCCAAAGGGATGAGCTTCTGACTTCTCTGCTGGACACTTGGCTTTGCACACACTGAATGAATCTATCAGATCCTCAGGTGATTTCTAATTTTCTCTGAATGACAAGAGACAACCTTTGCCTCTCTATTTCAGGTATGCCCTTTGCATGTTTGGTTTGTGTCAGGATGCTTTTACTTACATTTGCTTATCCCAGTGTTACGGGTCTTATCTCTGAAGGGTGTTCTTCAAATGTCAAAATACAATAACCAAAGTTACCATATGGTAACAAGTGCGTTTATGTGAAAGCTGACAGGCTTACAATCCCAACATCTTAAATGAGTACTATTAATTCAGATACTCATGTAAAATAACATGGCTTCAGAAAACTGCATCTCAGCCCTTCAAGAGAAAAAAAGACGTGTTTTCTGAAGGTACTGGTGGATCGATGTTTAGGTTTCTGGTACTCAGTCATAGCAAATATTAAACTGAGCAATTTAATGCAATGATTAAAATCAGTTTATATGAAAAGCATTTCATTTCAACTGAGGCTATACATCAGTAAAAGCGTATTTTCTGCCAGTACAGCTATTTTTGCTCTCACAAGAAGAGAGAGCAGTTGTACTGTATAGTGTCTTGAAAGGCATTTTAATGTATAAACAGCAGTAGTGAGGTGAGAAGCTATTACAGCTCAGTTCAGTGGTTTACCATTGGGCAAACAGTTGGCAATTATTGTACTTGGAAGAATCAAATGGATGATTTGAATAGAAATGCTGGTTCTTCGGTGAATTCCCTTTTTACATCAGTTGTGGCATATTATCCACGTTTTTCCAACAGTAAGGAGTTTCCTGAGGTGCTTTCCCTTGTGCTTTTGAATGCTAAGTGTTAAAATCCAGCAGGAGAGACCTGTAGTTGACCTTTCATGCTAAATGTGAAAGGGCTGTTGTAGCCTTTAAAAGGCTTTTGTGCTTCTGGGCCTCCTGAGAAGCTCCAGTACCCTTCAGATTGGATCAGCTGTTTCAGGTGTGAAACATCAGTTGTGCAGAGTAACTTAAATATTTTTAACCTTTTATGATGAATCTGGAAGCATCTGTTTATGCATGCAAGGCATCTGGCTTTGTGATGCATTCTGTCCCTTTTCCATCTGTTTGGGAGTGATAATAACCTGTGATTTGACTCTATTCAAAGTAGTTTTTATCTTTGAAAGTCTGAAAATAATGTTGATGTGGGCAGTATTGAAAATTTCTGTAGCCATTATAGGAACTTCAACCTTTGATACTACAAGGAGTTCAGAGTAGAAGTTTGCCTTTGGTTAATCCTGAAGAGCTTGGATTGAATCACACACGTAGGACTTTCTGTTTCTATGGAGAGGTGGTCAAATGTCAGTCTGTGATCTCAATTTAAATGATTAATCAATAGTCTATGTATTTTTCAAAGTTTAAGTTTCTGATAACCTTTGTTTTTTATTTTTTTTTCCTTCTCCCCACCCCCAAAATGTCTCATGTCTTGCTTTTCTCTCATGTCTCTGAGAAGGGACTATGCAGCTTCTAGGTCTGTTTGGTCAGGCAGTGCAGGTGCTGGCATGTTGCTTTGTGTTTGATCCCTGTTACTAGGACTGTCCAGGAGAGAAATGTAACACTGGGAAATGGGAGGTCCAATAGGATCCTGAAAATTTCCAAGTTTTTATGCTGGTTGTCAACTGATTTTGATGCTCAAAGTTTACATTTGCTTAAAGAAAGCTGAGCTGTCTGAGGAATTCCTTGCACTGCAAGCTGAATTGTTGGGAGAATATTCAAGGGAAGTATCCACAATTCCTCCTGGTTTACACTCTGTGTATCACAGACGGGTCATGGAGCTCAGCACAACTTCCTGTCTGGTCTCATTTGGTCCAGCTTTTCTTAGCTAAACTGAGTAATAAAAAGTATAAAATCTAATTAATGGATATATTGTACTTGATATTCTATCTACTTGTTATAATAATGAAGTTATTAGTTACTGAATTCATTTCCTTATAAAAGAAAGGCAGAGAAATTGGCCTATAATTGCAGATGTGTTACTGTGAACTCTGGTATATCTAAAAGCCTGCAAGAAGCCAAGGATTTTTTTTTTAGTAGGAAGTTCTTAAACTAAAACTTAATTAGACACAGTTTGAAATTGTGCATTCTAATGCTTGTTGAAAAAAAATTGCATTAGCACTGATTGTGGGAATATGACAGGCAAAGACACCTGAGGAAATGATGTAGGTGAAGTGAGAAATACAAGATTGGCGAGACATTGTAAGAGCAGAGAAAAAAAAGTAGAAAATATATTCTATTAATATCATTTCACATTTGTACTTGGCTCCAATAGGTATTTATGTTTTAGTATTAATGCAGTGGTATCTATTGTAACAGACTATGTTTGTTATACTTTCTGGTCCCATCACTCTGAGCAGTTAAAATCATTCTGGGAGTATTTTAGATTGAAAGTTTCAGTCCTTGCTCAAAATCTGGTTCTTTGAGATGATTTGCAAAAAAAAATTCTCTTTCAGAAACATTTATAGTAGTCTTTCTAGTGTTTGGAGAAATAAAATATTGTTATTTATTGACTGAAGAATAAGAGCTACTTCTGAAGTATGTCCACTTTCAGTTTTCTAAAATTCTAGAGTATGTTCAAATCCTTCAAGTAGGTTATTATCTGCAGCAAGGACACAAAGATGGTATTCAAAATAATTTATTCAGAAAGCTGACAATGCAGCAGGAGGCTAATCATCAGGATATGTATCTGTGTTTCTTAACACCAGGCAAATTATTCCTTATTTCTAATGCAAACAATTTGCAGTTGTGAGAATTAGGGAGAACAGCCAATGTAAAATAAAAATAATAAAACCCATGAAACTGAAGTGGTTTAGGAAACATGTTTCAGACTGCTTATGTGTTATCTTTCAAATCAATGAATCCTAGAAATGTGTGTTTTATTCTGTGCCAAGAAATGAAACAATTGTCCAATTTGAAGAGAATCAAAATGACAATAAAGTGTATCTTTGAATGAGAGAGAAGAAACAGTATTTTTTTTTCCTCTCTTGGAGTTTAAGTATAAAGAACAATGCCTTGAATACTCTCCCTCAATTCTTGGAAAAGGTAAATTTATTTTTATAAGTGTATAAATGCTAAAATAATGAAATTATCCAAGCCTCCTTGATACTCTTCTCACTACTTTAAATATCATCAAAATAACACTCAAATAAAACTGACACTGGGGGGAAAAAAAAAAGTGTGAAGTGTAGAGCCTGCAATCCGCAAATGAGAACAGTCCAAACCTCACCCTCTCCTGCGTGATCTCATTGTTTTTCACACTTATTTATTTTTCCCTTTCACAAATGTACCAGTGAAGGGATTTGCGTAGGTTATTTGAAAACAGAGCTCGGTGACGACACTCAGTGCTCCCAGAATCTGCCTGGATGAGAATGACAGGCTGTGAAATTGGATCCTGCTGCTTCTTCAGCTGTGCTTTCAGCTCCAGCTTGGGACTTCAGTTTGCTTCCAGCTGTTTTCCACCCAAAGTAGAATGTTTCCTGGCCATGTGCTGCCTCTGTTTCTGTCAAGTGGGGTTAGGAACTGGTGTTGAAAAGACGATCTAGTGCTCTTTACCTCCTGGAAATTCTTTTCTGCAATGAGCCATCCTAAAAGGCCAGCTGTGCCCAGGCACACAGCTGTTTCACACAGAAATAATAGCTTCAAGCTCTTTTGTCAAGGCCAAGAATCAGATCCCGTAAATTCATGAAAGATGAATGCTACAATAAACTCTAGGAACTTTTTTGTATAAAAAAGATTATAAATAATGTAATAAAAATGAAGTGCTTTGTAGGTGACAATAAGCTTTATAGGTAGCTAATGCCACATTTAGTACTATTCTTTTATGTTTGTGTTCCAATCAGCCAGCACAGTACCCAACCTAACCTCTAGCAGGAAATTATATATTCCATTATTCCTTCTAGTACAATAAAGCCCTTTATTTATGGCAAGCATTAGTTTTGTTGTCACAGTGACAGAATACATATCTTAGCAGTGTATCAAGGCTTTCCTTCCCTCCTTGTAATGGTTATCCCTAAGATAACCGTTCTGTCTTTGTCTTGTCAGACCTGCACATGTGGTTTATCTGTCAGCATCAGGAAGAAGGCTCTAGGACACAGAGATTCTGTTCTCTCTCTGGTCAGATGTAACAGAAGAGGCACAAAGTTCATAAGAAATTTGCCTTTTTTTTTTTTTCTTCTCACTTTTTTCTAGTTCCAGTTCCAGCCTGCTGATTCTGTGATTGTGGTTGACACCCAGGGTATTGTAAACATACCCAATTATTGTATGGTGTTACGGATCCCTTTTATGAGAAGTGCATTTTCTCTGGCGCAGTTTTCCTTCTGAAGTGTTTCACCCTCTTCAAGAAACTGATGTTCTCTAAGAGGAAATGTTCAAATATTGCCTCTCAAAGTCCTCATGCTGAGCATGCACAAATCAGAGGGGCATTTAGAAAATTAAAGTATGATTATGTGATTTCAAAGGCCAAGTGTAGGCTACAACCTGAGAAAAGCAAGTAGTTGTAAGACTAAAGGCTGAGGTCGCTGTAGGTTGTGTACCTACATCAAGCTGGTCTGTCCTTTGTTCTAGACTAAAGTGAGAATTTGGATTGCTATACTTTGCCTACAAAGTGTGAAATGAATGGGCACAAGGAATTATTTCATTAGTAATGGTCCAGGATGACTCTCTAATGTTAGAATCTAAACTTTTTAATAAAAACCCCACTCTTAAGACTACAAGAGACAGGAAACAATTGTATTTTAAGAGACAAAACTGCATCTAGAACCCTTTATTTTAATCAAATTCTATGTGAACTGTGTCAAATTCCTTTTAGTGTTAAAGAAAATGAAGGATTAGCAGTTGTAGATTATGAGAAGTGGAAAGAAATTCGTAACTGTACCTGTGAATATTTCAGTTTCACCTGCTGCAAAACAAAGCTCAGTTTTTCTTCAATGTTGCATGGACTTTGGATCTTCTAAATGGAGGAAAAAAAATGAGGGCACTCACTTCCTTGTATGATGTCAGATAAAATAAGACTGAGCCTAATTTATTATGCCTTATGCCCATCTGCAGAAGCATCTGTTTATGTGTTTGTGTATTTGTGTACTGATACATTTTAAGAAATGATTGCCCTCTTGGTAATTGTTGTGAATAATTATTTGTGAAAAAACATTTCAGTATGTAGGCACCTAAAGCTGTTTGTCACCTCTTCAGACAATTCTCTTCAGTTCCCACTTCCACCTTTGAATTCCCACCAAGCCTCCTCCTTTTTCCTGGTGTCAAGCAGGAGCAGGCATGTCAGCATTCAGGAAGGTATCATCACACAGTTCTTCCTAATTGCCAACACTGAATAAATTCACATTCACTCATATCTGTGAAAAACTCACAGATTGTGCTTGCGCAGTTGAGTTTGGACAATCTCATCCATCTCAGATTTTGCTTTCTCACCAAGCTGGAAAAACTGAGTCCTTTCCATTTCTCAATCAGGAAAATAGTCCGTTTTCCTTAGGGGAAAGGTTTGTAAGGGAATATATGAATATACAATGCCCTTCCAAGTCCAGATAGCCTTACCAAGGGCTTAAAGTATTTTGCACTTGTCTACAGGAATATTTGTAACTGGTAGTTCATCAGGTCAGCTGAAAACGTGAGGCAAAACCCCCCCAGAGCAATATCAGCACAGTTAATCTTTTGTAAACAGCTTTTCTCTGGAGGCTTGCATGAAAAGACAAGTCGTTACTAAACCATGAGAAAGGGAATTTTCTTACTGCTTGACAAGCACTGCAGAAATTTTGAAGGACTAAACATCATTGAAAGAAAAACTTTTGTGCTTTGTGTGGCACATCCTTGAAGCTTGCCTAGGTGTGATAACACATACTGTCTACTGAATGTAAGTTCACAAAATCCAAACTTACTTTGACAACTTCTGTGGAATTCTTTAACCTGTAAATGATAGTTGTTTGTCACTGTTATTTCAGCACACCTGCAATATTTAGCAGTTATACAGGTGCTGAAGTCCCCTGTTGCTTCTTTCCAGAAATGCCTGTGTAACAATAACCCACTTCCTTTCCCCCCTGACTGGGGATTTTGGATGGTGAGCAAGTCTGAGGTTTGTGACAGTGGGACAAAGCTGCTATAGATTTGCCTGAGTTGAGCAGCAAAAGATCAGCACAGGCCTCATGAGTGAGTGCACCTTTCCTGATGGTGTGGCTGGGTGGCAGGATGATCATGTCAACTAAACCAAAATTAAAAAGTCAGTAGGGAGTCCACTGTGGTTGGCACAACCCCGGCTTAGCTTCTACTCTTTCTGATGTTTCTCTGCAATTCAGCTGATTTTTGAAGCCAAATTAATCATGGTAACAAGCATTCTCATGTTTGGATAGAGGTGTGTGAAGCTACTCAAGGCAACTTGTTTTTCTTTTGGGTCTGATATTTGTTAGTTGACCCTTGTACAAGAGCTAAACTGGTGTAGCCTCCCAAGATGTTACTTATATCAGGTTTCATATGTCATTTTTAAAGGGGGATGAAAAGGACTTCACATGTGTTCTGTGGCCATGAAACTCCATGTTTAGGGGTGGTGAGAGCCCACTCAGGTGTGGCAGCAGGGAGTGCTACTGGCTTTGGCAGCACTGGCTTCCGTCCTCTGACTTCAGCAGTGTCACAACGTGGTTACTTCAGGATTTAAAAACCCCAAACTATTCACCAGCTGTGGTACTGTGTAGTTTGTAGAGATTGTTAGTCACAGTGACTTTTCCTGAAGAGAAGGTTTCACTATGGGATCAGTAAATGTGCTCCAGCTTCCACCGTTCAGCTTCACCCACGAGATGAAATTTAATGACAAAAGTGTGAGAAATGAATGTGAGAGGCTTCAATACTTCATTATTAATGATAAGTTAGACATTTTTTCCCATAAAATTAAGGGTTTCTAAGGACATGGTACAGCTGTGATCGAGTCACTGCTAATTTTGAGAGCAACCTGATTCAATACAAGCTTTGACATTTTTCTTGTTCTAAATTTCACTACAGAATAAAACCTCAGACATTTATTACAGACAAATGCTGAGAGTATGAATGAAGACAGAGTACAGTTTGAACAAGCAGATTTCAGCATGAACATATGAAATGTATTCCTTCATGTCAATGCCCAAAAATGTGGTTAAGGAAATATATTTTTTCAAATCATCCTGAAGTTGAGACACGGAGCTTAAAGGAACATGTTTGAAGGGATTTGTTTGCATGATTTCTCTTCTTTGAGCCACTTTTTTGTTTTGTTTTTAAACACTAAAATGTATTGTAATTACACTGGGGCTTTGTGTATTCTTTTATGAGTTCATGGATAAATGGTAAACCTCTGGTTAGGCAGGTTATTTCCTGGACAGGGAAAAAAGGGTAAGTCAAAAGGAAGGCTGTGTATGTTCTGGATCTTGTATTTTTTTCTTGGGAAAAACAGTTGTATGAGGTTATAGAAAGTGAGAAGTTTAGGCATGAGTGATATCCCCTGCTTATTTATCTGCTCCTGGATTTCTGCATTTGAACTGTGGTGCTGCTGGGGTGGGACTTTGATGTTTGTGCAGTGTTAAACTCCATAGCCTTGAGCCTCTGGGGGGGCTTGCAGAGCCACCCAAATGCATGAGCTGGCTCTTCCTAAGAGTCCTTCTCAGACCTCAGGGAAAGGCAATTGATGGAGTTTCCCTGTTGGCACTCCACTTTGAAGAATTGCTGTGTGGAATGCTCTTCTTCAGACAGCACTGCTGGAAAAAAAGTATTTTCCATCTAATTAGTGCTGCTTGCCTAACTGGAGGAGATTGATGCAGTGGCCTTTTTTTTTTCCTCTTACTTTTTTTTTTTTTTTAAATAAATATTTATTTATTTTTTTAAATTTTTCCCTCCTCCTGTGTCACAGATATACGTGGACTGCAGGGATTTCTCGATCAGGCCTCCAGACTGGGACTGGATGTATCGTTACAGAAAGTGGACAGGAACATCAGCAGAGTGTTTTCCAACCTTTTTACCACCATGAAAACGGAAGAGCTGAACCGCTACCGGGACACGCTGCGAAGGGCAATCTTGCTCCTGAGCCCACGGGGAGCCCAGACTTTCATTAATGAGGTAGGTGCACAGCTTTTTTATCATCAGCATTTCAGAAACATGCATTGTGACCTGCGTTCTGCCCTTTTGACACTGCTGGTTGTTTAATGTCAAACGAGACTGTCAGGATCCAGTGCCAGGGAATTGAAATATCACGTGCTCCGTGGAATGCTTGCTTTGTGGTTAATGCGAATGGGGCAACATGGGCCTAATATAGTATAATATAATAAAATACAATATAATGTACAGCTCTGAGGGGGGTAACTATGTTTGTCTGGTTGTCTACTGTACCAATACTTTTGTCCTGGATTTCAGCCACTGCTAACAAGTGACCAGAAAATCTGAGATAATCTATCAGGAATGAAACATAACGTGCCTGAGAGACCTGTCTTTGCTGTGGAGATCTCCAAATTTGTATTAAAGGGGCACATTATTGATAGTTGAAAGGTGAATCAAAGAGATATTTATGAAATACGAAGTTGGAATTATATGTTTGTCTTCTTTTCTTAGTGGTTTCTTGAAATCAGCGATGCTAATTAGGACAGGGAGGTAGCTGTTGGGCAAACTTCTAATTAATGTGCTGTGGGCTAAGTTTTGGCATTAATTAGTTTTATCCAGCTTTCTTAATATTAAATAATGAATTAATTTTCAGCGCTTTATATGTCAGAGTTGAGAATGAGAATTTGAGCCCCAGTTTAAGTTCGTGTATTCATTAGCTAAGATTTTGGCAATAAAGTAGGGGTTTGAATTTTTTTTAACTAACCAGGGATATGACTGAACCAAGAAATTAAAATGTGGATGGGGCCTGTTTCCAATTATCAGTTTTGCTGCATCAAAGCCTGTTAAATTAAAAAAAAATCAACTCAAATTAGCTCATTAGTTTTTTTTTCTTTTTACTGTAATAGCCTTAGTAAATTATCCACATTTGTGTTCATCAATGATTTTTTAAATAACAAGGTAAATTTTATCCTAAATAAATGAGGCAAATAGGTAGTTTGCAAAGACTGAGCACAGGGATAAATTCTCCTCGGGTTTGTGCACTCACAGGTATTTCCAGTCAAAGAATGAGGGAGTTACCTGCCCTTCAAGTGTGTGCATCTCTGCACAACTCAGTCAGCTGTTTTCATAGGAGACCTCCAGGAGAAATGCACATTGCCAGGGAGTCCTAACAAAGTGTCCAAAGCAGGTGAAAAGGAAATACTTTATTCAGACCCCAGCTGGGTGGAAGTTGTGTCCCCCTTGGGGACACGGGGCTCTGGGGTTGTTTGGTGAGTCAGGGGAGTGCCCTGTCAGAACCCTGAGGAGTCTCCTGGGTAGGGGCCAGTATTAAACTGTATTAAACGCTTTTACTACTTGCTTCACCTTAAAGCACTGTGCATTATAGGCATTAAGACTAATGACCCTGATATATTTCCAGCTCTCTGCAGGAACAGTGGGGAGAAATGAAAAGTAATTTATTTGGCAATCTTCCTATATTGAATCTTGATTGATTCGGAAAAGCTTTATAAGAGAAAATTTAAATCTTAGAAAGGAATTCTCAAAAGGCTTGAAGATATGAGGTGCAGAGGTAGGGGAGAATCCTTCCCAGACAGAGGCTGAATTTATATTGCCTTGTAGAGAGGCACAGTGACTGCAGTTCTAAAGTATCTCAGTCAATAAGTGGAACTAATAATCTACAGCACATTTTCAGGGAGTCTGGAATAACGACCTTCAGTTTAAATGGAGTACCCATTTTTATGTGTTTTACTGAAATGCATCATTCACAGTGTGTGGCAGTAAGTTCCTTCCATGGATTTACTCAATTCCACAGTTGGTATTTTTTACTGTAGGTACCATATTGCTCTATACTGACTGCTGTTGTTATAAATCTCACTGTACACCTTGGAAATAGTTTGAAGGTTTTTTTCAGTTTTTTGGGGAAAAAAAGCCCTCTGAAAAAAAATCTAAGTGGCAACACTAGAAGAAAACATAAAGATTTTATTTTTAGATTTTGCACATACTTATTTTCTTTTTTAACTCCAGTTAGAAAAAGGAATTGAAGAACAAAGACATTTTGAAGCTCTTTCTGGAAATGAAAAATTTCATGTGAAAAAGAGGTTTCTTGTTAAGATTTTCAGTTTTGCTGTGTTGATATTTTGTAGTAGGGAAAAAATGTCTGGCAAACTTCAACCAGATTTCTATTAAAATGTGTTGGCTGATAGCATATCTTTGTGAAAACCAGCTGCTGAACACCAGCCCTCTGGCGAAATGCAGAACAAAAATAAGAACAGTGTTTGGATTATGAAACCTGAAATAAACAGATTTAACAGATTTTTCTTAGCACAAATCATAGATAGCAGCCATTGGAAACTGGTACAAGATCTGTTTTGTCTCATTTGATACTCCAAGTGATATATTTTTCTTCCTAAAAATACAGATCTGGATTTCAGTCTCATCATCTCTGGGGTGGGCCAGAGAGATCTCCTCTGATTTTGGATGTACAAAGTTAGGGGACTCTGCCATCTCATGTGTGAAAAACTTTTGAATCGTGGAAGAATTCAA
Source organism: Irena cyanogastra (assembly GCA_013397155.1). Lineage (NCBI taxonomy): Eukaryota > Metazoa > Chordata > Aves > Passeriformes > Irenidae > Irena > Irena cyanogastra. The sequence goes on from VWZV01006847.1 coordinate 919,337, forward strand.
TTTCTCTAATTTTTATTTAGGCATGGTTTTATTTAACTGTCTTAACATCTCAGTGCCTGGTTCTGTCATGTGTCAAAGTTACTGCAGTAGAAATTATTGACCTTTTCTAAGTTTTCAAGATTTACTATTTTGCTATGAAACTGCTTTGACTGTAAGAACAGAGGGGAGAAGGAAAAAAATCTTTTCAATGGTATTGCTATAAACCTGGAATCAGCCTTTATTCAGAACAGGAATGGTAAATGCATTTATAAAATGTTAACTATCTTAGCTAATGCATTAAAAGGGCATTTAGGGACTTAAGCAAACCTAATCTAAAGAATGTCCCTCCTTAAACAGATGAGAAAAATGTCCTTTCTCCATCTGCAAAAATTCCAGATATATTTGTCTTGATTGTAACGGGTGTATGTGTGCCAGGAAAACAATTTTATATTTTGAAAAGCATGTGATAGTCTTGCAAGGCGATAAGAAAAATTAATAATTCAGAAATGGGAAGATTTAGCACTTTTACCTTTTCTGTTAGTTTCTTTGACGAAGACACGGGAATCTGAGGCTCTAAAGGTTCCCTCCTTGAGATAGCGAGGATTCACCTGCCTCTGATGCAGCAATGGATATGTTTTTTCATTTACAAGTAGAGGTATTATTATTTGCATGGATTGCTTGTATCGTTAGGGATGTACAGTGAAATCAATAAATGGAAAAAAGTTCAAAGAGGTGATAAAAGTGATGAAAGGATGGGAGAGCACGACCTCTGAGGAGAGAACTCAGGAGCACACTATATACAGCCTGCCCAAGGGAATGGAGCTGCAGGTACTTGAGAGGAAACATGAGCAGAGGAGGAGGAATTATTCAAGGTGATCATGGGATGTCTAACAGGAAGTAATGACCCGAAGCTAAACAGGGAATGCTTTCTAACAGAGAGGTCAGTGGGACAATGGGAGTGCTGGGCAGGAGAGTTCAGGGAGGCTTCGTTCTGCAGGGCGTTCAAGAGTTCACTAGATAAAACACTCTGGTAAATCAGGCTAGCACTTTGTCCTGAACTGGTGTGCAGGATGTTCTAGGTGACCCGGGAGCCCTTCTGAAGACATGCCAGGAAACATTTATTGTGTGAATAAGTTTAGATTTTGTACTTTTTATATACAATCTATCTGAAGAGGAGGAAAAGATCTTGTGGCAGGTGTGCAGTTCCTGACCTCTGTGGAGGGTTTGGTTTCTTAATTCTTAACAGAATACACTATTTATTTGGAATATGTATTTTAATAGGATTTGCCTTTATAAATATAGGTGATATCAATTCCTTCATAGGCTTTACTCTTCCTTCTTGCACTATTCGTATACAACCTTTACTTTTGAACACCAGTGAAATGGAGGCTGTAACCCAGTTACATCTAGTTTTTGACTTGAATATAGAAGGCATCATCAGCTTTACAAAACCTTTAACTCAGCATTACTTGTATTTTTGGCAGCTTCACTGAAGTGAAAAATGTTTTTATTGAGATGGATCTCTGAAGGGGCTGTAGTTCCTTGTGAGCCTGCCTTGCCTGTAAGCTGGTGAGCGGACTGCAGGAAGCTTGTATGCATATCCCTGCAGCACAGCAGCCTAAAGCAGAGCTCTTTGCATGCCTAGGATAGTAAGCAAGTTAAAAAAAGAAGACTATAATAAAAGAGAGCAGATTAATTCCTTTAAAAATTAATGCAAAACTGCTTTATCACTGTGGCAGGGTTATGTGAATCACAGCAATTCCAATTTGAGCTGAAGCTAAAAATTTCCAGTATAACACTGTGTTAAACAGCTGTAATTTATCTCTGCCCTGTTTATATAATCACCTCAGTGTCCTCATTGGAAAGCAAAGACTTCTCTGTTTTTCTTTCACCCTAGTTCCTGCTAAGTGTTCTGACTGATTCTTTATAGATATCCTGTGTTTGGTTTGGGCTTTTGGGGTCATTTCCCAGTGATTTGTGGCCTTCCTTCAATCCTGGCCACTGAAGATGATGAGCTTTTACCTCCCAGAGCACTCTCAGCTGGAACTTGTTAGAGAGCAGTGCTCCAGCCTTCTCTTTTCCCTTCTGCAGTTGGTGACATGCTATTACTTGACTGGAGCTGAATGAAGTATTCATGGCATCTTGTACAATTTACACCCACAAGCAGTTGTATGAAATAGTTTTCCAGGGATATTCACTTCTCAGAATTTAACAGGAAAAAAAGTTCTATATTAATTTCTGGCTCTTAACATTTCATCTCTCTCTCTGTTTTTTTTTTTAAATTTTGCTACAAACATTCAACATATTAGTCCATATCTCTGTTTTATATGCCATATATAAACATCTCGAAATATTGTTGAATAATTTTGGGAAAAAATATTATGCCTCTTCTGTTTTTAGAAGGCAATTTCTATGTTTAAAGAGCTGCTAGTGATTTGTGAGTGCTGGTAACAGAACTGTAGAAATAATACATTCTTCTTTCAATAGTTCAAGTAAAATTATGCCCGCCTTATTTCTTCTAAATCCTCCTCTGGTATTCTGTTTCTTCCTTAGAGCTAAAATCTTGTCTGCTTATTGTTGACATTTTCAATATGCTAAGACTCTTTGTGCTTAAAGAGAATAATAATTATAATTAAAGCCCAAGCAAACCTCATTGAATTGCTAAAACCTAAGTGAAAACAAAGCCCTCCCATTCTGGGATAAATTGGCTTTGAAGCAAGTTTCTTTCCAGTGGGCCAAAAAACCTCCCAAAACACAAACCCTCCCACATTTTTTCTTCACTATGACTAATCCAAGGGATGGGGTTATTCTCACAGGGATCCCAATCAAATGTGTTTGGAACACTCAATTACATGGATTTGTAGACACTGTGAAGAGGGGGAAAAATTGTTGAACAAATGACTTTATGAATTGCTCATGTAGCTTCATTTAAATGGCATTCCTTTCACTACTGCCGGTAGAAGTGACAATAATTTTAAATTCCTTTTTTTTTTTTTTTTTACTCCAACAGAATGTTGCATGAGATGTTGAACCTGAATGTTGAAATCATGGGGGACAGGAGGCTTCTATCCAGTTTAACTGATAGCAGATTTGTGAGGCTTTGTGGGTCAATTGAGAAAAAAAAATATGGAGATGGGTTACACTGGCCGGAGGTGCACAAAGCCCTGTTGGGTCTAAATGCTGCTTTACTGGCAGTTTTACCCAGTCCCTCAGTGTCAGCAGTGATGTCTGGTGTGAAAGAACCTGATTTCTCAGCTCATGTTCTGAATCTGATGACTGGGTGCATATACATAGAGGGTCATGCATTTTTAAATGTCATTAAATCTGTATGTACAGGAACCAGGCTTTCCTCCTGCTCCAAATGCTTCATCCTCAGTGCACTTTTGGGTCTTCATTTCATTGCAGGTATTTAGCTGCTAAAACATCAGTCATATCAAAATTTTGCTGCTGTTCCACACACATGGAAGTCAAGTCCAAAGGAAACTGTGCCAAACATCTAGCTGAAAAAATGTCTTGAATTAACATTCATTTGTGTTGTGAGCTTCACTATTTTTTTTTTAACAAACCCTTTTTTTCAATATATTTTGTTATTTTTAATTTGCTGGTCTGGAACTTTGAAGAGATTTAACCTCAAGATAGAGAAGATTTTATCTGTCAGGAGAGGCTGCATTTATATTTGGAGTTCTTTTAAAGGAACAGGATCTATTAATGATTTGGAAACAGACACATGTTGTACTGGGACACAGACACTCCTTATTGTTTAGTATGGCCTTTAAAGCACTTTAAAGTGCTGGCTTTTGCAAGAGCTGAGACAGGACAAATCTAGTGGGCTAAAAAAACAAGGCTATAAAAAACTCACCCTCTCTCCACCTACTCCTTCATGTGTCTGTTTTCCAAATTATTTCACTTCAGGTTGTTTGGTGACCCCTTGAGTACTGTGCAATTTAAAGATAAAGTTCCTATGCATTTGTATTTTTAGTATAGTGCAAGGTGGAATTGAATACTCTGACATATCTGTGGTCATTATAATACATAAATATATGCAAAACGTTTCTCTGAAATACTGCAAAGCTGTAGATGACTTTATCATTCTCAGCAAGGATAATTTTCTGCAATTTAGGTATAATTTACCAGAAAGGAGATATTACTAATTAATTATGGATGATTAATTTTAAAATAGGCTCCTGCAGTTGCATTTCATCATTATGCCAGTGTTTGCCTATTGTAAGGCACTGGCAGAAACAGCACAGGTACATGAGGAAAATGTGTTTACCTTAAAAAATCAGAGAAAGTAATGGCCATAAAAAAGCTATTTACCATCTTCCAGTTTTACTTTTTCATACAAATTTAGTGAATTGTTTAGCTGACCGTTCTGGGGAAGCTTGGCTTTGAGGATTAGGAGATACATACTGTAATTATTCAGTATTAAATTTTTGAACTTAAAACAGTAGTGTGTACACACCATAGGTACAGGTTGACTTTTTCCATGTTTCTAAGCACAGGGACTGACTTGGGAGTACAGGACTCTGCACAATCAGCTGTCCCCAGAAATGCACTTCTGGACCTGTTGTGCTGGGTTGAGAAGACCACTGATCCATTTTGTTTGTTGTCCCAGAGGTCACAGAAGAAGGCCATTATCCTTGTAAGGGATGAGTAATAATTGCTGATAATAATTTGCACCTGCTCGACATCTTTTCACAGGAAGTTTTCAGCGACTTTTAGCTGGTGAAATTAAATTATATTTACCCAAGACTTATTTTTAGTTTCAAACTAATTAAAAAATCAATTTAAGCTTTTACTAATTGCTGGCAGCCCACAGTTTAGTGCTCTGTATGAGAGAAGAGCTCAGGTGAGATTTACGTGCGTTTAAGATTAATGCCAAGGAAGGCATCCTAGGGCTGGTGCTGTGCTCCTCCTCCAGTTCTGTGCCAGGCAGGCAGCACCCAGTGTGGCTGTGAGGCTGAGCCTTGCTGGGGCTCTGCCCCCTGTGTAGCAAACAGCACTGAATGTTGTGTCTGTTCTTCACTGTTCAAAGGGTAGGGTTCCTGAAAAATCCAAAATACAGGGTCGAGGGAGTGCTCTGCAAATGCGAGGGGAGAAATGTTTGGGAGCCTTGTTCATCAAGGACAAGCAGTTAGATATGATTAAATAAAGCTTATTGCTTGAGACAGTGTGTAACTGTGCAAGGAGATTGCCTTTTCCTGAGGCAAGGAGTGTTCTGTGTCCGAGGAACAGCGCAGGGTGTCATCAGCTCCAAGGGCCAGGTGTCATTTCATTTACCTTGGGACCTTGGAGGCTGGCAAACACTGCAAAACTATCCAGGGTTTGAGAGCTGTTTTGGAAAGGGAGTGGATTATGGTAATAATTATTTTTTCCTGGTGCTGTTTTAACTGGTGTGCTCATGCTTGCTGTACTTGAGTGGCTTGTTGTTTTGCTGGGTGCTGCATGCATTAGTGTCCCTAAAGAATTTGTAGTGTGCAAGAAATGACAGAGACATCTGTGGAGTAAAAGGGATTGATGATGAATGTTATGTGATACAAATAGTGTCCTCATTCCACGATATCAGAAATTAGCATTTTGAAAATAAAATAAATTAAATGGAACTAAACTAAGCTAAGGATTTTAAAATACTTGTGGAAATGTTTTGATAAATAGGAGTAGGTGAAGGATGTTGACACTGGGGCCAGAATCTTCACAATGAATTAGAGATAACTTGAAAGATGGGAATAAAAAGTGTGTGGTATTGGAAGTGAAGATGGTTAGCATATCTTTGATGTGACAGGTTACAAGGGAGCTGTTGAAGCTATATGGAGAGCTGGGTGAAATGATCAAAGAAAGCAGTTAGAGATCGTCTTTGCAGCAGGAGTTTCACTGAGATAGGAGAGGAGCTTGTGATTGTTAAGGTCAGAAAGATGAACTTGGAAGTAATCAATATGTAATATCATCAGAGCTGGGAAAGGAATTTCTGCATTACAGATGGGTTAAAAAACCTGTTTATTAGAAAGATTATGTCTAGAGAGTCTCTGAGATTTTGGGCTTATCCTGGATGAGAAGTAAGAGTCAAAGATGACACTTGTGTTGTAGTCCAAATTGGCAGGTCTGATATTCTGACTGTCCATTTTGACTGAAAAAAAGGATTTTCTTTGCCTCTTGAAGAGAGTGTGCTGAGAAATCTCCTTATCCACATGAAGCTTGTAGGGATATCCTGAAAGCAGTCAGTTTAGACTGACCAGAATATGAAAAATATCACACAAACAAGTAGATCAAGACTCATCAGCGTATGAATGACAGGGGATTTTTTTTTTTGCTAGTTTCTTGCTGGATGGAGTTAATGTAAAGAAAGAAGATTACAGAGTGAATGGATGTGGGATCCTCCTTGGGAACTTGGAGAATTTCACAGAAAGTATCCCTGGAGAGACTGTGCTGGAGTGTTACAAGTGGAAAATCAGGAGAGAGATGCTGGGAACAGGAGGTTTATCAAGAAGAAGTGTGATCAACTCTATTAAAAGCATCTGGCAAGTCCAGCAGGAGACAGTAACAATTTTAGAGTGTGGCTAAAAAAGTGAATGTCAGTAGGAACAGTTTCAGGCAAGTGAACTGTGTGTTAAAGGGTCTGCAGGTGGAAGGGAGAGGAAGAATGGGGTGATAGGTATAGGGACTTGAAGAGAGTGAGAAAGGACAGGTCTAAAACACTTTCTGGTCTCAGAGAGGAGGAACAGGGCAAGAAGAAACCACTTTAAGGGTGAGATCTTCTAATTCTTACGAGGACAGCTGTATGGAAGATGTCTTCAAGGGTTCCAAAGGCTGGAAGGCATTGGGCATGTGGAATGAAGGGACAGGCTGGCAGTGGGAGCACTTTGTGTGGGCTGGGGTTTGCATCACCTCTTTGGATGGGTGCTGTGTGAGCTCCAGGATGACAAATTAGGAGTGAGCTCTGTTTGCCTTTGCAGTTCTTATCAGATGGGCAGCTGCTTTATTGTGCTGTCCTCCAGTCAAAGCTGTATAATGGCAGACAGTAGAAATTGCATGTTTTTGTTGCTGGTTTTTCTGCGATGTGCAAAATTTCTTGAGAGAGAAAAGAGAGTTTTTCAGGTCTTGGAGCATTTCCTTTGCAGTGTGGGGGCTTAGGGAATAAAAGCAACTCTGACAGTATCCTCTGTGGGGAAGGACTTTGTGTCCTAAGGATAATTTCTGATAGTTTTCATTTTCAGTAATACCTTTTTACTGAATAAGTCTTCATGCTAAAATTTTCAGGGAAGGAAATATAATCAGGTTTCTGTACAGAGATTTGCCATTTTCACCATTGTTTTTGTTCACTGCTTGTTCAGGGTTTTGTTAAGATATGTTTTCATAGCTTTTATTCAAAGATCAATTTCCAAGGTTGATCCCTTTTTATTGAGACAGGTACCTGATGATTGTTGTTACAGAGCATTAAATGTGGAGGTAGAGGGTCATTAGTCCCTTTTTTACCAGGGGCACGGGGTTACAGAGAAAGTAGGCAATTTACTGAGTTCACTTGAGACAGGGATTGAAGTTCTAAATGTCAAACCAAGAACTTGCCCAAAAGGTCATCTTTTCATTTGATACTGCCAGGTATGTCTTTGCCACCATTGACCTCTGGTTGTTTAATTTGAAAGAACTGATTGTCCTGTCAGTCCAGGGATCCTTTTTTCAGACATGTGGCCTTTATCCCCTCCACGCTGTGTCAAATATTAAAACACTCTTTGCTTAGTGTGTGTTGGCTTTAGTTTCAGCTAAATAATGCAGCTTGCACATACAGTCCTACAGAGCATTTAAAGGGGTGCTCAGGTAACTTTAAAAGTCTATGTTTTATTTATTGAATTGAGTCCTTTCATTGTTATGGAGTTATAGTTGGCTATAGACTGTGCACTGTGAAAGAGATCAATTTGTTTGGCACTGACCCATCCATTTAACTCCAAGCAATCAGATTTAAAAGCTTTGCTCTTTATTAATGTGTGTGCAAATAGCAACTGGGTTCCAAGGACACTCTTTAGGAAAGCACCTTGAGTGATTGGTCTTGATATATAATTCATATTTTGCTTCCAGCTTTCCAGAGGAAAAAATCACATTACAATTATTTTTAGATAATACTGTAAAGGGAAAAATCTTAAGCATTGGCATATGACAATGACTTTGTGTGTTTAGTGGAAGTACATTGACTTGAAAATGATACAAGTTCCTTAACAAGTTTTTCCATAATTGTATTAAAGAGTATGGAGATTATTTTGAGATGTACATCAACATGTTAAAAAGTTCTCCAAACAAAACTCATCGCACCACAGTGCTCATTTTCTAAACTATGTTAGCATTTAAGGTATTTTAGAAATCAATGTCAGTTCTGAATACTTTGAGAGTTGATAGTAAGAACCACCTATTAAATAAAGCATTTCAGCCTGAATACAGCTATGAATTCTTAATAAAAGTGTGCAGTTCAAGACAGACTCATCCCTGATGGCTCCCATAAACAGGAAGCACCATAACACTGGAAATGTCCCTGTGTAAAGTGGTTACAGCATCCAGGCAAATAAGCAGTGGAACAGTCCAATTTGAAAAAATCTGTGGCATGCACAAGTGCTGAAAATAATACCAAGGAGACAAAATAATAATAAAAGGAGGACCCTAAACCCTCATAAAATTAATTAACGATTACTTAATAGAGCAAATTAATAGCTATTATATTTAGTGCCAAGCACGTTTGAGTAAAATATATGTGCTTGAGTAAAATATGTTGTATAACATATATATATATAAATATAAAAATATGTATGCCCTGCAGGTATTTTATATATATATATATATATATACATATATACACACACACACACACACACGTACAACTTGCAGATTATACCATGCCCAGATCAGTCACTTAAGAAAGAATTTGTGTGTCTGAAAATACAGAAGAACAGAGTAAATGTTTGTGTTTTGTGCACCTGAAAAGGAGAAGAAAGATATTGGAGCAGAAATGAACCAAAGTGTGCAAGCTCTTCAGGGTTTTTCTGTTTCAGCCCATTAAGAACATTCACATTTCTGATGTGCTCCACTGATGTTTGCAGATAGTATTGACACCTTTCAGCATAAACAGGGTGAAGAACTGTGTCTTTAAAAACCTTTTGGAATTGGGCATTATTCATGCAGGGGGCTTGCAATGCTGACCAAATGGAACAGGAACAGTGCAGAAAAACTACCTCACTGAGGCTCATCAGCTCTGAGTTTTCTGTGAGTGATGAAGACACAAAAAGTAAAATAAAAAGAAGGTCAAACCCTTAGTTATGAGTGAGCAGGGAAAAGCTGTATCCTGGCAAAGCACAGATCTCTCTTAGGGAACGTGAGGAATGCTTTAGTGTTAGTGATAACATCAGCCAGGCTTTGGTCCCAGAGCTCTCTGCAGTTTAATGGTGACTTGAGCAGAAACTGCTGTTTGTGATTTCCAAATGAAATTTGTGGAATGCTGCAGTCCCAGCTGATAAGGAAAGCAATCCTGAATTAAATGGCTCAGTGGCAGTGTCAAAGCATCAACAAATTTGTGAATAACCTGAGGCTGAATAGTCAGTTTTGGCATTTCAAGGCTGGTCCTCCTGGCATCTGCAGAGGAAGGGCCTGCCTGGCTACATGGAATTAGAAGTTACTGAGAAGGTAAAAGGGGGTGTTGAGCTCTGTAGTCTTTTAAGTAGGAAATGTATGGAAGTGTTTAAATCAACCTGGCTGTGCTGGTGCTTGTGTTGCTGATAGCAGCTGCCTCATATGTCAGGGGTGTAGCAGCCACATTGACGTGGCACAATGTGGTGTGCATAATCCTTATCTCTGGTGTGGTTTTTGCTACTTTGAGAAATAAAATTCAACTTTGCTAGCCAGAGAATTTGTCATTATGTTGTTCCTTTTATTTCACTCCCCTTTCCAGAGTTTCCCTTTGTGATAGATTTGACTCACTACTTGGGGTAAATAAGAGTTTCAAAGATCCTTACAGTAAATAATAGTGCTGCTGATGTTAAAATGATGTATGTGGCACTTAATGAGATACGTTTGCACTGTTATAATTGGTAATCTAAAGTTAGAATTAAGAGTGTATATAAATCTTTACAGAGCAGTAATGACCCAGTTATGCTGTGTTCAGGACCTTTGCTTATGTACAAAGCTCAAGTAAATTCTCGTCACTTTGACTAAAAATTTATTAGAAAGAAACCTCTTCAAAACCACGAAATCCCACAAGACCTCACTAAACCACTGAAGCTTTCACGTTGGCTGCTTAATTAAAAGTGAACACAGTGAACTGTGTTTTACCACAGCACTGGAGCTGTGAACACCCTCCGTGGCTGTGGGTAAACAGTTAAATCAAGAGACCAATGGTTCTAGAGCATAATGGAACCTCTCAATTTCCCACTCTGGTATTTGTTTGCAAATGAATTTGCCTGTTTGTTTATTGGAATCACCACTACTTCAGCAAAGTGTTCCAGCTAAGATGCAGCAACTTTCCAAGGGCTCTGGTTTTCATTGTTTATCAGTGTCAGTTGCTTGTGGAAGGATCAGGAGACCTAGCAATGGAGACTTGGAGTAAGAAAAAAAACCCGCCAGTTTGTTTGCAAAAATTTGTGAGCCAGAAAAGTACTTTGGTACTTGAGTTTGTAAAAAGACTAAATGAATTTTAAAGAATAAGAATACAGCAATGTTTCAATTGCTTTAGTAAGGACAAAGTAGTATGGGAAATCAGAGTGTGTGTGCCACTGATGCTCATCATTTACTTGTTAATATAAGCAGTCCTAAAACACTTGCTAATCTTCTAGATCAAGACTTGGGATATGGAGAATCTGTTTGCAGTAGATATATAATTATATGAATATTTTGGGGATAACTTATTCCTATTACAGCAAAAGCGTGGGGATAAAAGCCCTTGATGTTCCTAAGAAATCAGAGCAAAGTAATGAGGACAAGGCAAGCAAAGTGGATGGAGTAGTTTAGATGACTGGCCAAGTCAGATGTTTGTGTGTCTTGTGTTTGAATAATCCATATAATGAGTGTTTGAGAAAACTTTTAAAACCCTTTTTGTTAACCAACAAATTCTTTGTTTGTCTAGAATGACCAGTTTCCATACAGTATGTCAATGCTAGGAGGAAAATTAGTGATTCTGATGCACTGTCCTTCTCCTGAACCTGCCTGTTTATTGTTGTGCACGTTGTCCCTCAGTCTTGTGCTGTTGCCCCTTGGTCCTGCGCAAGAATGAAGGCAAGGGGAATGGGTTTTGTCTTTTAAAAAGCTGGGTAAACTAACATCATCAGCATGTGAGGCAAGAGTGGAAGAGAATGGAATAGCAGAGTGCTGCATGTGTCCTGTCCTCATTCAGGCAGGGAATTTCCACTCATCAGCTGAATCTCCTAAAGAATGTCAAAATGTTATTGAAGAAAATCCCATGCAAACTTCCTCCAGCTCTTTGTTGCTCTTTACAAGAATACATGAAGTTCTCTAATGTGCAAGGGAACTGTATCAAAATGGCTGGGTTTGTGCATTTCCTGCTGCTGTTTATTGGCAGTGTAACTTCTGGGAAGGTTAAAGTAGAGCCTATTCATCCAAAGTTCTGGCAGCAAAGGTAGCCAGAGTTTTGGTGCCAGTCCCCTCATTTGAGTTTGACCTTGCTTTCCTCTTGGTGCTCGCTATAAAACTTCTCTGTTCTGACACTCGAAATGTTCTTGGTTTGAGAGGTTTCCAAACCTTGTGATAAAACAGATACTTCCCTTCTGCCCTGTGCTCAGTCTCTTTAGCTCCACCAGGGCATGCCACCAGGCTCCTGGTGTCAAGGACCACAGTTGGGCTGAGCAAGGTGTAGAATGGCAGTGAATTTCTCAGTGGATCAGTGGAAAGTGCAAATTGCCACTTTTGCACCCGGTCTGTACTGGGCTTTTGGAGTGCTCTCCATTGCTCTCTCTCTTCTGAGGGCAGCCCTTTTATTTGATGCTAAAACAAGAGTTCTACAGGCACAGGTGAGGACCATCTGTCTTTTCCTTCTCAAATTAGGAGGGTCTAATCAAATGAGACTCTTAGACTCTATGTGAACAGCCTTCTGCTTGTGTATTTATTGCAGTTTTCTTCAAAACAAGAGCAGATTTTTTTCTGAGAGAAAGAAAGGAGCTGTTTTTTCTCTTGTTCCCTTGAAAGTCTTCTAAATAATTTGGGAGAAAATATTTGGAAAAAATTGAATGTGTGTCAAAGACAGGATTAGACCTCATGGGACAGCAGCAAAAGAGAAAGTATAGAATAAAGATGAGATTTCAGAAGGTGATGCTGAGGGCTCTTGATGGTGCTTAAAAAATAAGTTCATAACAGGCTAAAGAGCATCAAGAGGGGCTGCAGAGTCACAGAATTTTGATAGAATTAGGGGAAATGCCATCTGCAGATTCATAATGTTAACATTACCATGATATCTCATTTCTTGAGTAGGTCAGCAGGATTAAGTGGAGGCTGTCTAAACAAGGATGAATTTTACCCTTAAGCCCTCAGGGATCAATAGAAATCTGAAACTGTAGAGACCGAAAATTGAGGGCTACTTGTTTTGTGTAGAAGACATTAACACTAAAGAGAGACATGAATATTTGGAGACATCCATTGAAGTCTAAGTGTGTCATGGAGGGAAGGGTTTCAGCAAGCATCTTGAATCTTCTGCTTCTCATAATTTGGATATTGCTGGAACTGTTACTCTGCTATTTTATCTGTATTTCTATTATATAACTCTACAGCATTGAGAAGGCAAACTTATGATGGAAAGCAAATGATAAATTTGGAGAGAGCATGCAGAGACTTGTATTTGTTTTTTGGGAGTGTTTTTGGTTTGCCTTGCAAGAGTCCTGTTTGTATTTAATTTAAATATTTATAAGCAAATAGTGAATTTTAAATGTAATTCAATGAGAAACGTTTGAGTTAGCTGCTAGTTCTGCCAATAAATAGTAAATTCCCTTCAAGATTAGCAATGAACTATGATATAAGCTATTAAAAATACTACCAATAGAAATCTGGTTCATTAGCTGTGTTGCTAAGGTTACAAATGAGTTTCTTCAAATTGGCAAGCAAATTTTTATATGCATGTTTATGTAGAACAGAGCTTCTGGTTTTGTGCATTTGCTATTCCTAGATATAATAAAAGTAATGCATACTGACTTTGATTGTAGTTAAATAGTATGAGTATGAATTTATATGCATAGACTGTAAGAAAGAGTGTACGAAAATCTTTTAATTTAGGAGTTTGATAGAGAAATCAATAAATTCAGCCAGTAAAGTCCTCTGCCCAAAAAAAATATATGAGTTTTGGTAAGGGCAGTATTCTATTTTCCTCTGAAATTTGTATTCTTTACCTTGTTTGGTCTACAGTTATTCCCTCTCTGAAGTGATCCTAGTGTTTGTCCTTGTTTCCCAAACTCTGCAGTTCTCAATAGTTGGTTTGGAATAATGCATTAACAAAGTATAACAGAGACTTCCACACTTCTTTGTCTGACTGGATCTCAAAATTGGATGGCTGATCCTTATTTATAGGATCAAAACCAGTTTTAGCCACGAAAATGCTCCTTTTGAGAAAATAAGACAATTGAAAAATGCTAGGAATTCTACTTAATGGCATGCCTCTCTCAATGAAAATTGATAATAAGAATTTGATAATTATATATGAATTATTTAAATCATACTTAGGATCAGATCACACTTTCTGCCTTTAGATGTCAAAGAAACCAAGTAGGTAACACAACCTTGTCATATCTGTATTGAGCTACCTACAGAATGTGGGCAGAGAGTGCCAAGGTCATTGGACAGATTTTATTTTAGTCTTTTACTTCATTGTTTTATCACAGTGATTTTTCCTAATGAGAAAGTTGATATGTAGGTTATACTAAACTGAACTAATCTCTGATTTAACCTCATGACTTGTTATTTCAACTTGAGCCATGAGCCATTAGTTGTCCTGCTGCCCACAATAGCTCGGCCGGGTCGCGGGTGAAGCAGCTCAAAGGGGAGTGCTTGGATGCAGGGTCATTTACAGAGGCAGCTATCTCACACATGCAATTTGGAACACTCTTTCAGGCCCTTCTATCACTTCCTTTGTAATAGGGCTATCATTATTTCATGTTCTTTCAACAATAAAGTGCAATTCAGATGCTTTATCTCTTTGTCAGTGAATGTCACAGGCTTTGCGCTGGTTTTGTTTGTTTGTTTGTTTTTTGTTTTGTTTTGTTGTTTTGGGTGGTTTTTTTTGTTGTTGTTGTTGTTGGTTTGTTTGGTTTTTTTTTGGCAAATTCTAAGAAATCAAGGAGCTGGACTGTTGACTTAAGCCAGCTTAGCAATGAGTTTGCTTTGTGATGCTGAGCCATGAGGTTATTGTGTAAAAGAAATTAGGTGAAATGGACCTCTCTATTAATAAAACAGAACACTATAATTCCATTGCTGCAGTTTACTTTGTTGTGATGACTTGGTTTTTAGTGCATTGTGGCAAAAGCATAGGTCATATATTGATTGGAAAATTGGTTAAATCTGACTCCCTGACACTTAAAATCAACTCAAGTTTGTCAATGAGATAAATGTCATTGAAAAAAACCCAAAGTAATCTTAGAGGAGGGAAAATTTAGATGAGATGATGACTCTAGGGCCTCATATAGCCGAGCTACATCACAAAGACTTTCTTTCTGTTTGTGTAGACAAACAGTAATGGTTATGAGGGTGTGAATGGATGGACTCATAGAACTTGGTCTGGAGCAGAGCATGTCCTTTAGTAATGTTTCTAATTCTGTGGTCACATTTTTCCTGTGAAAAATGCTGGTACCAATGCATCCAGGGCTGTAGGTTCTAAAAATGCATGTTCAGAAAGGGCCCAGGGGAATTCCCAGTGCCACTTTACTCTGCTGTGCTGACTGCTGATGCTGTAGCATCTCTTACCCTTGTACCCTTTTCTTTACTGAAAGATTGGGGTTTTTTGTCACGACTGGTACAAATAAAAATTTACTGTAACACAGGGTTGGATTCCCTTTGTTCCTCAGACCCTGGATATTTGAAGACTTAGGAGTTTCTGCTTCTATCAGGCCATAGGAAATTTTGCTCCTTCAGTCTCCGGTCTGTATGATGACATCTGCATTAGCTGAAATCTGAGACAGACTCCATGCCTTTTGCTAGGCCAGACTGCATTCATTTTCCAGGGCCTAGTTTTCATTCCTAAGAATGGAGTTCAAATCAGAGGCCTTGAAAACCCTCCTCTTAACCCTTTTCTTCTCATGACTGCTCCCAGGCTTCCTTGGTGATGCTCTCAGTTCCCTCAGAAAGCAAATTCCCAGCAGTGATGTAGTGGGGACAGTGTTCCTCCCCCAACAATGGGCAAGTAAGGTAATCACTTTTTATCAGTGTCCTGTTTTTAGGCAAACACTTGCCAGATGGCAGCAAATAAGTTGGTATTGACCAACAGTAATTACCTCCTGAGAGATGATCAGTGTGGCAGGCTGCTCACACATCTGAAATTTCCCCTGCATTCCCTGGAGTGCATAGAGCAATTGCTGAGACCCAAGAAATGAATCACTGTGATCTCAGTTCTCCCTTCCTGGTGGCCTCAGGTGTCCTGGGTTGGGTGAATTGATGCTTGGTGCTCTGAAGTCCTTGCAGTGTAGCCATGGCCTGGCCACACCAGATGCCAGGGATGTACCAGCTGGGAAATGAAATGAAATCAAGTTTTCCTGGTGCCCAGCACCACACGGGCCAAAGGAAGTCAGGAGAACTCTAGAGGTAAACCCACATGCTAGAGTTGCTGATACTCTTTGAGAGAGGACTTGCAACATTAGATTTGCGATCACTTACAGAATATTTATTATAATTAATTTTCTAAATTCTTGATCTTGGTGATTATTGTAATAAAATTTTAGTTTACCTAATGTCGTGTGAGAAAAATGTTTTATTATTGTGCTATGAGGCAAAAAACCCAGTTCACAGGCTGCTGTCTCTAGATTCTTTATTGCTCAGAGTATTTCTGTTACATCTCCTTTTATTAATCATCTTGCTGAATACGATTCCTTCATTTAAGTTCTTCTTTCTGTTAGTTTTCCTTGGCTTTTGAGAATTCCTCTCATTTGGAGTTCAAGTTCTTTTACTTAGTGTAGAAGTACTGTGGCTTTGTCTGTGTTGTGCAAACTGACCTCATTGGTGACCTCTAGAAAAGACATTTCTTTTTTAAATATACTAAGAAATTGAATAAAGGGAGGATAAAGTATGTCTGAAACTTATCTAATCATAAGGTGATGAAGCAAAGTGGGCAACAACACAAAAGAACATTACTGGATGGAAATGACCAGAAGGAAAGTGGTGTAGCACAGAAATGACCTCAGATAACTTTCTTAAACTCTCATCTGATTTGAACTGGGAACAGCATGCATTAACCAGCCAAAGACCAATTCAACCTTTCATTAAATACTGTGACTCTGTTTTAAATAACTTTGGAAAGACTGATGGACTCATTCAGATGTACTATTTGTCTTTTGGCCTTCTATCAATGAATCAATGTCCTTTATTTGACTGGCTGACACGTATTTAATTTGGTGTAATATATGATACATGGAAAATGCCTTTCAGTTTGAAACATTAATGACTGATAGTTGCCATCATTCAAGTTCTGCCTGTTGCAATTTAGTTTTTTTCTATACTCATCAAGTTTACTAATAATGATTAAAGATTTTCTTAGTTACATTGTCTTTGACAACAGTGATGATTAAAGACACAGGCAACTTGTGGTATGGAACAGTTCACTTCTGTCCATCATTGATCTTCCTTTCTATATTATCTGCCAGTTAGACCTAAACAGAAGTATGCAAGAGCAAGGTTATTCAGCACATTCGAATGAGTAATTGATGAATAGACATCAGTTAAACCAATAAAATATATATTTTAAAATCTGTAATCAAGTGAAAGATATTTCATGCTTATGGGAATATTGACATTACATTGGAAATTAGATACTTGCAATTAAGATGAATAATGTATTGCATTATAATAGATAGTGCAGTGGTAGTACATTGGTTTCAGGTATTTAAAACTGACGCTTCATTTGCAGTTTAGGACTTTTTTTGTGAATTCTCTGTCTGGTTATGTAGAGATCACTCTTTTTGTATATTTTTGATGGGGGTGGGAAGAAATACCTCTGTTTCTTAAACATAAAGTCTTGAAAAATAAATTAGTACATACGAAAAAAAAAAAAAAACAACCCAAATTTTAAGCAGGGCATACATAACTGGTCTGGAGTTTTGTTTCAGCACTGTGTGCCTTTGGTAAGTGTTCCTGAGCTGTTTGTCCCTTGCCTGGACTGAGCTGCCTTGTTTTCAGCTCCCAGCTCTGTGGCTCTCTTGCTGGCTGACCCTGGACCCAGGCAGGCCATCACTGTGCTGTGTGCCTTAGTTTCCCCTTTGTAAGAATCACCTAATGGTACTGACCAGCTCCTTAAAATGTATTGAAATCAAACATGTTCCTATGGACAGCCCTCAGCAAAGGCTGCTCTTTACACCTCTGTTTAAAAGGAGACCCTACAATTCATCCTCACACCACAAGTTTTCTGGTTGGTCACTGACACACAAACAGAGCTTTCTGTCCCAGGCTGTGGCAGGAGGTCTAATTTCAGGAAATTACTTTATCTTGCTTCTGTTCCATCTGCCAAATAGGGATCATCACCTTCTTTTTAAAATGGTTTTGAACCTATGAGAAAAAAAATGCTGTACAAGGGATACAATTTACTTGTATTCTGTTTTCAACTTTTTGCCCTAAGTGCCCTAAAGTTATCAATACATGGGGAGGCTTCATTAAGGGTTTAAGTTGTACCAGATTAATGTACAAATATTAAATCTTGGTGTGTAAATGAGCTGCTACATCACATCTCTCTATTTCTTTTGCTACTTTGTAGTAGTAAGTTTCAAAATTCACCATCAATTATACTTCTAAGCTATCATTAATATTTCTGGTTCAGTAGTTTCAGAGTGAGAAAAGGGTAGCTGTCTGGGTAATGATTTATATCCAGTTTCATGGCTTAAAACCCTATCTTATTTTTGTAAATATGCTTTCCAGCAAAATTGAAAAATAAATCAGAATAATTTAAGGGTTGTTTATCTGAAGTAATAATGTGCTTAATGCATTTGGATATCATTCATCTTTTTTTTACAGATATCTGAGCACTACTTTTGATATATGCATAAACTATGATATATGTATGAAAGAATACTTTAAAATGTATTATATTCTTAGATGTAGTGTTTCCATAATAAATAGACATCATGCATGTATCAAACATTCTGTAGGGTACATGTACTTAAATAATGTGTATTTTTACATATATTTTTACTGCATTAATAAAAAAAATGCAGAAGAGCCTTCACCACACAGACTTCAGATTGTTGAGAAGAAAATAGCTAAAGATTAGCCAATACACTTGTACATTACTGCTTTAGGCATACATATGTGGTAATTATTCTGCAGTCTTTGTTCCTTCTGTTTAAATTGACTGAGAGTGAGCTCTTAAGTCATAATACAAAGATGTGGATGCATTCTGTGCATGAATGTATTTATTAGACAAGAGTTGTAGATGAGGATGTAGACATACTCTCTTTGCCTTGAGTAGATTTTTAGGCTTGAATTCAGAAATATGCTCTGGCCTCTTCCCAGAAGCTCACCAGACCTTACTGTATAGCCAGGTAGAGAATATCTTGGTGGTTTCATTTGCTCTCATTGTTACCTGGTGCCCTGATGTTGTGTGTGTGTGTCTATGTGGGTCTGTCACAAAAGGCTGAATTCAAACCAGTCTGTTTACAGAACATTCATCTCTTGAGCAGTGCAGTGCTAGGCTGCTTCTTGCACTTGCATACTCCAGCTGCAGTTCTGACCTTGACTGTGCAGTATTTTCTATGGCATTTAGACATTTCTTCTGTTTTTTAAACCCATGGAATCATGTCTGGTTTAAAGCTTGCTTCTTGCCTATGTTTGTAATGAAATGGCCCCAAATCCTAAATTATTCTTCCTTTTGTTTTCTATTAGCTTCAGTCCTGCACGGAGTTTGTCACAGGCTGGACACTCAGGTAGAAGAATGCTGCTTTAGCAGCAAACATGGTCTTTACGTGGAAGAGGTAAAATGGCTTGTACCAGGATAAGACAGAACAACAGAATGAATCTGAACTGTTTGCTCTTAAAAAAAGGAAGGTATTTTGGAGACTACCACTGAGAAGGAAAACTAGAGGTAGTGATCAAATCGGAATAAAATAGATAACTGAGCTCAGAAATGTGTTTTCACAGAAATAACAATAATTATAACCTAAATTCCACGCTGGGTTATGCCAACATCTCCAGCATTCTGTTTGTGATAGTGGCAGGAGGAGAAGTTAGGGGACAATAGGCAAGCCTGGCCACCCTCTACTGCTCAACATCTCCTCAGCATAAGAATACTCTCTCTCTCTATAGATATAGATGTATAAATTTTTTTTAGCCTTTTATTTATTAATTTGAGCCTGTTGTAAATGTTTGCCTCCACAGGCTTCCATAGCAACAAATTCTAGTTTGTGACCCAAGATGAAAAGCCCCTAAGCATAAGAAAGGATGTGTTAGAGATGTGTGGGTGTATGGTATTAGCTGTCTGATGGGCCGGACGACCCTTGGCAGAAGGACCTCAGTCAGTGGTTTTGGACACAAACAAAATAGAAATATTCAAGTTGGTGTCAGCCTGCAGGGTCAAAGTTGTCTGGATTTTGGGAATAAGTAGATTCAGAAAGTGAGGAATAAAACCCCAGCACAAGTTAATGATGTGGACATAGAACGGATTTCTGCAGTTTTCTGCCAAATGTGGAATAAGGGAATGTTCAGCTGTGAAAATTTAAATGAGTTTGTCTGTAATTTGGAATAAATAAAAACATGCTTCATGAAGACTATGTCACATCTTTCTGTTCATTTGTGCTCAGCTACTACTTTTAAAAGTTCTTGACTAACTCAGGATGAAGAAAGGTAAAGAGGCTGATGGGTAAATAAAGGGCTTGGCCTTTGGGATTCTGACATCTGTGAGAAGATTTTGAAATGCTAACTTTTTTTTTGATGAGTGGAGCTGCAGGTTGTTATCCCTATCTAGAACAATTAATGAAACTCTTTTAGAAAAAGAGTTGATCATTGGCCTTGATCATTGGTTGGCCAACCTCAAAACAACTTTTTCATTGATTTATAGGATGCAAGTGTATTTCCCAGAATTAGTCTTAGCTTTCATTCAGCTTTGTATGTTTTTTTTAAAAGACAGTTCTTAGAATGGAAAGGTTTGCAGTGTACAGCTCTTCTGTAATGTTGCAAAGGTATCCTTATGTTAGACATCACCCTCCTGCCATGAGTAAACTGTAGAGCATTCCTGCTTTAATCCTTGATTTGTCTTTCCTAACCTTTTCATGGTGGTCCTTCGGTGTAGTTTAGTTCTTTGTGGTTCTAAATTTTTTGGTTGCTGATGCTTTTGAGGCCTGTCATTCTTGTAAACTGGGATGATGCATGTGAGTTAATTAGGCTAGCAAAACCCTTGTGAAGAAAAAAAGGAGAACAAAGGGAGTATACCTGGTGACTCCTTCGATTGCTATTAGCAAGCTTTGAGGAAAACAGATGTTCATTTGAAGATTTTAGAAGAAAAACCACGAATGTTTTTAATTCAGCTTTAAATTGGAAGTAATACTTGACCAAATTAATGTGAAGCGATAAAGAACAAATTTATCTTTTGAAATTAGGGCAATAATTTGATTATATTAAAATGCACCTCCCTACATTAGTGAGGCATTTAGATAATTTGTTCTAATTGCCATTCCTTCTCATACCCAATGCCTAGAATTAAGAAATGTGGTTGTTTTGTTTGGGTTTTTTTCCCAAATCTACTTCCTTATAATATCATGCTCTCTCCCTCCAAATTTGGAAATGAGAACAATGAAGCCAGCAGTAGGTGATAACTTTGTCACTTTTTGCAGATAAACACATGGCAGGACTGGGATCTGGCTGCTCCCAGCTGTGTTTCAGCTATAGCTGCTTGTCTGCCGGTGTTTAACTCGTTGGACTGTAAAGTGCTTTTACATAACTAAAGTAGGACTGGCTGCAAGGAAAATAAAAATTTCCATATGTCTCCTCTGTCTAAATAATGGACAAAATATTTATTCTGGTGAGCTATTTCTAAGTGCTGTGCTGTAGTAAAGATGAGGTAGAGAGGTACGATTTATTTAACTACTACTATGCTGTAGTAGTTAAATGGAGTTAATGCTTTCTTCTATTCCCCTGGTTGTTCTGTGAGAAATTCTACTGAAAATATATCACACTGATGGTATCCAGTGTCTAGAGCCCTTCCAAATGTACAAGCTCATTCCTTATTTTAGCTTTTTGTAGAAAAAATGTGGTTGTAAAGGGACTGATCATGCTCTGAAGTACTGCGACAGGTTAATTTATTGTAGGGACACAACAATGGGGCTCTCTGTCAATAAAGGACATTGTTTAGGAGTTCATCCCCAGCAGCAATGAAACAAAAAGACATTATTTTTCAGGCCGTAAACCTCCTTACTGGTATTTCTGTATTTCAGTTGCAGGCTCTGCACTGAACAGTGTGCAAAGGGACCACTTGGGCTTTTGTTGCATCCCAAGTCTGATGAAAAGCTGTAAACTGCTCTGCACAGATATGGGGGAGAATGCAGTGCACAGAATGCAGTTGTTTTGAGTTTTATCGGGGCATTTCAAATCAGTTTGTAGCACTGACATAGCACAGCTGGGGTTCAGTTCAGCTGCTTATAAATGGGCTGTCTGGGATGCAGCTGGTGGCCAAATTGCCAGCACTGGTTTTAACTGGGCCTGAAAAATGCTCAGCCAAGTTTGCTTTTTGTGGGGAGGGGGGATAAGAGATAAAAGTATTACAGAATGCCATTTATATGGATAAAAATACATATATATTATACATATATCTCTGTATGCTGGTATTTTAGGCAATCATGACCAATGCTTCCTTCTTGCTTATGCCTTCTTTTTGAAAAGTGTTTGATGTCAACAGCCTCACAATGACCCTGTTCTAGTTTTCTAAGCTTTTTTCCTTTGGTGATGTGTTTCTGCATCAGAATGGAAGTTCTACTTTGTCTGGAAGGATGTGAGGATAAAAGCTGTTCAAAAACCACAGAAACTCATGGGCGGACACAGGCATGTTTCTGAAACTGTCACTATTGGCTTGATTCCCTTGATTCCAGCAAAATTAGAGGAGAGCGCATGGAGTTGCCCAGGACTGTTCACTAGAAGAGTGGCAGTCACAGAATCATCTCTAAACTGTTTCATCTCAGCCCAAAGCAGTAACTCCTAGATTGCCTTGCCTTCTGAAAGAAACCTTTGCTAATTATATTAGAGATCTTGGCAGACTTCAAGGACTTGACAAAAAGGATTTGTTGACTCTTTCCTAGAAGTGGTTTCCATGGCTTTCAGTGAGTATGTTTCTTTTCCTGACAGATCATGAAAGCTGCTACTGAGATAGTATTCTGCAGGCACTAATGTGTGTTCTTTTAAGTCCTGTTTTTGATGCTGATAACTGAATAATCATCTCTGTTAAAACCATCCTCTGAAAAACTATCTGGTTCCCACGGCACCCTTGTCAATGGAATTCTACATTTTCCTGTTGCAAGGGAAGCAAAACATGCACGCAGGAGTTACAGATGTGGAAACCTAAAAAATGTTAAACGCATCAGTCATTTCAGATCATTTAAGACTGAAGTTTGTGTGCGAGAGGAGCACTGCAGCAGTTTAATACCATTCTTTCCTGCAGGCACAGGGACTTCTGTGATATTTGACTGTGACAGGGCACTGTCTTACCATGCAGTGGATGTGTGGGTGTCCTCATTATGGAAACTCAGTTGTTTATGTTCCCTTTTGGCTTTATTGAAAAGCTTTAACTGTCTTGGAGTTTGTTGAAAGACTGAACTGAGTAAATGGGGAGAATACTGAATATAGTTCAGTTTTTGCACTGTGTAATTTCTCCAGAGATTCAGCTGAATGCCCTTTACTCCGACAAAATATGATGAGTCGGTCCTCGTTTTTTGCATCAATTATTTGTTTGATGCACACTGAGCTTTTGAGAAACTGCCTTTGATGTTCAGCAGTAGCTGCATCTGGTGTGACCCTTGATGCTTCTTCATGGGCGGAAAAAATTCGGTTGTTAAAAGATGGACAAAATCCCATTTAAGGTCATTATGTTTCTATTGAATTGCATGTTGTACTTCTGCATGTGGTCATTAGTCTTATGAAAACAACCACCCAAGAAAGCTGAACATATTTGCATTTCTTTCTTCCTTCCGTGAACTCTTGGCTCTTCCACCTTGGTTTAGTCTCTTCTTTACAAGAAGCAGCAGCTTTATGGGGCTTCATCAACTGACATTAATAAGCTGTCTTGAAAGGTTTGGGGGCATCACAGATTTTAAGGATTGATTTTTGTATCTTTGAGGAGAATTTGCATTTTGTATTGACCTCAGTAGGCCAATATTCCTAGCTGCAGACAGCTGTGTTCGCGACATGGCATAAAGCCCTGCGAGAGGAAATGGAAACTGGTTTCCATCCATCTGCCTTGCTAATAGATTAATATTTTTAAATGAAGCCATAAATGAAACATTTACCACTATTAAAGTTTTCTGGGTAATAAATCTGTGTCGAAGCATGTTGAACAATGCTGACGCTGGTGCTGTGTGTTGTACAGAGACAGCATTACAAATAGTTGCAATTTCAGCCATGTAACGAGGTAGCCACAAGCAACAAAAACCCTCCCTCCTCTCCTCCCAAATACTCATTCCATTTCAATGTGTCCTTGTAAAAATTATTTTCCCATAATAAAGACAAAACTGCCAACTTCCAAAGCTCAGGATGTGTGTAATTGAAAAGGATACCTAGTTTGATAAATGTACCTGTAATTGCCTCCCTCCTTTCAGACAATACTGGGGGAAATAAAATTAGCTGCAAATAACACATCCATAGAATCTGAATGGAAAATGAAAAGATAATAAACAGTTTCGTGACATTTAATTTATATCATGGATTTGTAAGCAGAAAAGCAGAAACCAGTGGACAACAGGGTATGAATCTCCTGTTACATTTAGAGATTGACAGCCCTGTCTTGCAGCACTCATGAGTTGTATTTTGGAAAGTTGAAAATAGAGATAAACAACATAGCTCCAGATCTGGACATCTTTAGGGGCTCAGACAGTACCTGATTGAGTCTGTCAGGGACAAGACATTGGACGAAAAGCTGTCGAGTTCACTTAAAGCCTCCCTGCAGTTTCTTCGAGCTGAGGTGCAGTTGGGTTTACTGTTATTTGCAAGCTTGTATCTGTAGTGCCCATCATTGCAAAGGTTGGTTTACAGCAGAGTTTAGGTCAAGATACATTTTTTCAGTGGCCAATTTGTTATTCTCAGTTTTTAAATTATATATTTATTTAAAGTGCACCTTTCATCTTTACAGATTATTTTCTTCCTGTTATGTTCAATTGAGGGAGGTTATGGTGATGCAGTAAAATTGTTTTGATGCCACAGCCACATCAGTCACAAGCAGTGATGTGGAAACTGACTGGCTCCACTGCTCAGGCTGTACTTTAATGAGGAATTAGTCTGTACACAGCCCTTACACACTGAATTTGGATATTTATGTGGATGGCACTTCACCAGGGAGAATGCAGATACTGTCAGGTAGCTGTATTCAACTGGGGCTGAAAGGAGACCAGCTGCACTGGCATGTCTGGTAGATTATATGAGATTTCCTAGGTGGCATTTCCTACAAATGTTAAGACTTCAGACATAGATATATTGGCTAAATTCCAGTCAGAAACCCTTCAGCCTTAGCACTAACACTTGTACAGCATTCAAATTTGTTTTTATCAGGCTTCTCTCTTCAGCAATTGTTCAGTTCTGTGGAGATCTCCTGGAATACAAAAGCTCCAGAGAATATGAATTCCTCTGTCAGAGGAATGATTTGTTAAGCTGGTATTGTAATGCTCCTGTCCCAGAGAGGGGCTGTCAGTGTCCTGTGGTGCTGCAGCAGCCAGTTGTACCTGGGCTGGCCCTTGTGTGCACCAGAGAGGGGCAGGGGATGTAGCCTCAATATCGCATGGCCTGGCATAGGTGAGATGCCCAAAAGGGCTAATGTCTTCATAAAGAGAGATTCACATCCAAGGTAATGCTCTCTGCTCCTGTGTCCTCAAAATTTTGGGGGTTTTTTAGTCAGTTTCAAAGTTGACACTTGAGAAATAATCAGCTCAGGGTAGTGGTCCTGCTGCTGAGCAAGCTCAGGGGATGGATACCCAGTGGATATCCAGGGGGTGGTAGAACAGTGTACCTGTTAGGAAGTAGGTAAGACCCCCTCCAAAGAAACACCAATTTCCTTGATTGTCTGGAATTGTTTTTGTCTTCCCTTGTGAGATACAGTTAGTGTACCACTAAGTTTTTGATGAAGTGACAGAGTGCATGTGGTCTACACAGATGACATTTTTATCTTGGGAAACAGCAGTAGAAATACATGAGTGGTGGCAAGAAGCAATTTTAAACACAGTCTGAACAATGAGCTGAAACAAACACCCCACCACCCCCACAAAGCAAAAAGTAAATGAAAGGGGGATGCATCTTAAACTGAGACAAAACGTACAGGAAGAAGAAGCCAGCTGTAAAATACTGTTCCAAGAGGCAGAGAAGGGGCTCATTGCAACTCTGAACTGTCAAGAGAAATTAGGCTAAACTATCTGCTTAGTCCTTGTAGTTGCAAGGTGAACAGGAGATAGGAATCTCAACAAAGGATCTGAAAATCTGAAGGATTCAAAGACATTCTGGCTTCTTTTCCTCAGCTGGCTCAGTTAGTTTAGATACTTATACTCAGGTGCGGAGAGTACTTGTACTCAGGACATGCCTGAATTTGATATCCTCCAGCACATGAACAACTGGTTCTGAGATAGAATTATTTCTGTGTATCTCCATAGACGTTTTAAGGTTTTCCGTCCTCAGTTTGGGAACTGGGAGTGGAATAAGATCTCTACCAGAAGACTGAAATTAGTGAGGAGAAAAAAGGACAAAAAGTGAGATGCATTGAAAAGGCAATAAATGCTTCCAGAGCAATGCCCTGGCATGCAGGGAGGTGCTCAGGTGGAGGTAAGTGCAGGGCTTAGAACCCGTTGGCTTTTATTACATGTGAGTTTCTCTGAAGAATGTTTTCCCTACTGCTCTTTGTGAAGAGCTCATGCCAGGTTTATAATAATCATAGAAGGGTGAAAAGGTTACACATGCTGTTATGCAACTGATTTTGCTTTCACTGGACTGGATTTGAGTGTGTGGAAAAGTGTGTGTGTGTGTTTATATTCATACTTGAAGCTTACCTAGGACATAACCTTTATGGAAAACAAAACATCCCTGAAATGACATTTGTTTCCTCACATTAATTGGAGAGAAAGTTGTGTATAACACGATGCCAGATGCTCGCTACCATCACAAATCACTCCAGAAATAAAAAATGCAAGCATAATTATCTAAGGAAATAATGAAGCTAGAAGTTTGGGGGAGTAATTTGTCAGGTAAATGAATCTCAACATGACCTGTATGAGCATGGGCTGATACCTTATTTGTCAGAAAGCTTTTACCTATTGAGAAGCACAAGTGCTTCATTGCTGTTTTTCTTTGCTTCTCTTCCTGGCTTTCCCTTATGATCTTCCTTACCCAAAACACACATCTTGCAGTAGACAGCACAAGTGAACATCCAAAGTGGCAGGTGTGAAAACTGGATGCCATTGAAACAAACACTGATGGAGAAGGAAACTCAGACCCTTCCAGCATTAAAAAGACTCTGCTTATAACTGTTGAAGAGGGTAACACAGCTAAAACATGCTGCTTCTATTTTCTTATTCTTGCTGTAATATTACTCATTAGTAGATTTGTAAAAATGCCAAACTTTACTGAAAACCCAGGTGGTTACAGCTTTATTTCAAGTTCAGCACACAGTTGACCATCTGACAGGGGAATTCTTGATCTGTAGCCTGAAAATCAGATACAGAATCACTTCAAATTGAATAAAAGAATATTTTTTTAAATTTTCTTAAAAAGAAAGAAAATAAAAGGCAGTCCAGATAAATAAGTGTATTTTGCCCAAAATAAAATGTTTTCATCTAACATAATTCCACACTTCTATTTGTCCTTTTAAAAAGTATCCCCTCCCTGCCTGCTCAAACACACACACACTTTTTAAGATGCCAAAGAATAAGAAGGAAGCAAGATTATGTTATGAAATGGGATGTGGGACTTGTCAGTCTAGAAATTTGAACTTGTGGGCCTGTGTTAGCCAGATTTGAGGTAGAAGCAGAAACATCAGAGTTGCTACTTTCCAACTTGTCTTCTGGGAGGGAGCAGGGGCACAGCACTGTTTCTAGACCTGGCCCTTCACTTGCATAGTTAAAGCCAGAGCAAATGCATCACTTAAAAAGATAATATTTGCCTTTTAGAATAAATGAACAAATCAATCCAGGGCTGAGGCTACAGTAACATAATGCACTTCCTCTAAATAGAGATGAATACAATTAATCAAAATCTTCATCTTGGATGAATCCAATTACATTGGCTTAAAAATGTAAATTGTTCATTTGTGTCAGCCTCCTGGTTTCCAGGAATTCAGACTCTGGGAATAGCAACAACATGTCAGTTAAGCTGCTCAGAAACAGACATATTTGAGTTTTAAGTGACTTCCTGACATTTGCCTCTTATGTAAGTTATTATGTAAATAGAAAAAAGGTTATTTTAATGTACTCATGGAGTACCCTGTGCGTGTCCCTGTGTGTGAGCCACATTCCTCAGTCCAGCTTCCTTGAATGCTCGTTTGGCACTTGCTGTGGAAGGGTGCTGCTGCTCCTAGGCTCTTGCTGGGCATCTCACACTGGTATGCTGTGGCTTCTTAGTGTAGAATTAAATGCTGTGGTATCCCAATCAATTCCTTTCACCCAAAGCAAAGGTTGCCCGTGTTGGGTTCCTGATTGTGGATGCTGCTGCTGCTGCTCTGCTTGTAAACAGCAGTTGTGTTTTCCCCTGATTTCCCTAATAATTAAACAAATGTGTGTGTGGACATACTTTTGCAAGGAGAAAATGTGGCTCTCAAATAAAAATGAATATTTAGATCTGTGGGTCGAAATATTTTTTAATTAAAAAGGGTAAATACACCATTTCTCACTTTCACCAAAGCTCAGAAGTCAATGGAGTGAGTCTTAGGAAGCAGATGTGAACACAAATGCAACAGAAATTGTGTGTGTAGAGAGGAGTACAGCACCAGTTCTTCTGGAGATAGAACAGAAGATTTTTGCAGAATAGAAAAATGTAATTTTGAGAAAAAAGACTATAATGGAAGGTATTTTGTATGATATGGTACCCATTTCTGAAAGCAAAGCTTCCAGTTTTCCATAGGCTTATTTGTTAAAATCAAGTGGCAATATTAAAAAACAACTAGAGCACAATGATTCGTGCAGTTGTATTTATAGGGTGGTATTACCTGTTAAATATAATACTGATGGTAAGCTATTCTTAGTTACTGATGTCATGAGACACAATGTTAGGTATAACTTCTTTTGATGGTGTGCAGACAGCCATCAGTGAGAAAAAAAAATTAGTCAGGGAAGAATAATAATTGAGAAAAGAGAACAAAAGTTTTTGGAATGATTTTGGTAATTAACTCTAGTAGAATGAGGATGGGAAGGAGGACAGAATCCACTTCAAAAAAAAAAAAGGGATGAAGCTGTTGAAAAAGAAGAAAAGTTGGGATGAACTCACCTGGGATCCAAATATTTTGAAACTTAAAAGGATTTCTTTTCTTTTGAGGTTCACTCAAAACAGTCTCTGGTGCATTTTAAAACCACGTTGCTAATTGTTTCTCCCACAATGCCTGACAGTCAGTCAGACTTTTAAATACTCTTTCCAATTACTGCCACAAACTCCTTTGTATTCGATCAGTACAATGAAGCAGTTTTGCTGCACCTTGCCCTGATGTAGCAAATGAGGTTTCCTGCATTTCTCCTGCCCTGTGTCCTCAGTCAGTCACTGAAGGGATGTGTCAGAGAACCTGCCTTGAGGTCAGTGGAGACACAGTCCTGCAGGGGCTCTGGGATGTTACCAGTATTACTGGTATATCAGGCAGTATTTGGGATCACTCGGGAATAAGGGGAAAGGATTGACATGTCTTTGTGTACTCTCCTCCTGCTCTCCCCTCGTGTGGAGGCATGAGTATTTCAGGCACTGTGTAGGTCTGACTGTAATCCATCACAGCTGCTGTCATCACACAGGCTCTCTCTGAAGTGAAGCTTCCCTGTTAAAATGTTTTGGGGAATGTCTGCGTGGCGTTCCTGGGGGAGCTCCTCACGATGTGGTGGGTGAATGCTGCAGGGAGCAGTCAGGGAGCAAGGGCCCACCAGGGCAAGCACAGTCAAAAGGCATAAACCAATCCCTGTTTCACATCCTTCTTCATTTGGTGTTTTGACAATCCTGAAATTTGAAGAAAAAAATTAATGACAATATAGTAAAATAATGAAGCCTAATTTCTTTGTGTATTCCCAGGAAGAGATCAGGAAGCTACTGGCCAACAGCAAAATCTAATCATTGCTCTGTTCAAAAATTAAGAAGCCTGATATGTTCTTCATCCTCTGATATGTTCAGAGAAGTTTAGGAATAAGTGTTCATGGAGGATATTGATTAGATTTTGGCTCAGCTTTGTCTTTACTCTTCAGTAAAGGTTAAGGAGGGCAAGGACAGCTCTCAGTTCAAACTTCCTATCTGATTTTAACACCAGTTTGTTGCAAAGGCATCTGACACTTGGCTATGGGTATTTTTCTTTTTTTTTTTTTTGGTGTATATGGCAAGAAATGATTCAAATACAGCATTAAGTGGGTTACAGGGCACTTTGGAGTGGAGGCTTTGGATGTTAGAGGCTCTCAGGAGTTGGTATAAAGAGAAGCAATTGGAGTCTCTTTTATGCTTACCAAGAAAGGTGTGAGGGGGAAAAATGACCACTCTGAGCCTAAAAATGCATGTGAGCACAAAAAAAGATGCAATGCCCAAGACGATATAGTATGCTCTAAATAGTTCTAAAAATATTAGAAGCTGGTTCCTTGAGTGTATAGACCCTCCTCCCTCACATTATATTAGCAGGGACTATTTTTATCTGATAAAAATATAATCCAATCAAATAATGTGCAAGATGTCAGGCAAGGGGTATCTGTTGTTGCCTAGTATGTGCTAACATCTGTTTACCCCATATGGGAAGTTTTACAGCAGTCTATATGGAAACAATTTTGGTAACTGAACATATTTTGTTTCTCCTGACTCATTATTTATTTTAAGAACTCCTGCTTGGTATAGCAGCTCTTCCTTTTTTAAGAGCTTCTTCCCTTATTATAATTAATATTTATCTATATTTTGCTTTTATTTGTGAGCTGTTCTCGTTCCTGCAAAAGTTTAATGTGCTGCAGAGTGGCAGCTTCAGGTGAGGAGCAGGCAGTGGGGAAAGAGTTGAGCATAGGATGGTATGAATGGCTAACAGCATGTGGCCATTCCAAGGTGGGGATTGGAGGCAGGCCATGCAGAGGAAATGAACTTTGTTTACTCTCTGTCAGCTATCTCAGCTCCTTGGCTATGATGGCAGTGAGAATGTTGTAAAGCTTGTTCAGTGCTGCTGGACCTTGCACAGGAGGCATTTTCACCTCTAACAAAGCTTTACATTTCAAGCAGGGCAGTAGCAGAAGGATCGTAGCACAGAGCGGATCCTGTTCCAAGCCTGACCGTGCTTTGTGTTAAGCGTTTGTCCGTGTTAAGAGCAAACAGAAAAAAGCCCAACGAGACTGCCAGGAGGCAGGAGAGGAGTCCCTGGCAGGCCACTGACCTGCCACATCTGCCCAGGTGTGCTCAGTGCCTGCCCAGGTGTGCCCACAGCCAGGGCAGCAGCCAGGCAGGGCTCCTGGCAGCCCGGGGCAGCAGTGCCAGGGTGCTGCAGGTCCTGGGGACACTGCCCCTGCCCCAACAGGGACCCTGCTCGTGCCACTGCTGCTGTGCTGCTGAGCAGGGTGGCTCATGAGTAGCGTTTCCTCCTTTGCTTCATTCTGGCATGTTCCTTTCCATGTGTGGACACGTGAACCCATTAGCCCTCCGTAGTAATTTTCTGTGCACTCATCCAGCTGAAGGTTTGTATTTATCATGCATACATGCTGTTACAAGATCTTCTTACCTGTACATTTTCATTCAGGAGCAATCTCTGTAACAAGAAATTCTATGGCTCTGTTGATTGTCTGATTGATTCATTTAAAGAAAAAAGACAAATATATCTTTCTTTGAAAAGCTAACTTTTATCCCCTCTTGCCTCTCCATTATAATGTAGAGCTTCAACTTAGATACAGATGATTCCCTTGTAAGCTCTGATCATTTTGCATAAATATTAGAAAACTGAAGCTGAACTTGAAGTGGTGAGTGCTGTATTTATAAATGGAAAAAGGATTGCTTTTATAAAAGATTTGAAAAGATTTTTTTGTGGTGTTAGTCTTAAAAAAACACAACAAAATTACCCTACCAATACTCCATAAAAATGCAAATAACGTTCTTTCAAGCTTTGTTAAAGGAATAAATTAATTTGTGTTATTAAAAAATATAACTGGAACAAAATATCTAAAACATACCAGGTAAAAGGTAGGTGCTCTATAATGAAGAGCCAGTTGATGCTTTATTACCTGTTTGGTTTATTGTTTATATTTTAATTGTTTTGCTTTCTAACAGACTACACCTTTTGTAAGAACAGTTTAATATATAACAATCATATCTCAAACCTTTAGCTGAGTAATTATATATGTTTTAATTTTAGCTCTGGGGAAGTTTTAGGCCTGCTCTTTGGCAAAGACTTTCTTTGCTAATTGCTGACTGGAAATGTTATTATGTCAACCCCAAAACAATAGAAGACTAAAGAAAAAAAAGAAATGCCAGCTCTTCAGAAAAAGAACATTTAAATTGAGGTGAGCCTTTATCAATTCTGTGTAATATAAATGGTAATAACTTTATTGCAAGTGGGAAGATACTGCAAAGAATGAATAGGAGAGTTGTAGTTTTCTATAACTTGAGCTGAGGAATGAACGTCAGGAGAACATTTGTAGCAGAGGTGTACACTAGAGAGTGCTAGTATTTAGCATCATTTTTATTATTCTGCTTTTTGCAAACAATGAGGAGGCTCTAAAGACCTCTCTATGCAGAGTAGACCCAAAATTTGACATTTCTGCCCAGTGCTTGCTCTGTTACACTCACAGTGTTTGTAGTTTACCTTTTGGACTACACTGAAGTTTTTCAAGTCTTGTTTATCAAATGTTTGTGGCATGATTGGTTGAAGACCCTTCTCTTTACTGGAATGATAGACTTTGGTATGAGTTTAGTAAAATTTAGATCAGCCTCACTAATTTTAGTAGATCACTTTTTTTTCTCTAATGTATGTCTCCCAGCTTGTCAGCTAAGCTTCAATTCTCCTAAGGGTTCTGCCGTCTAACTTATATTACTCCTCCAATGGAAAGCTTCATTTAGAAAAGCTGAGGGTTAAAATGAACTTGCTTTAGTGTTATGAGTATGGAGGTATGGGCTCACTGCCCATCTCTGCATTCTTTTCTTTCATAATTTCATCTGTGAGCTTGCTCCCCTAGTCTGAAAACTTACTGCAGGACCTAATTTATCTGTCTATAACTGCTACCCTTGAAGGCTGCACTGACCAGAGGATGTTAGCACCTCTGACAGAGTATTTTGCTTTGGGAAAACATCAGAACATCAACCCAGAGAAAACAGGTATCCCACCTTATAGCACTAAGGACTATAGCACTATGAACATTTGTTAGAGCTTTTTTGTGGCAGCGAGTAATGTCTTTCACTACTTCTGCATTAGTTCATGCCGTGAGTGGAAGGCAGAAGAAGTGGAACAAATGTAGAGTGCAGGTCTGCCTTTGGGGGAGATGCTGGGTGCTGGTCTGGCCGGGGGGACGGGACCTTTGTGGGGCAGCACAGTAAAGGGCACAGGTCCTGCCTGGTCCATGGTGCATAGGGGTGGTTTCCACAGCCTGGTCAGAGAGTGAGAAAACTAAGTTTTCCCAGGATCAGCTTGTGAGACTCTAAGCAGTTTTAACCCAAACAATGATAACTTGTTATTACAAACAACCTGCAGGTGCTGTTTTTCCAATTTTCTGGTTTTTTGTTCTCCCTAAGATTGTTTCAAGAAGGGTGTTGAGCTGTCTGGCCAACCAGGTGAAATATATTGATTAATTGACCAATCTGGTCCAGTTGTATAAAAAGAGAAGAATTTGTAGTAAAGGTAGAATTTCTGCTAACCCAGCCTTTGGAGTCTGTGTCATTTGTTACGATAACAGTGACACATAGGGGTGCCTAAAGGGTGAGAGTGCATAGAAGAGAAAAGGAGAAGTGATCATAGAATATTCTGGGTTGGAACTGACCCATTATGATCATCGAGTCCAACTCCTGGCCCCACACAGGACCACGCCAAGGCTCACTCCGTGTACCTGAGAGCATTGTCAAACACTTCTTGCACTCTGTCAGCCTTGGGGTTGTGACTGCTGCCCTGGGGAGCTGTTCCAGTGCCCAACCACCCCCTTGGTAAAGAACCTTTTGCTGATACCCAGCCTCGACCTCCCCTGACCCAACTCCAAGCCCCTCCCTTGGCTCCTGTCACTGTCACCACAGAGCAGAGATCAGTGCCTGCCCCTCCTCTTCCCCTCCCCAGGAGGTTGTGACTGCAGTGAGGTCTCCCCTCAGCCTCCTCCTCTCCAGGCTGAACTGACCAAGAGACCTCAGCCTCTCCTTGCATGGTCTTCCCTCTGGACCCTTCATCATTTTCATTGCCCTCCTCTGAACACCCTCTACAGGGTTTGTATCTCTTTTATATTTTGGTGCCCCAAACTGCCCCCAGCACTCGAGGTGAGGCCACCCCAGTGCAGAACTGAGTGGGACAGTCCCTCCTTTGCCCAGCTGGCAATGCTGTCCCTGATGCCCCCCAGGACAGGGTTGGCCCTCCCGGCTGCCAGGGCACACTGAGATATGATTCTCATTGACAAGGTTTGGGAGGGAAGGAGTGGCAGAAGAAAGATGTGCACACATGTTAAAACCCCTTGAAGGGAGAGCTCAGCATTATTAGATGATTAAGAGAGAGACAATTGAGAGAAAGGGGTACAGTAGGTCCTGCTGAGGGATGTTTAAAGAAATTTGAGAGAGGGTTGGCTGATAGCAGTGGGAAGTGAAGCATCAGTGCAGAATCAGTGATTGAAGGGAGAATGAGAAATAGAGATCACATAACAGTCTGAACATTCTCTCTACAGGATGTTGAAGGGGCATCCCTGTCAGAAAAAGGGCAGGGAGATGTTGCAGGGGACAGTGGTGTGAGATCTCTGATGTGTGACAGATCTGCTCTGTGATGCAGTGTGTGGCTTCCTGTTTCTTTGTTGTGTTTCCCCTGTAATCTTGTTTCACGCCTCCCTCCATGTTTTCCAATTATTTCTCTGTCCTGCAGGATTCACCTTGAGCATTTGGCTGCTCGTGGCTCACTTGTCCCTGTCCCTAGAAGATCCCTTGCTCTTGTGTCTTTTTGTAAATGGTGCAGACCCATCACAAGGCAGCACAGCAGAGACTGGCCCGGAAGGTCGGTGTTAAACAGTGTCTCTGAAAAAACCATAGGTGGGTGAGGCAGCT
Source organism: Irena cyanogastra (assembly GCA_013397155.1). NCBI lineage: Eukaryota > Metazoa > Chordata > Aves > Passeriformes > Irenidae > Irena > Irena cyanogastra. Next base: position 954,062 of record VWZV01006847.1, read on the forward strand.
GCACTTTTTTCCTCTTTCTCTTTGGCTTCAGACACTTGCTATCTAATTACTGAGCACCTTGTGCACCGAACCATGCAACTGGCCTTTTCAGTAAGCTTGTAATTCAGTCACTGAATCATACTGACCCTCCTTTTTATCCTCTTTCTGATGTATTTATAAACTTGCTGCCTATGCCTGAGACAGCAAAAATTATTCTATAATCTGGACTTCAAAGATGGTGAGAAAATTCAATTCTCAATGATTTTCTTGTGTTCTCTGTGAAAGTAAAGCTCATCTACAACTCCGTGTTGTTCTGCTGCACCACAATAGAACTGAGGACCAGACCTGTTTAACAGTCTGATTTAAAACAGAGCTGAACTTTAAAATTTGCTATTTATGAGAAGATATGCGAAAATGTATGATGCAGGGAGGTGGTCCAGCAGAGCATCACCTGTCAGCATTTAGCTTGCAGGGGTAGGGTTCAGCTCTCCGTGCCATGTGAGATCCACGAGCTCAGCACTCTAGGTGCCAAACCCAGGAGCACCAGATAAAATGCTTGGTTTGAGAACACTGCTTTCAGTCTAAACAGATGAGAGCTCATCATTGTGGGTGGTCATAGAAGTGGTTTTCCTCTGTGTGTTAAACTTTGGGAGTGTTCATTTCTGATTGCTCTTTCCTGGCTCTTTTCTGGCCACCAATGAGCTTCATGGGCAGTTGGAAACTTCTGTGCATTTGGAACTCTTTTCCACCCTCTTAGAAGCACAAATATATCTATATATGTATTATAAAAACCCCTTCAGTATTGTCAGCCTCGCACTTACAGGTTTTTAGTTGCAGAGAAACAGGTTAAGGCAAAGATTTGGAAATTTTCTGGTCAGTTGTGGCACGTACTATAAGTATTCCTTCTATTTCAGAAGATCTTACAAAATATCCTTAGGGTAAGGGAGGAATCCTCTAAAACTAGAAGACTGCTCCTCTTAACAGATATTTTGTAAATGCAAAAGTGTATCTTTGGAAAAACATTAACAAATGTGTAGGAAATAGCTGTGAGTCCAAAATACTCCCCTGATTAATTAATTTATGATTATTATTTTCCTTCTAACAGTGGTTTTCCCTATCATTTGTATTTCCTTCTCTAGTCCCACTATAAGCCTGTGATTAAATTGATTGTACTTTTTTTTCTCTCTTGAGCTGTAACAAAAAAAAATTATCTCAACAAAGTATTCAGCAGTGCAAGTCTGGGCACTTCATTATTTTGTCTATAGCAGCTGATCAGAAGGTATTGTTTCCTTTTTTTTTTTGAAGAAAAAGGAAGAACTTCAAAGGTTTAGAAGTGCATGTACTCAAACATGAAACACATAATGATATTGTACTAATGGCATCTGCTGTGGGTTGGACCCTTCAGGAGAAAAATGAGAGAAAGTCACTTGCAATCCCACATCAGATGATGCTCTCTATGCTTCTGACAGCATCCATCCTTTCTCCTGTAGGCATCAGCTGCTCTCACAGGCAGTTTTCCCTCCTGGGGTCCAGGCCCAGCAGTCTGTTCTGGCCTGGGAGAGACACAGAGCTGTGTGTTCCTGTTCAGGTGCTCAGCACTCCTAAGGAAAAACTTGGTTTTCCCTGGCTGTCTTGAGCATCCCTACATGGCATCTTTCTCTGGATAAAGACATCCTCTAAAGATGGTGCTCAGCAGTGATCCTTCTCCCTTCCTGGTTTTAATGGAATCTCATTTGTCTCCTGGAGACCTGAGAGCTTCCTGTGATGCATTTTCAGACCTTTTGTGATAAATGTGTGCCTCGGTCCATGCTCCCAGCACTGCTGTTTGTCATGGACTGGAGGGTGTCTGTCATGGGATGCAAGGAAAGGGTTTGTGGGTGTCAGCTCTGAACTGTGAGGCCTGTAAGGGTGCATTTTGTAGCTTACAATGATAATTTGAGAATCTCTCTGGGGCAGGGAGTCACAATATCCCCACTGTCATTAAGGACACCTTTTCCAGGAGCATAGAGGTGTGATGATGGTATCTATTTGCCCTTCTGATTTCTGGACATAAAGTTAGGAGCCAAGATGTTAGCAACTTTTTCAGTGCATTTCCAGGCTGCTGGGGGCTTCAAAGGGTTGGCATGGCTGGCAAGGGGAGCTGCAGAGTGCACAGGGACACAGGTTGGGCTGGGGAGTTGCTGCAGTAGCCTGTGCTGGGGTTTGCAGGAGGCTTGTGAGGAAACTGAGCTGCAGCTATGTAAATCAACATCTAGGACTTCATGGCCCTCTCTGGCTCTTGCATTTTTCATTTCCTTCATTCTTGTACCTCGTTTGACAGCTTTTTATGGCAGAATTGAAGAGCTTTCTGTGTCAGGTTCTGCCATTTTCCTGTGCAATATATTGACCCAATAAAAACATCTGGAGGCAGCTGTTTGGTAGTCAGGTGCAGTAGCAATTCCCAAAGGCAGAGGGAACAGGGTGTCCTGGCTCACTTGGGGACATGGCAGAGGCTGTGCTGGAGCACACCAGGGCCTTACAAGGATGAGCTGCTCACCAGCTGCTGGCAGCAAATGGGAGCGATTACCTAAGAGCAGGTGAGGTGCTGGTCTCTGGACACATCCACACAAGTCTGGGGTTGTATGAAGATGTTTGTGAGCATGGATAATCCATAGTGATCATTCCTGGTGGTGTCACCACCCTGCCTGGGTCTGATGGGATGTAGCAAAAGGAATGAAGTGTTTTTGCATTATAATGGAGACTGAGTGATGCTGGATGTGGCCTGCTCTCCCTACAATAATTTTGCTGGCAGTGATATATCAAAACTTTTCTTTATAAAATACTCTGTAAAATATAATGGAAATAAGTAGAATGCCTTGAAGGCATAAAATAGTTTTTTATTTCCAAGGTTTATGCTATGAATCACTCCCTTGATTTGCATCCCAATAATCTGATTTATACCCATTTGTTGTTTACTTCTGTTTATGTATAATCTGTTGTCTGATCCTGGTTATCTTCTTTTAGGGCTAAGAGAGGATAATAAAGTTGGGATGCAAAACAACAAAAATGCTTAATTCTTCAAAGTCACTATTTCTCATGCATTGCAATGGCTATTAAAGATTAAAATAATGCAATAAATTATGGCAGCCAAAATGCTTGTATTACTTCCCTTTTCATTTAACCATAAAAATCACCATATTCTTAGATTATTTAATAGTCTCTATTAAAACAGAGATTTTCCCCATGAAGCAGTACTGGACTCTTTAGAAAGGCACCACTAATAATCCTCTTTAAGTGATCAATTAATAATATTTGCACTCTAAGACTTTTAAAATCACTTATTCCTCACACTTCTGGGTGGTGTGTGGCTAGATATATCAAGTTTAAATAATTACTATGAGAGGCCATTAACTGGAGCTGAAAAAGTGAAAAAAAGGTTTGATTTTCTAGTGATTCTTTTAGCTTATAAAAGATGAAGTTTTAAAATATACTTTGTGTAAGGAGATTTGAAAAAATAATATATTCAACGAAACATACTCTTCAGTCTCAACTAGGGTTTTCAAACTATATTTTATTTCAAGCTATATGAAGCAATTTTTTTTCAGTTTTGTTTGATGCAGTCAGACCTGGTACAAGGTGCTGAGGACCATTTGCTTGAGAAATTACAATATCATGACTTTGACTTCTGAAAGAACAGTCAAATTAATCTCATCTTTATAATCCAATACATTTTCCACGTCTTCTCACGATTTTGTTGCAAATTCTTAGTCCTGGGAATTGTATACCTGGTTGTGTACATACCAAATATTTTCTGAGTGCCATCTTTCTACTGTAGAGTTTCTCTTTTTTTTTATTTTTTATTTTTTTTTTTTAACCAGAAAAACTGGTTAAGCAAATATTTGGCAGAACTTTGAAAAAAAAAAATGTTCTAATGGCCTGCATGTGACTCATGGCACAGGAATGTCTGTGACTTCTTGCACGATATTACTGTCAGGGTGTGGGTTTTTTAATGTTTTTGTGTTTTCAGGAGTTTTTTTTAAGATAGAACAGTTGAGAAATGCTTGTGACAGGATGTAGAGAGGAGCTAAGCCATGTGAGCAGTAATTAATAGGATTACAGGACATAAGAGGAAGCCACAGACCTGTTCAGGGTCCTGGCTGGATCTTTGAGGACCCTTTTTCTTTATGTTTGCTTTGGTTCTTGCAGCAGAAGGCTTTTCCTTGAAAAATCAGGGCAGTAGGCACAGCCTCTGAGAGGCTTGGCCCAGGTGAGCTGATGCACCTCCCTCTGCTCCCTGGGCTGAGTCCCTTTGGGATGGAGAAGGATCCTTCCCAAATGACAGGTTCAGCAGAAAGCCTGAGTGGTGGGCTGCCTGTCGTCTTGAATTGCCTTCCCACTCTGGGAAGAGGCTGTGCTTCACCATTGTGGAAGAACACTGAGGGAAGGAAACAGGGAAGGAGGAGAGGGAAAAGTGAGAGGAGACATTTTGTATTAGTGTTATCATTTGATCTATGAAATTACTGAAGGTATTGAGGATCCTTTCATTTACTGTGCCTTTACAAATACTAAGTTCACTATTAATGGTGTGAATATTCCCTCACTTAGCTTTTATATGTGCTGAGTTTCTGCCCAGAGCAGATTTTTACAATTGTTATAAGTCCTTAATAAAAAAGCTTCTGCAAGAAATGTCAGAGATTTAACTAGAACATCGTGAATAAAGTTGAGGGGGAAAGTGTGTTGAATAGAAAGCTGATGGTATGAAGCTTAGGTTGCATGGAGTATTTCTCCCAATATTCCTACAGCAATAAAAACAATTAAAAATTAGTGCCTCATAAAAAAAGGGGAGGGGCATGTGGTCTACTGGACAGCTGTGTTTGTGCTACTGATATTCTGCTCAGCACCCACATGGTTCATAAGCTTTAGCAACAGCCCTGTCCTGCTTAGGATTCAGTTCACATTCCTCTGCCACATTCTGCAGCCATCGCATCACCTACAGAGGCAGGAGCCTCCAGTGGAACCAGGGCAGCCAGTCACATCTGTTTGCTGAAACAATTAAAATAACAAGATGCTCACATTCCCCCAAGCACCTCCCCAAGAAGTATTGGCAGGTCTCTGTCCCCTTCTACAGGAAATTGTCTTTGCAAATCAAGAAGAGGTAAAAGTGTGGGGAGTTGGTGTGGTCTTGCCCTCTTTGGAACAAAGGATAAGTGAGTGTGCTCCTTATGTTCCAGAAGTGTAACAAGCAATAATTTTTTATGTAGGGATGGCATAAAAGGTTTTACTCAGATTCACTCACATGGTTGACCATTGCTAACTCTTCTTCGTTATTAACACTGGATGACTACTGTTGCAATTATTAATGCTGTGTCTCATTTGCTAAGTTTCACTTTATTGGTTTTATTTTGATTGGAGTAAGACTGATTGCCACCTTGGGAAAAAAGTTGTCCTTGAATGACACTATTTAAGTATTACATTCCCCTAAACATTCATTAAGCCTCATGCTTTAATTAAACCTAAGTATTATCAGTAAGTGTTGGAGGTGCTAAAATTGGGACAGCAGTAACTGGACATACCTAAGAACCCTCCACTAGAAAATGTCTAAATTTCTGTGGAAGAAAAGAAAAGCACCCAGGGAGGGTTTTGAGTTTTCTGTTGTGTTTTGTTTGTTTTGTTGGGGTTTTTTTGTGTGTGTTTTGTTTTTTTTTTTAGAGGTTAGCTATAATAAAATAGGAGATTTTTTACCTGTCCTTTTTTATGGTGGTTCATGGAACACTTTTTACCACTTAAAGGGAAAATCTCTTTTATATATCTCTGCATGGCATTTGATTTTGTGTCCTTTTAATGACTGTGCAAGTTAATGACCTTTTGGACAAAGGAGAAATCAAGTTTGGTAGGCTCTTGTTCTAGATCCATAAGGTCTAGGCTCTGTTTCTCTTACTTACCTGTTACATGATGTTGGGAATACAATCTTGTATTTCCTCTCCAGCCCATTTTGCTGCAGCCTTAGGGCTTTTGGTTCAGTGGGAATCTGGCTAGGTTTGCTTATTTATTATTGTTTTCTTCCTTGCTGCTTTACAGGCCACTGCATTTGTTTTGCACGGTATCTGTGTTAACTTCTCTAATAGTTTTGGCATGTCCCACATAGCTCTGTCAGTCACTGCAATGCCACTTCTCACTCATCAGTGAGGATCCACTTCCCTTGGCTCTGCCACACTGCTGTCAACCAGCATTCCACTCCTGTGCAGAAAGAGCTAAAAATACCTTCTTTTTTTTTTTTTTTGTGTAGAACTTTTTAATCTGTAGATGTAGAGTCATTTAACAGTTCCCATCTCTGTCTCTCAGTGTCATTACAGCAGTGCAGAGAACACAGGCTGACTTCCCAGGGTCACCCAGCCAAATTAACAGCAGAATAAAGTGCTGGAAGCAGTCACATGGCTCAGCCTGCTTATGAAAATGTCTGTGTACAAGCAGGTACCTTAATGTTTGACACAGCTCATGGGCTCCCTGTTCCCTAGGTTGAACAAGACTACTTAATAAGAATGCATTTTCTTCTATCTTTGCACGTATATCATAATAGTAAAGTATTTTGTTAATATTTTCTGCATGACACATCTGTGCCTACTTAAGAATTTATCCATTCTGCAGCAAAATAGCTGCTGTTGAATCAGCAGTTTCCTAATACGATGTAATAATAAAGAATGTAAGAGATTTTGGCAAAAGAATTTGCTTAGTGTATGCTGTTTTATGATTAGAGGTGGCACTTGGGCTTTCAGGTGTAGTGCTTGAAGAATTTAGATAATAAAATGCTGTATTTTGTGCACTTTTGCCTCCTAAAAAGTGACATGTACTTGTTAGAAATAAATAGAGAACTTAAACATCTACAAATTTTCTTTGGTCCAGTGAACACTGGAAAAATAGGGAGATTCTGTCTGTTGCCTTTTGTTACTTATTGTTGCTCAGTCAGGTGGACAGACTCAAACACTGCACTTCTGGCATTTAATTTACCAGTGGTGCTATCTGTAGAAAGTGTAACAATATCCATAATGAGACAGCCATAATCAGAATTTGATAAAGTTTATTAATGCTTTATCAGGACTTTGGAAGGCTCAGCACACATGTACTCTTCCTGTGCTTTATCTCACTTATTGAAATTTGAAAACAGCCTAAGCTGAGGTGTTCTCTGCGGCTCATTAGCTCCTCAGAGCTTTGTCAGGGAGACATTGGTCAGATAAATCAACAACATGTGATGTTAGAAAACCATGAGATTTCGTTTAATTGTATGCCTGCATTAAGGGATGGGTGCAGACAAAAAAAAAAAGCTGCAGAGGGAATCCATGGTTATTGCCCTGGGTAATGGCAACTGCTGTGGGTAAGCTAACACACTGTGTTTTTTCCCATGAATTCAAGCTGTGAAAAACAAAATGCTATGTATTATTTTGTAGTAATAATTAAGACTGTATGATATCTAAACCACTTTAAAGCTGGTTCTTAGATTTAAGAACAGACAGGCTATGATCTGGTTCTCAGACATAGCCTGGTGTAACTGAAAACAGTTACGGTGGTAACAGGTAACATCTCATAGAATTTATGACAGTTTCTATTGGTAGAAGAATGCCAGTATATATAGAAAAAAAATAGATTAATTAAGGCTATGAGACAATATTGTCTTGTGTTACCTCCTTGGGCTCTGCTGGATGAGTGTCTAATGGGAATGAGATGAGTTTCTAATGCGTTTCTAGACGAGTTTCTAATGGGAATACCCACTTCCCAGAAAGTGAGCATGGCCTTTGAATAGCACAGGCTTGTGAAATTTCTGAGAGTGTAGAGCACATTTGGGTTTGGATGACATGGACCTTATAATTTCTAATGTTTTGTTTTCAGATTAAATCCCGGTGCAGACTGGGCCTGCTCTTTCATACTGACACACCTACATTGCTGGGAAGTTTCTTTCTCCAGTGTGTTTGAGTCATTTTGAACACACAGTCTCTCACCTTGACCAGGGAAGAAGCTGTGGTGTGTTCCTACTGTGGAGTGGAAGGCACTGTAGATGGCCCCAAGGGACATGGCAATTGCACCCTGCAGCTGGAATTATTCTCATGTTACTGAGCTTGTGTTTCCATCTGCATTGGCCTGGATCTCCCTGCTCTGCCCTCCACTGTGCATCAGGGCCTCAGCCTGCATTCCCTGTTTGCAGGGCAGGACTCTTAGTATCCCAACACACCATTCACTCACATCACAGAAACTTCCCCATGGTTTTCATCTACTACAAAAAATCAATTCAGTCAATTTGCCCTAATGCAAGGGTTCCTTATTTTATTTGTTTCCTCCAATGCCTGTCCTTCCTGAGCAGTCACTGCCCAGAGCTGCAGGCCTTTTTAACATTACAGAGTGCCCCCTGCTCCCCCCAGGCACTGCTGGCTTCTTTGCAGTGTAAGTTCATGCTTCTTGGGAAACTGGATTAGGCAACACTGCCCAGGGAGCAGGATCAGTCCAATGCTGGTTTTGTCAGGGAAGGTTCATTTCTCAGGGCACTGGGATTCCAGTGTGGGTACTGTGCCTGTCTGGTGCCCCACGCTGCCCACCACACAGATGCCCAAGTCCCAAGCAACCAGCTTGTGCCTTCTTTAAAACAGCACTCTTTCCTTCATGGCATCACTCAATATCATCTGTAGATATGGCCCCACCTGTACATCTTTTTCTCCACAAGTGTTTTTTTGAGATATTTGTTAGTCTTTTATGGGTTGCTCCTCCCCTTCCTTCTCCACCAACACTGGTGTCTACAGTTGTTTTCTCACATATTCCCAGCCAAAATTGGGCGGTTTTTCTTCCCTTCCTACATGAGTTATCCCAGTGGTGCCACCACCATTGCTGGCAGGCTCAGTCTTGGCCAACAGTGGTTCTGTGCATTGAAGCTGAAGCTAAGAACAGATATCAACCTGATCTGAATGCTCCACTGAGAGCATATCTGCAGCCAGTCGAGAGGAATTGCAAGACATTATTTTGATTATTAAGCCAGTAGGAAGAGGTTAAGTCAGTAATTTTGAAGTATTAATATTAGCTACAGCAATCGATAATCAAATTGAAATTGCTCTTTCCCTTCCAGTCTTGTACCTCTTTATTTCAAAGTACTATACTTTTCTAAAATCATATAGTGAGAGTGAAACTTGACATTAATTTTGATCAAGTGCATTGACTTAAAGTATTATAATGAAGTAGAATACAGAAAGCATCTCTTCATTTTTAGGTGGATGGTCTAACTTACGTGAGAGAGTGTGGGCAAGGGAACTAATAACTTTTAACTAACCATGAAAGTTGGAACATTTCATTACAGTAACATCGTCTCATGGAAAATACTTTTAGTGAGGACTGACTAGTTTAACACTTGTATAACCCAACACAATGGAATGTTAAAATTTTCCTACGTGAGTTAATACTTTCTACAGTAAATAGAACTTAAGTTTTATTTAAAGGGTTGCACAATTTCATGGGTTTAAAATGTCTTTTAACTATATTTTCAAAATATTTTGTCAATCATAAAATGTTGTCACTTGAAAACGTTGTTGAAGAAAAATCTACATTACTTCTCCAGAAGTAGAGGAATCTGAACTAAGGAAATGAAATTGTATTGTTTGGATTGAATTTCATTAATCAGAACTCAAGTCTTACATACACACTTTGAATAGTCCCTCCTAATCAGGTAACATTTGGAGAAGGTTTCTAGGATATTGGACAGGCTTGACTGAACAAGATTAAATCAAATCAACTTAATCATTGGAATTTTCTTGGATGGATTGGCTTCCAGTTGTCAGCCTCAATGTGTGTTTCTTTGGGATAGCTGGAGTAGCTGCCTCTCTCTTTGAGCTCTTGATGAGCTCTCACCAGACTGGGCGTGGAACTCCAGCAGTGTCAGAGGGAAGGTACAGATCTGGCACCAAATTCCCCAAAGCTGTGTTCACTCTGTCACACCTGTGTGATACAATGAAACTGATGTCAGCTGGACTGTGCAGTTAGGGATGTGTTCCCTCTCTCTGATGGCTTTCAACCTGGCTTGCTCATTGTTCTATAGTCTTTTGGGAGTTGCTGGATTTGGGAATTTGGGGATTCTCTTTTTTTTTTGCTCTCCCATTACTATTAAATTAATAATAAATCATTCCAACAAGAATGCAAGACAATGCATCTCTAATTCCCTTCTCCACTCTCCTTTCATCTGAAGTAAACCCAAAATTTTACATGCTTTGGTGATTGTGACTGAATGGATCTTCTGCACACTTGTAAACAAATTTTTTACCTATAAACAACCTGAGTAATGAAGCAAAAAGATATATAGCATAAATTCTGTCTGGGGACTCCAGTGCTATAATAAGTTTTAAGACATAGCCCTTTTTTCCGATGAAAATTACTTTCTAAGAGTTAGCCTAATGCTTTGATTAACTTTGAGGAGTTCAGTAAAATTAGAAGGTTTTTAGAAGATTTAGGGGGTTTCCTTTAACATGGTTACTAAATGCTTTTGCCTTTAAAGTAGCCTTTTGCTTATTTCTGCTTTTAAACATTTGTATGTATACTTACATCTTACAAAAAAAAAAAAAAGAAAAGAACATTTAGCTTGTTAATAATGCAAATTCGGGTGCTCATCATGTGCATTTAACACCACTCAGAGAATGTAAGAAGCCTGGCGTCCTGTGGAAAAAAAGACAGGGAGGAAAGATTCTGTGATACTGTCAGCTTGGAGTGCTGTCCTCTGCCTTCTCCCACGCTGAGCTCAAGTGCTTTCCTAGACAGGCTTTGCTGTTGTGCCTCATCCACCCTGCTCTGTCCTGCCAGCTGAGGCAGTGGTTGAATGTAGTGCTGCTGTTCACAAATAACAATTGACCCAACCTTCTTTATGGGTCTGATTGGTGCAAATACATAATATTTAACATACTGCTTACAGAAATGCTTGGTGTACAAAGCTAAGCTGTAACAAGCTGGTGGTTAACAGGACTGTCTGTATAGATCACCACTGGTTATTAAATAGGTAAATATTTTATATGAGATGATTTTTTAGTGGTTTAGGAGACATTTCTTTTGCCTCCTAGACTGGGCTTGTAGAATTATTTGTATTCACTTACATAAACTGCAGACTGTTGAATTTGAAATGCAATTTAGTTTTTTGCCCTGAGACTTTCTGCAGCTTTGTGTTTGGTAGGTAGAAGGAAAGTTCATAGGGAAAGGCTTTGAAGAGTGAGAGACAGGGGGCTGTAAAATAAAGAGTTAAGACTATTAGGCTGAAAAATAAATTAGGATGGTCCTGCCAGGAATGGCAGAAAAAACTGTAATGACTGTCAAAGGGAGAATTAAGAAAACTCCACAGTCTTTCCTATCTAATTTTCATAATGTTTTTAAGTTTTGGGTGTTTGAAGATTCAGAGGGTTGGTTTGAGGTGGTTAAAAGGCTTTACATAACAACCATCTTTAATTAATGTGGGTTAGTCAATTTATTAATTGTAATTTACTCTGTAACAATGGAAACATTGGAAAATTAGCAGGACTAAGGATGGTGTTTAGAAAGGTAATGAAAACACTCACTAAGAGCTTTAATTAAGCACTAGACTGTGTGCACTGCCATTTAGGAGCAAGTCTTTTCAGCTTCATTCTTCAAAAGAGGTAATTGCATCTTTCTCAGGGCTGCTGCAATACTGTAGCAAAGGGCCAAAATCATTAATCACAATAATGCAGCATAAGTGATCCCAGGCTTGTGTTTTTATGGTCTGTGCTCAGCTCCCCGGATATGAACCTTCCACTTCACCTGGTCCTGTGTGTTTGTACATTAACATATCTGCATGTTAATTTAGATTTTGTGACTTCCCCGTGCCCAGGTCTGTGTGCACCAGGGATGGCACTGAGCTCTTCACCAGAGCTCTCTCCGTATCAACCTGTTCATCTGCACCCAGGAAATTATTCAGCTGTTAAAGCCATTTTGCATGTTTCTGCTCCAGTAGAAAATGTTCCTGTGCATTCCACAAAGTGAAGCTGATGCTGAGAATAAATAGCTGCAGTCAGTCACTTGCTCTGAAGTTGAAAGATTTGGCTTTGAAATCTCAGTTAATATTATGTTATCTGAAGAGTGGCTGGTCAGACACCCAGAGCATTACTCATAGCTCCAGTATTCAGTCCAAATTTTGGAACATTTGTGGATAATTTGTTTTCAGACAAATATTTGTACTGTTTTTCCAGGAACAGAAAATGAAGTTCTAAACACCCAAAGAGAAGCTTGTAGACTTTTTTTACAATAACTGGTTTATGATTATCTATATCTAAAAATATATTAAAAATGTTAATTAAACAGCCTGTTGAATCTGAGCACATGAGCAAATGCAATTTGAGTGTTGTACAGATTCCCTCCCTGCAATGTGTTTACGAAAGTCTGAAATGAAGTTTTTTACTGTTATGGCTTCCTCTAAAGTCATCTTTTCTTCGTTCACATCTGCTGCTCAACTTTCAGTATTGATGAAATGGCAACACTCTCTTTGCTGTAATCAAATTATTTAACAAGTCCTGCTAAAATGCATGAAAAATAATTAAAATAAAAAGCTAGACCAATTTTTTAATAAAAATGAATACATGAATAATCAAATAGCTAATGGCATGGTTTTGTGTGAACACTATTTATCTGTGCATAAGTGTGGAACAGAATTGCAAAATTGCAGTCTTCTATTTTGTATGCATTTATAAATAAGAGTGAATAAGAATATTCTATGCAACTCCTCAAAGAAATGCAAATGCATTATTTCTTTGTATAATTTTTATCTTCATGGATAGCCATTGAATCTAAGCAGATAGCAATCTCTCTGGTTCAGGAAGCATTGTCTCCCTTTTACAAAGCAAACCGAAACAGAAGTTAAATCATTTTTCCTGATGTTTTAGATGAATTTGCTTGTACTGGTGGAATTAAGTAAATTCATTACTGTCGTTAGATGTAAAAAATGGATTTCTCTGTTCAAGACTAAGTAGAGCAGCTTTTTTCTCTTTATATACTTGAACTTTTATCGTGTTGGTGAATTGCTGTTTAATAATGCAATCTCTTTTATTCCCTCTCCCAGCCAGCTTTGTCCCATTACCTCATTTTGTTGCATATATGAAGGTTTTTTTCTGCCAGCATCTTAATGTAATTTTTAAATGTAATCACATGCAGATCTCTGTTCAGGTCAGAGAACTATTCCCATAGGACAAAAGCAAGCAAGGGAGAAATTTAACTGCATGGCAGAAAACGCTTTATGGCAGAGATGTATTAGGTTGTGAAAGAGTCATCTTGGGGAAATATTATAAACCAATTCACCTGAGACTTCTATAACTGGAATTGACAAAACACTAGAAAATGGTCTGTGGAGTGAAACTTGGGCAGTGCAGTGCACTAGCTGAAATGGGAAAATAGAGCTTTTCAATCTTGAAATTCAATGATTTTGGGGTAGTGAGATGAATCACATCTCTGGTATATATACACTTCTGATTTCACGTGGTATCAACACTATCTGAAAATTGACCAATTTAGACATTGCGCATCTGACTTGCTTTTCCTGTTCTCCCTTGACAGCTGGCTTGAAAGAAATAGTTTGGATCATGGTGGCCTACTCCATTTGCAACATGTGGTGATGCATTAATGAAAGTATCCTGGAAACAGGACTGGCACTGATAGACTGCTGGGGTTTATTGTGAGGTTTTTTGTTTGCTTGGTTTTTACTTTTTACAGTACCGTTAAGCTGCCTGCTGCAGTTCTCTTTATTGAACTCTACTTTTATGTCCAAGCATGAAAACCTGTTCATTTTCGATAGCTGGGATGACTCAATCTTAATGAACAACAGTTTTTTATAGTATTTCCCTTACAATTCTATGTTACACCATTAGCTTCTTGGTATTCACTAGCAATCTTGGCCAGCAGAATTTTCTATATTTGTTTCATCTGCAGGAAAAAATTAGAACCCAGTTATTGACAAAAAAGTAATTTTTTTTCCTTAATGAGTTTTAAAAATTACTGAAATTATTTCTGTGGTCTTAGGTGTTGGCTTTTTGTTTGGTTGGGTTTTTTCAAAAAAAGAAGAAATTGGGATTGCTCAGAGAGTTTCAGCTCTCCAGAGCCACGGCAGCAGTGATCAAAAGTCATTGCTATGGGCAGGAATTTGACAGGCTTGTTGCTAAATTTGCACAAAAATTTTAGGAAGAGCTTGTAGAAGTTGCAAAGTTTCCTTTATCTAAGGTCTGTGATATAAATTCCGTTAAGGCATTTGAGGCAAACTGGATGTGTAATATAAACCTAATTTGGTTTAAAAGCCTTTAAAATGAGTGTCCTGAAAGGTGCTCTGGTAAGCTGTGCTTTAGTCTTTAATGAAAACCTAATTTTGAACATTTTTGTGCTGGTGCTATTTTAGTGCAGAAGCCATGCAATTTTGCCTTAAGTTAAAAACTACTAAAAACAGACTCATTTGACTATTTGCTCTACTTATATTTTCTTTTGATCCCTATAGACTTTTCTTGTGCAGAATTTTTATTTGCTGCACTTGGTTTTATCTGATTGAGTTATGGGGTCAAGTTCTGTGATACTATGAATCCAGAAATAGTACTAAAGCCCAAGATAATTTTATTCTGCTGATACTTGGATAACTTAGTAAAGTTGCAACCTGAAAGAGCTTCTCAATTAAAAGTCAGGGGGATTTCAGCTGGTAGAGGTGCTGGTTGAATCAGAACTGAATGGATGGTGGATAAATTTCCAGTATGTTACTCTAAGACATACAGCTTCATCTTGGAAAAGCAGATGTTTTCAGAATCAGATATATTTTATATCTTGGATTAGAAGTTAAATCAGGGCTGAGGTCTGGATTTGCATTCCTACATGGCAATGGAAATCTCCCATGATGCTGGGGAATTTTCTTCTTAAGATCCTGGAAATGGCATGTGAGTGCAGCCTGGTTGTGCAGTGGAGCAGGATTGAATCTAATATTTGGGAAGGCTTTTCAAAACCTGGGGAGGTTTTGAAGAAAGCTCACTTTGGCATGTTAGCATGTCTTTGTTAAAACTACCCAAGAGGATGTAACCAGGAATAGTCTGTTAGGTCAAGGTGGTTTTTCCTCTGCCACACATGCTTTGGAAAATCTTCACTTTTTATTAGCTAATAGAATTTAAATGAGGACTTGAAGGTCACTGTAAAAGATCAGTAATTTGTACAAACAAAAATTCTCAAGAAGACCCAGAGGTTCAGTTAAAAGTTTCCAGAGAACCTCAATGGTGATAATTTTCAATGCTGGAAAGACAAGACAGTGTTTTGGTAACTGAATTGTTATTTGGTCTCTCCTGAAACTTCAATTTCTGCGCTTTATATGAATGGCTGGGAGCTCTTGCTACCACTGTACCGACTTTTGTGTGCTCAAATCTCACCTTAATCTTCTGCAGTAATTCCCAACCTTCATGTTCTTCACAAGTTTTGTCTGAGATGATTCTGGGCTCACAGTAGCAAAGTCCTGAATTGTATTGTACAGCACTTGTTTTGTTTAATTTTGGGTGCTTGTCCCAGGAAAACATTCTCCCAAACCACTATGTTGTAGATACTGTTTCTCAAATGTAACTGCATGATACTGTGAGTTACCTCATCAATTAGTGACTAATTATAACATGTAATTTGGTACATGCATTCAGGTAGAAAAGAGTATGTCTGAAAATATTATTTCCTTTCCTGAATGCTGTGCTGAGCTAATTGTGCCTCGTGAGCCTCGTGTTTAATGGGAACTGATTTGTGGAAGGGCTGTGCTCCTGTTGTCAGGCCAGTGGTTTCCATGGAGGGGGGTGTGCACACATGCAAGTGGTGACAATTTGTAATTTCATATTGATCTTTTCACTGTCAGGGACTCTAAATCTTATGGGTATAATGCAAAATTGATGGCTTTGAACATTAGGCTGTCAGATACAAATGTTTCAAATATTGCCCTCGCCTCAATCACAACGAGAGCATTTCTCCAGAAGATTTTGAAACTGCAAGATTTTTATTCTGTTAAAATGCTTATACAGTTCCACAGAAGTTAAAACTACCAAAGTAGTGAAACAAAGAAAAATACCTTTTAGATTTCTTTGTAGTTTATTGTCACTATTTGTCTTAAAGCACATTGATGAATAATGTAGTTGGTGTTAAACTTGGGGAAGTTGAAATATTTCAGACTTATTTATTTAGTTACATAATGCCCTGTCAGATACCAATAACTTTTGAGGATGAGAATCCTGTTGATAAAAATTAGAATATTTGTAGATTTGGACAGCAGAACTAATACTGCACTGGCAGCGCTCTGCGTCTGTTCCCAGCTTCTGTAAGCAGCAGTTTGAAATGTTCCATCTGTAATCACCAGCTGCTTCAAGAGAGGACAGTGACTGTTTGCTGTCAGCTATTAACATGGATCAAGACATTTAAGAGATCCTGTGAGCCAATCTCGTTTCCTCAAGTAATATTTTATTTATTGGGCATGTGCTGCAGGTACCAACTGCATCCTGCTCTGTGTCCTGTCTCTCCTGCAGAATAAATTCAGTAACATATAAGATTTTCTTTGTTTTCAATGACCTGAGACTCTGCTGAAATAATTAATGCTCATTTTTGGGATTCTTTTTCTGTTTCCGGTCACCTTCTCCTGCTTTTCTTGCTGGTCTGTTTATTTCCTGATGGAGAGAATCCTACTGAGGACATTTCTGCCACCTGTGCTTGTTTAACCTCTTTGATTGTTGAGTAGCTGTCCTGTTTTTGAACAGATCTGCTGCTGGTGGTGTTAAATTGCTGTAGTTCTATATGGTTGGGAAGCAGGCCCAAAACATTCTTCTATAATAAAAAAAATAAGGCTAATAATGTGAAAATAGTGTGGTGCTTAACTGGAAGTTTCTCTAGAGGCTTAAATTTCTATGTTGTGTAATCAAGGAAGGTCTCCTGAGCTTTTTGGTGATACAGGTTTGTCAACATCAGTTTTATGAGACATCAGACCTCAGTAGCTAAAGGTATGTTTAGGTCTACAAGTCACCTTCGTGATTTCAGCACTAAGGTTTTAATTTCTGCAGAATAAACAAATGGGAAAAATCTGCAGCTTCCCACTGGGGTATACAATAGCTTTCTCCAATAAACTGTTTTAATTTCCTGCATTTTAATGAAAGTACATTCTGTGATGGAGATTTTAAAAGTTAGCAGACTGTTAAATGGTCAGTGCAGTTGCAGCAGTGGTGGGAAAATGTGATTTTGGCTTAACAGAGGCAGGATACTTTTTGATTTCCCCACTACCATGTATAAAACTGTCTTCACAAATGTCATTTATGTGCAAATATTTTGGAGAGTGATGCATGCCTGGGCTGTGTCAAAATGTATGTGGATCTTGTGGACAATGGCTCGTTTTTTGTTTTGTGTGTTTTTTGGGTTTTTTTTGTTTTTTTTTTCTTTTCATAATTTTAATTGCTGAAGGAATTCATAATAGCTTAGAGAAGAAATAACCTGAAAGCTGAAAAAGTACATGACAAGGAGGGTAAAGCAGAAGGAATTTATTGGGAAAGACTTGAAAGAGATCAATATTTACATAGTTTCTATTATAAATCTACAAAAAATGTCTCACATGCGGGAAAATTTGACTCACACCTGAAGATTTATATCACAGAAATAGTAGGGCTTAAAAGTAAATGCATAAATATTGTGTTTGAAGGCAGTGTCTCCTGGTATTTGGCTGATGCATGATAGCACAGTGTATCTCTGGGAAGTACCTTTTCCCATAGATTAATTCCAATTATAGAGAACACAATTGGGTACCTAAATGGATTGCCTTGATTGAATTTTAAAGTGCAGCACAGTAATGCCTGCAGCATGGCAGCCAGTAATAGATGCAGTATATATATGTAAATAAAGTTGGATTTATACACCAAGAGATAAACCAAGAGAAAGAGTTATACTGTAAGGAAATAAAGGAAATTATAAAAATAATTCTGGAAGTAACTCCAGAGTAATATATGAAGCTTTTAAATGACTGGAAGTCTGGAAAAACAGTTTTGATAGTAAATTTCCTGGACTTTTCATTGGGAGCCTGAGCAGCATAATGCAGTGCTGTGATTGCCTGTCTCTTCATTTTGTAACCCTTCATTTGGTTTAGGGTTTCTCTGGGGGAGTGAGGATTATTAATAACAGGAAAGTCCTGGAGAAGATAAACCTTGTTGTAAATATCTAGTGGAGGGTGGCTTGCAGTGACTGCCAAGGGAACATGCATCTGATGAGAAATTATGTATTAAAAATCTGGCATGTTCTACCTGGCTATTTTTAACACACTGCAGAAAATGTGGCTGATTCCCTTATCTGCTCACACTTTCCTCTTTGAGCACTGGCTGTCATAGTCCTGTTGCATGCACCACATTTTTAATAGGTTGCCTCTTTTTCACTCCATACCTCATCTTATTAGTCCATTATGGAGATTATAAATATATGAAATTGATCTCAAAATAGAATTACCCTAGCAAGTTGTATTAACTTGCTGACTAAGAGGTGTGTAAGGCTTCTTATTTTCATGTTGTGATTTTGAATCCAATCCCAAATTGATAAGTGTGGGGATTTTTTAGTTTGGATTGTGTTATAAGTTTGAATGCCATTGGTTAGCTGCTTGTATTTAGACAAAAACATCTCTGATAGCTTCATTCATTATCATATGTGGAATAAAAATAGTATCTGTGCTTTTTCATTTCCATCTCAATATTTATAAAGCTCAAAGCAGTTGTTTTTATCCAGGCTGACTTTTGAAATAAATGGCAGCACAAGAACAGTTTCTCCTTAGGTAGACTTGGCTCTTCTTGTTTTACTAATTAGCTGCTATTGATCAGTGCAGCATACTGAAAATATATAATGTGTCCAAATCTGAGCAAGCCTCATTTATCTAGACAAATGTTGCTATTTCTTTAATTTTCATACAGATTCAGTTTCACTTGAGAAATATTATCATCTGGCTTTAGTTGGGATAGGCTGTATCTGCAGAAGTTGCAGAGCGTGTGGTACAAACTCATTAATGGCAGCAGCAGAATGGACTTTTCTGCCAGCTTTAACAAGATTTAATGCAGGTATAGAACATACTGAAACTACAGAAAAACATTTCCTTCTACCAAGATGCTGAGCTGGGCTGTGAGCTGGTTATGTTGTGAGGCTGTAGCAGTGCTGCTCTGCCTGGAGTGGAGCAGCACTGCAGCAGGGAGGCTGGTTCCAGGGCAGGGAGCCTTTCCTTGGCCAGGGCTGTGGGCAGGGAAGGGCAGTGGCTCCGTGCCAGCCTGCAGCAGGCAGAGTAGCCCCTTTGTGGCTATTAATACATGAGCCACTTAGAGCTACTCTTAGAACTGGAGTTTTAAAATTAGATTTTATCTTTAAATGACCAATAATACGATAATAATAGTAACAAAATCTCTGCAGTGTTTCTTTTGCCCTCTATTTTTCTCCATTATTCACCAGTAGAGAGTTAAAAGCTTTGCTCACTTAAAGAGCATTTGGTAACTTCTTTGTATGGGATGAATTTTTTACAGTCAAAAACAATTTACAGTAACAGTGTTCTGAGTTGATTATTGACCAGTGCTCTTCGCTGGGGAAGGCAGGATCCATAGAAAAGAACCTGTATAATGCTTGTGATGTTATGAAATACTTTTTAAATGAGCATAAGCTATAAAAAAGTACAGAGCATGAGAATTATTGGGTGTGTCAGCAATTCTTTAAAATTATTTGAAGGAAAAAATTATACAGCCACCAGCTGAAGTAAGCAGAGACTCCATTAGTTTAATGTGTATCAGCAACTCAAATATTTGGTTATTCTAGGAGGTCTGACTTGAAGTCAGCCATATTCTGGTGGGTAATGCTTCTTGAAACAGAGTAAGGTATTTTGTGCTTTTATTTCCTTTTAATTAATTTAATTTCATATTTAATTAGACAATGACATTTTAAAGCAATGAAGATTGAAGTAAGCATGCAGTGGAGTTAGTATGGTTATGTTTAAGTTAAATCACTGTTCTGATTTCAGATCTGTGTTAGGCTGCACGTGACAAAACTGCAGGTTCAGAGCCAGTTATGTTCAAGTCAAAGCAAAGGGGGAATCGTGTCAGTAATGGGATCTCTGAGACGGGAAGTCTGAATGGGGAGCATGATGGCCTTCACTGACTGGATTTAAAAATGGTTGGGTAAAGGAGAATCTTTCCTTTCATGGCATCATGTGCTTCCAGGTCAGTAAAGTTGTGATTGCAGTACTTGTGTTTGTGGGACAGTGACCTGGACAAACGAGAAAACCCAAATGGAAACAACCATTGGAGGTGTGTCACCATCCCCTCACACATGTGTAACACCTTTTGTAGATGCAATTCCCACCTACACCGATTCCATTGGAAGGATCCTCTTTATCCAGGTACTCTGCAGGAAAACACTTGTGGGCACTGGACTTAGGAGTTGTCCTTTGTGGACCCACTTTCTCCAGACATGGTGGAGCTGAAGGCTGAGGGTGAAACTGACTGCAGCACTTCAAGATCCTTTGAGCAGTCTCATGGGGTTTCTGGATGAAAAGTTGATAACCTCCCATATCTTTGTCTTTTCCGAAAGATTTAAGGCTAAGAAACAACCTGTAAGATGACAGATTCTCATGATAGTCTGGAGATTCTTAGGATAACAGTGGCTCTTAAAACACATTATTTCTCCTACAACTGCGTGTTTTCTAGCAGTCAACCTGCTGATTGGAGAGACTTAACTATCATCACATATTTGTGTCAGAAGCTGAAAGAGAAGTATCTTTTTGTAAAGTTATAAGTGAAAAACAATTATGAAATCCTTGTTTTCCAGGGATGCAAAACCAGAGTAAATCTTTCAGTATGTGTGGCAGGCAGATTAAAAATATCCATATCTTGAATTCAAATACTCATTAGAAAGAAATATCTTTTTAGTTGCTCAGTTAGTTCTTGTTTAAATGATTCAGAACAAGTGATACATTTCAACAAATGCTTTAGTTATATCTATGTTTCCCCATGGTAAGGTATATCTTATTGTTAATGGAATATTGCCTCAACATCTTGATTGATTCTCCTTGCTCTTTAAACCCATTTTAACAGGTCTTTGATAATATTTTGAATTTTCTGGAAATAACTAAGTTCAGCATAACTGTGTTATGCAGCCGGGGGAAAAAGTCAATCTAATTATTGCATGGTAGAAAAAAGAGAAATGTTGTCTGGGACTATAGGAAGTTGCAAATCTAGGGTGCATTTCTCTTATAGCAAGTAGAAACTCTTGAGGCCACTCGGTTTCTGTGGAGAGAAGAAATCCACATGCTCAAGTTCATTTGTTGTATAAAATTCCCTTAGCAGCTCTCTATTGGGCAACTTGTATTAGGGGTTATCAAGTAAGGTTCAGCTTTTAGGAGAGAACCTGATTTATCCCTTTCCTTTTAGAAATCCTGTAGGTTGATGGCGATGTTAACTTTGCATTGTGTGTATTGTTTTCTGGTACGTCTTTATTCTTAGCTCTGGGAGAATGAATCCATAAATAAAAATCCACTGTTCCTCTGCTGCTCTGCTGCCATTTTAATCCCTATTTATCTTAATCTAAGATGCCAGAGAGGAAATTTAATGCTGAGTATTGGTTCAATAAATGTCAGGGAGGGTAGGCAGTTTATATCCTCTCTTGCAATAAACATTTAGTTGCCCTGACAAAGACAGTATTAGAATATCAGGAAGGGAAACTGGTCTAGTGGCCTCTGCTGCTTTCAGCAGCTGAAAATGTTGTGTGACCAAGCACACAAACCTGAGTCTCCACAAGTGCTGGATATGCTGGGATTGTGGAGCTTCCCCGGTACAAGTAAGTATTTCTTGTTTAAGAAGCTGGACTATGTGAGACTTGGGCTTGGAAAATGTCAGCAGTTTTCCTCTCATCTGTAACTGTTTTGTAGGCATAAACTTTTCATGAACATGGTCTCTTTGCACATGCTATTTTTTGTATGCTTTATTTGCATTAAAATAAGACAGTTGCATCTCTTACCATTCAGTTAATGAATGGCATGAGACTTATTAAGCTAAACTTGCCTGTATTAAAATGCAAGGTGGGTGTTAGTTAGGAAAAGGCAGAAATACACAATTAGAATACAACATCATGCAAATTATCTAAGCATTGTTACCATGTCAGGTGAGTTAAGGTGACAGGTTAAAGAAGTTACTATGCATTTATTTGTTTTATGCATAGTTAATATGTGTCCTGTGTATTTTACAGTGAGGAAAATAAGGCAAAATGGAAATGAAGGAAATTTTTCTAAAACTAAATGTTTATCAGTTAGAAGTAATGAAGTTAAATCTCTTGAGTATAAGGTAATTAATTACCATATTTATTGTATTAGTCCTTTCCTTCTGCACTCAGCAGGAGACTTAGGAGTAACCAAGCCTAATTTCTAAGGGAGCTTTGTTAAGGTGATGAAGTGCTATCAGAACATCATTGGTAGTTGGAAAAACATAAAAATAATAGGTTTATAACATTTTTTAGAATCAACTATTATATCACATACATAATAAATATAAAATGCCTGATATATATCACAGGTCTTCCATATTCATTGTCCGTACATAATTTCCTGTCCATGTGTATCATATACATTGGTTTGTGTTCTTTGCCAATACCTGAGTTCCTTACCTAGTGATCTTTTTAAATACAAGTACTTAAAAAAATCTTCTCAGTCTTGAAACCTAAACTTTCTCATCTTTATGTATCCCCATGACTGATATACTTAACAGACTTTCAGGGCTTTTCTTATCACATTTCTGCGTCTGCTTTAAGCTTATGTTTAAAAGTAGGAGAAAAACTCAAATGAAGCCTGCAATTTTAATTAAGGATAGAATTAGAAGTACACACTTTAGAGACTTAGAGGCAGACTTTCATCACTAAGTGTGGTGAGTCTTTTCATGCTGAAGTTCTTCTGAGCACCTGAATGTTTCCTGCAGAGAAAAGGAGAGGAATGATGTGACCAGGCACTGACACACAGTCAAGTGTGGTCATGGCTGGAAATTCCTTCTTGAACTCTGTTGAGCAGGTTCTGGCAGATTTATGCAGCCAAACTGGTGCCAGGACCTGGATTTAGCTGGGGCAGGAATGGTGCTTCAAAATTCTCCTGAGCAGATGCAAAATTTCAAACTGAGGAGAAGTGTGAAGGCTGTGGAGTGTGGGTGCTGAGTGGGCTGCCCCATGGCCAGAGTCAGGCTGCTCTGGGTCTCTCTCCTGTCTTTGGGGTGCTCTGTACCCAGGGGGTGTTCTTGGATCCTTCCCTGAGCTTCCAGCCACCAGCAGCCACATCCTGGAAGTAACGATCCTGTTAAACAACTGTAAGCATGTCATTCAGGCTGTCAAGAACACTGGGGCCAAGCATGATCATTTCTTTTCCCCTTCCCCTCTCCCAATTAAAGAGCTTGTTGCATGTTTCTGATAGTTTAATCATTGAAAATTGTGGCCATGAATGTTGACGAGATGCAAATGAGGGCTGCCATCTGTTGATGGAGCTCACGCTCCCCGCACTCAGCTGCTGCTGGCTGTGCTTGCTCTGCTTGCCCTGCACATGGGAGTTGTCTCACAGGGAATCTGAGTCAGAGCCTTGAGATGGGTGCTCCTCTCTTGGCCCTCATAATGAGTTTATTTCAAGCAGCAGAAGGACAGGTTTCCCTACAGCCACAACAGGACAACCAGGGGATGAGACCCAGCCAACAGGGGTTTAGCAAAGGCAGGTCCTGCCTGGCCAACCTGACCTCCTTCCATGAAGCTTTGTTGATGAGGGAAAGGCTGTGGATGTTGTCTACCTGGACATCAGTAAAGTCATTGAGACTGTTTCCTGCAACATTCTCCTGGAGAAACTGGCTGCTCCTGGCTTAAACAGGTGACTCTGCTGGGTGAAAAGCTGTCTGAATGGTGGAGGTATCACTGCTGTGAACGTGCCTGCTCCAGACTTGCAGGCAGATCTTTTGATCTCATTCTTTGGAGGTGAGTTACACCTTAATGTGCTTTGTGTGGAGAAGGGGTTGGGTTTTTTTTTAAACTACAGGCTGATAACATCATTTGGCTCTGTCTGGTTCTTGAATTGTGAATAATCATTTCCTATCACCTTTTCCAGGCTGTTTAAAATTTTAGAACAATTATCCTACATTGCCTCAGTCATACATTTTCCAGCTGAAAAGCTACATTCTATTTAGCCTCTTCTCATGTGGAGGAGTCAATTGATTGACATGGCTGACTTCTTTCAGTTCTCTTTACTGAGAAGTTATCATACTGGAACTATTTTAGGTCATTAGAAATTTAGAAAGTGTTATGTTGTTTGAAATTACTTAAAATATTAAAACAGCAAAAAGGCTGCATTAAAAGTGTACAATCCTAAATTGCTTCTTTCCCCCTGTCTCTCTCCCACAGAAATCCCCAAATCCAAAGACAGCCCCATGTACAGTAATTCAAAAGGAAGTCTTATGTACAGTAATTCACTGTGGGGATATCTATTCTATCAGGTCTGCTCCTTCCTTCTGACAGATTCATCTAACACTGACATTTAGCAGAAGTTCTTGCTGCAGGTTGAAGCCGAACAGAACCCCCAATTTCATAGTAAATTGTTTATGGATGAAGCAAAGTTAATGTTTTTTATGATCTAACAGAAAAGAGCCACTAAAACATCAATTATCTATTATGAGATGATAAGGTAATTGATGTTTTAGTGGTCCTGTTCTGGTCCTAGGCTCAGAACAGGCTTGACTTAGAAGCCAGCTCTGCACTTGAAAGATGGACCAGCTTTCATGACAAAAAAGTCACTGGTGTGTATCCTGTCTTTTGGGTTGTATTTGCCTTTTTTTTTTTTTCCTGATTTTGATGTTTAAAAAAAAGTTGTCTTCTCTTGCTTGAATAATGTTTTTACAGTCTGTGAGTTTTGAATTGCATTTATAAACATAAGTGCACAATGAGCTACTTCAGATTTAATTGTTAACTATTTTTAAACTTCATTGTGTACTTCTTATTTTAACACTTGGATAACTCAACACTATTAGTTTAAATCTCGAGAGCAACAACTCAGTTGTCATATATCTGAGCTTATAGCTGCTCTCAGGATCTGTTTTATGACTCTTCTCAACAGCAACCTTTCAGGTAGGTTAATTTCTGCTCTGCTTTTACTGTCTCCCTTGGAGAGAATTTTTGGACCGCTTTTAAGGCATAGTAGCCACATAGCTCCTGTTTTCTGCTTTTTCTTCTGGTAATAAAGTAAGGAAAGGGAAACCCAGCTGTAGTGTTTTTCCTGAGCGAAAGACCCAGAAGGTTTTATGCTCCTTTTCTGTTACAATGGGATGGCTCAATGTCTTTTGCCGTGCTCTGTTAGAGCTGATGATCCCTGCAGAAGCTGATTCCTTGTTTCTCCAGCAGAACTGGCTTTGAAGTTTCCAGAGGGAAGAGCCTGCTATGTCTGCTACCATGTATTTTGGATTTAGTGTGTCCTTCTGTGACCACCTCCCCCCCTTACAATTTGGGGTTTTTTGACAGTGGTAAGATACCAAGTCAAGTGCTTTCCTGTCTGGGCTGAGAACAGAGAGCAAGGAATGAACTTTATCACCTTTTGATTTTTTAGAAGCTGGATTTTCACAGCATCTCATGTGGGAGAAGTCCTAGACCCACATTTCCTACAGTAGACACAGGGTCCAGAGTGCAGATTCTGCTGATAAAAGATTCATTCTCTGAGGACTGAGTTGTCCTTTGCTACTGCTCTTCAGTTCAAATAAATACAGTTCTAGAATATGACCAACTGTAATACAATCTAAATTGCTAATTAGAAAACCACTACACTGAACATGATTTGTGGTTTATAATTTTTACAGTCTGGTCTCACATAGCTCCTAAGTGTCTTTCTTGTAAAACAGGATTTCTATGCAGAATGGCTGTTATTGGTGTTCATTTGGAAGCTGAAATTCTACTAATACTAAATGCACATGGTTAATAATGGTTGATAGAGATTCCAGAACCCTGGTATCAAAAGGACCAGATGTATTTGAAACACTTGGACTAAATTCTACTTAGAAGCTTGTATAACCTACTTTTTCTTTTTCTCCTATTTTGATAAATTGGCTTTGCTGTCAGTTAAGCGGTGAAAACTTGGACAAGGGAGTTTCTTGAATTCATTAACTTAAAAAATGGTATTTTGAAGAGAATGGAAGTTAGTTTATAGAACAGAAGTCTCCTGCAAAACAACAGATGCAAATGACAAAGCATCAGAGATTTTAATGTGGGGTTTTTTTCCCCACATGTACTGGGATAGTGAATCTCTCTAATATGTATCTGGACTGATGACGCTGACATTAGAGCCATTTTTCCCTGAAGTTTGATACTGGAGAGATTATTCCCCCCCTCAGCATACAATAAATAAACAGTAAATTTGTAATAGTGGACTTCAGGTGATGTAAAAGTTGAATTTAATAAACGTATTGAAGTTTGGCTGTTTATCTAGCTCTTCGGTTTGTTTTCCTTGGAGGAATATCAATATTTTCCTTTGACTAAAATATATTGTTCAAGTCCATCATTCCGGCGTTGTTCCTCTTTTAGCCTTGTACCTAAACTTAGCTTTTTACCTAAAAATGTTATATTGCTTTACCTAAGGTAGTTTTGTTCTGCATGCATCACATCTAATCTTTCATCAATTGACTTTTTCACTCCTAATTTGTGCCATGAAAGCTGATACGCTTTTTTTTGGTGATGTACTTTTCTGATAGTGCAGAGACAGTTGGTTGTTCAGTATTTATGCCTGTGTAGCACAAAATTGACAAAGTCCAGAGATTTTGATTATAAAACATTTACACAACTATTCAGCCAAGCACGCTGCCAGTTGTTTGAAGATACTGTTTTTAATGACACAGAGGTAGGACATGACCTGCCACCACTGCAGTGCTGAAGAATCAGCAGGCTTCTTCTCATTCGGTGTGACGTTATTCCCTAGGCAGTGGTTTTTCTGCAAATGCAGGATGTACTTTTTGCCTAATAAAACTGGAGACAACCATAATAACTAATAATGTGTCAACACGTGGCTGACAGTGTATGCCTTGGATAGCTCAAACTTTTTGAAAAAAACCCCACAATGAATAGAAATGTTTTATGCTCTTTATTTTTCCTCTCTTTCTTTTTAATTTTAAATTGAACAATTTGTTTTAAAACAAATCAATATCTTTGAATTCTTTGCCATCTAGCACAGCATTAGAGAAAACCAAACAGAACATAAACATGCCTAATATGATTCATTTTCTTTGCCAGATACAAGAACAAGATACAAGTTAAACTAACAGTAGTTCATAGAATTGCATTTGTTTCTTCACAGTGTGACTTTTAAATGTCACCATTCTTTTAAATTCAGTTGAAATCAAAGAATCAAATTTACTTTTTCATTATTATTTTTGCATTAGGCTGTGAGAATTTACAGCTTGTTTATTCTCTTGCTCCCCTCAATTCTTCAGTCTCTGAATTACATTAGAGCTCTTGAGATTGTGTAATGTTCCAGGCAGACATATTTTCTTTGCATGCCACAAACAAAGTATTTTCTGTATTTCTCCTTGTTCTTGCTTTAATTACCAGGAAAATTTCCGTGAAATGGGATTTTATTTAATAAGAATTTAACCCACTTGTGCTACTAAATCCCATTATAGCACAAATGTAACAGCACAAATGTCAAGGGGATAAGTAGCAGGAGGAGATGAAATCTTATGAAGACAGCATTCCATTTAAAATAAACCTAAATATATATCCCAGAGATTTGTAAATTATCTGCCTAGGTGAAATATTGTACTCTCACATCTAAAAAGTTTTCACTTCCCTTCAGGAGTGTTCACAACATGGAGGTTTTGTTCTCTTTTATTAACACACTTTATGAGAAAACAGAATGTTCAGAAAATAGTTCTTGCAATATTAAAAGAACCCATTAATTCTTATCTTTATTTGTTCAGGATGTAATTTCCACAGAAAATTATATTTATTAAAATTGATATGAGCTCTGAGCATATTTACACCTCCCATTGCTTCTAAGGTTGCAAGTCATCATTGTATTTTGACTCTGTAGGATAAAAATGGAAAAAGACAATTCTCTGGCTAATGAGCATGTGAAAATGTGTGAACTTTCTATGTCCCTTTGTGATTTACAGCTTTGTATTTTAGTATTGTCCATTAGAAACTTTAAATTCTGTCTGCCATGTGTTTTTTATAGTGGGCTACCAGTGTGAGGATATTCTTACTCCAGTTTAATGCTGACAGTTTTGGCTGATGGGCAGATAACTTGTGGTTGACTTGAAACCACATTTCTGCATAATGGCTGTAAAATCAGTGGATAAGAACTGTTTATTCAAAGTCTCAGAAAGCCTTTACATGTTTTTTTTTAGAAAACTCATCAGGAATGGAGAGAAAAATTATATAAAATTTATATAACATGAGCACCTGCTTAGGTTTTGGGCATAATATAGAGTTATAAAAGACAGAGTGATGGGGATATGCTGCTTTTGTTCACTTAACCTTGCAGCTTGTTAGAAATCAACAATTAGAATATTTTACTGAGTCCGAGTGTTGTTCTCTAGGTTTTTTAGTTTGGGTTGTTGTTTGTTTTTTTGTTTATTAATTATATTTTTTACTGTATTCCATTTTTCCTTTTCTCATTTTTTCCCTTTGTAAATCTGACTTGTAAGAATACCGAAGTGTTTGGAAGTTTCCCCCAGAAAACTCTAAAGCAGGAGATATAAACAGATGCTAAGGTCAGATATTTTACTCTTTAAAGTGTTGTCTGTGTTATAATTCAGGCTGGCAGTCACAAGGGCTGCGGAGTTCCAGCTCAGATCCGTGGTTGCCATGGCTCTCCCGTCACCCTGCCATCCCCTCTTTCACCTGTGGGAGACTGTCACCTGCCTTGTGACACCTAACTTCCCATTGCTCTGGGTGACTTAAAAGCTGTCCTGGGCTGGTGTTATGCAGGAATCCAAGTTGCTTAAACAGCACAGAGGAGCTGTCATTTATCCCGTTAAAACAGGAGGTTTTGCGCAGTGGAAGAGGCCTAGAAACGAGCAGCACAGAATGGAGAACTGCTAAAGAGTTCTGTGTCCTCTGCTCAAATCATCTGCCCATTCAAATAACTCTGTGAACACACTCCTCACACCCCACCTCCCCTCAGAGATCCAAATTACTCTTAATGTCCTAAAGTTCCCTGCCTGACAGAGATTCCTGCCTCTTTGCTGGGGAAGTAGGGGACAGAGACAGCAAAAGACTCGGGCGAAACGAATCATGTAGAGCACAGCTGGAGTTTATGGATTCAGGCTGCCTTTTCAATCCCAAACCAGCGTTTGTTCCCGGCACAAAGAGGCTTGTGCTCACTATAAACAGGATTTTTACAGACTGCCATATGCTGTGGAGGTCTTGCTGCACTGAAGTGCTCAGCATCTTCAGCACTGAGGGCGTTTGTAAAATCGTTAATGTGTGCAGAGACTCTTGTGCTACTTACGTTCCCTCTGCAAAGTGGTAGACAGAAATATTGCTGTTTCTATTTTTAGAGTACTTTTGGTGAGCTTACACTAAAAGGGTCACCTACATATTCCTGTGGTGCCTTGTGCCAGGGAATAGGGTCTCTAGGCACTACCATGAAAACAAATAGTATTTCCTAATTATAACAGAAACCAAGGATTGTTGGAGGTGGAGTATGAGTCACAAGTCTCCAAAGTACAGTAGGTGTTATTTAACATTTCCTTTGCAAAAGTACTTAGAAACATTTATAAGATTGTGCTCTTCACTAGAATAGACATTTTGCAGAATTTGAGTTGAATGACTGTCCTATTTCACTGTAATAAACTCAATGAAAAAATAAAAAAAGAAAGCAGTCTACACCCTCCGCACCATAAAGGTCCATTATATTTCCATATATCAAGGACATATTTGCATGCTATTTGTAGCCATTTTCTTTCCTGAACATGTTCTAACTGTATTAGGATGTTGTTCTGTGGTAGCTGTGAAGGTGTGCTGCAGCTGACAGGTGTGTCCATGTTTCAGATGCTGTGCTAGCAGGGGCATCAGCCAGACAGCTTTTTAACAATCTCTTTTTGTCTGTAGCTGCAATATTAGCAAATAGTGTTGAAGAATGATTTCCACTCTAGCAGGAGCTAACTTGCTCAATTTACTCCTAAAACGGCTAGATCCCTGCCTTGCCATTTTTTTCTCTGTGTTTAACTTGCTGCACTTATGTCCATTGTGTTTCTAACATGATGCTGCTCAATCTCTACTTGTTTTACTACTCTGAAATTACTCTAAGTTGTTTAATCATAAAAGAATCTCAAATTAGTGTGGATTGGGGGTGGGCAAAGAATTATTGGTGGTGGTGTTGGTTTTTATTCTCTGGACATCCAATACACGCCAATTTTTTGCATGATGCTGCTCCTGACAGTGTGGATTTCTCCATTTCAAATATTGTTCCCGAGAGTCAAGTGAAAACGTGTTCTCAGACATGCATTTTACTGTTGCCTCACTCCCCTTGCAGTCCAGGTAGGTGTGTGTAAAGAGAAACATCCCAGACTACAGGTACACATGTAGGTGATGTGCAGACTAAATCCCCTTTCCAAAAAAATTGCTT
The DNA here is from genome assembly GCA_013397155.1 of Irena cyanogastra. Lineage (NCBI taxonomy): Eukaryota > Metazoa > Chordata > Aves > Passeriformes > Irenidae > Irena > Irena cyanogastra. Next base: position 984,639 of record VWZV01006847.1, read on the forward strand.
TTATTTTTTTTCCCCTGTTTTCGGAAATAACTGTACTGTGAACTGTATCTGTTGTTTGGGTGAGCTCAGGAGATGATGTCTTTATATTTGGGGATGTGTAGTAGTATTTTACAGTGATGAGCAAGAAATGAAAGCTCCTCTGACAGAACAGGAAATCCTTCTTCATCAGAAGCTTTATCACTACTGATAATGCAGTGCTTTAATCTCTCCAGATTTAGTAAGAATATATATCCTTTATTTTTGTTATTTGTTCTGTTCTTGTGGGAGTTGGTCCTTATGACTTTTGTGATCAGTGCAGTCATGCCCTCACTATGTAGTTAAGTTGAATTATATCCAATGAGAGCAGCAGTGCAGTGAAATGACCCTCACCCATCTAATAGTGCCTGCCTTTGTTCCCAAAGCCTGATCTGATTTGGACTGTCACTGCACCAACCATTTGGATGGCTGGAGTTAAAAGTCTTCTGAAGAGCTGGTACGATGCAAATTCTGGTACTTGAGACTTTTTCTTACCAGAGGATTGGCTTCTGGCTACTGAGAGCTCACAGAAGTGTTTGGCACAACCCGAGTGTCTGTCTGACCTTCTCACAAATAAAGCCTTAGAGGTCTGGATGAGCCCTGTGCTTGGGACAGAGCTCTCTTGGTGTGTGTCCTGGGGACAGGGGGCTCCCCGGCCTGCAGCTGTGTGTCTGTGTTTGTATGGCTGCTGAGTTCATCACACACTTCCTTCAAAACAATGCACTTGGCACTTACACTGAGGTTTTCAACAAAACAGCTCAAGGCATTAAACTTGAGAGAGTAAACTACTAGAGATTGACAGCACTGTGTGCAGCACTAGAGATGGAGGGCAATATTCTCATGGTAACTTTTTCATCGAGCTGTGTCGTTAAGCTAAAGCTTAAAATCTTTGTCAGGGTTTTTTTTTTCTTTTTTTTTTTTGAAGAGCGTCATGCTGGAAAAACAATCAAACAAGTTGTTCTACCATTTGCTAAATCAAGCCTCTCATTTAAAATCAGTTGTTATATTTTTAGAAGAATAATATTTTTACAAACTTCAGAGAGGAGGGAGGGGAAAGTTGAAATTAAATTGTCACGTGCAATAATTAACTTAATCAAGGCTCTAGGATATGCAGAGCACCAAGGAAGTTAATTAAGGCTATATGGGGTAAGAAGACAATGTACTCCCAACAAAAGCTTTGCTCCCAACATCTGTAACTTCTCTTTATTATTTTAATCTTTCAGTAGCCCTCTCATAACTAAAATTATTATTCATTTGTACATATCATTCATAGATTTGTAGAAGAGCTAATTCCTTGTGATTTCAAAGTAATGTCTGGATTATGTATTTTGCAAAGAGAAATGTTTTATTTTTTGTTTTATAGTAAAAAAAAGTTGTGATTTTCTGGTCCCCTGGTTAAGAGGAAAGAAACTACAAATTCAAGCCTCTGCAGTTTGATGCATGTGATGCACAGTAAAAGCCCTCTTAAAAATTACTCAATGAATAATGTCAAATCCCTTCACTTATTTCATATTTGCTGCAGTAAAGTAGTGAAGCATTAAGACCTATCATTCAACTATGTGAAGGGTAATTTTAGATAAATATAACTTTTTGAACATTTGGTGGGAAATATGGGTAGTAAAATTTTGCTGGCGGTTATATATCAGTAGGAATCTTTGCTTGCAAGAATTTGCTAAATATCTTGACTACTAATAGATACCCTTCAGTAGTAAAAGCAGTAAATCTGAACTTCCAGCATAGGTAGGAAAGCTTAGCTTAAAGCTAAAGAGCACCTCTCCTATCTCTGCTGGTGCCCTGTGTGACCTCTATAGCACAAGTTATGCTTTTTAAATATACCTGATTTTTATAAGAATGGGACCATCCTAAGACTCCATAAAGTGGAAAGAATCTTTGCCTTTCTCTTTTGTTGTATCCTCACACTTTTATTCTGCTTGCTTTCTCTTACTTTTCCCAGCTCTTGTTTTGGTTATCATATCTTTGAGCAAAGAAATCTGAAATACAGTCAGAACTTCTAAATACTGCTGATAATTGTTTTTTTGTAGTGTGGATGCCTTTGATCCATACACACACAGTGTATCTCTGTCTGTTCTGGAATTAGCAAAGCCTCGACAGGAAAAGAAAACTTGCAATATTGGTAGTGTTTGAGTTTCCCCTGGAAAACCAGTGCATTGAAGCCACTAGTCCATCACAGGAAGAAAAAGACGATATCAAAGTAAACAATTTTTGTAACATCCATTAAAAAATCATAGCTTCAACTTTAGTCATGAAGCTGTGTAACTTTCTCTGAGTTTCACATTTCAGGTGCAATAAAAGTGCTAAATATTAATTCTAAATCTGTATATGCTAATAGATACAACAAAAATCTTTCTTCCTGTCACTGACAGACAAGGGATTTTGTTTATTGCTAGGCAAAATGTGACATTTTCTCTTTAGAAGATTTACATTTTGAAAGGTTTGGTTTTTTTTCCTGTATGCTTGAGGCAGAATTTGTGCTAGCCCTTGGGAAGGAAAAGTTTCACAGCAGTTTAAAGCCTCATTTTAAGAAACAAATGGAGAGATCTGGTCATTTTTTGTAGTGTGAGGCTTCTTGAAATTCTCAGTTTACAAAATGGTATTGGATGGTGAAGTTTTAGCCCTGGGAATTGTTAAAGCATGAGCACTAACAAAATATAAGGCAAAACTGTCAAGAGCAAACACTTGCCTATCAACTGTTATTCAAGGCTTAATTGAAACCCAGCAGGTAGAGAACACTTTATGAGGAGTTTAAAAATTGTGCATTATGTTATACTTTTATTACGGAGTTGTATAGGAATAATGGTCTACAGAGTAATACAGAGGAAATGCTGGTAAGCTTTTCCCCAAAAAAAACCATTGACTTTTTCTACAGAGGCAACAGTAGTGAAACCTGTTCTTTCCTCTCTCCAGAATCACGGGTGATGGGTTATTGCACTTTTCAGTCGTAAATATGGGTCAAAAAACTGTAGTTTTTATCTTGCAAATTTTTTTTCGCCTTGAAGTCCTTCCAGCCAAATGAGGTATCAGCACTGAAAATTCAAAACTGGCAAGAGATGCTAAATAAGCAAATGCACAAGGGACAATGAGAAAATGAAAAAGAGGACTTTTAAAATAGCTAAATTTTGTCTTAACTCTTTTGAGGCCTTTAGTAAAATCTTTTTTTATAAAGAAAAGAGAATTAATAGTAATTTGTGAAAATTAATAGTAAAGTGAATGACTGGAATACCACTGCAAAAAGACTACAGGTGTGAAATACTGACCCTTTTCAAGTTTTTTGTGGAGGTTTTATTGCCACTCTTTAAAATGCTGTGGCCTGGCCCAGTCTTGCCATCTGGTTATGATGTCTCCAGTTACCAGTCGTGGGGTTTTTTTCAGCCTTTTGAATTAATATTGATATGATTTTGCTGTTTATATCAAGTCCAAAAGTTTGGCATAGAAGGCCTCTATTGATTCATCATTACATCAATTCATCAATAGATTCTCAGAGGGTCTAATGGATACTGGCAGCCAAGAGGGCCAGCCCTGTCCTGGGAGCATCAGGGACAGCATGGCCAGCTGGGCCAGGGACAGATTGTCCTGCTCTGCTCTGCTCTGCTCTGCACTGGGGCAGCCTCAGCTCCAGAGCTGGGGGCAGTTTGGGCACCATGACTTAGGAAGGGTAAAAGCTGTTAGAGAGTGTCCAAAAAGGGCAGTGAGGATGAGGAAGGGCCTTGAGGGGAAGCCATGTGAGGAGAGGCTGAGGTCCCTTGGTCAGTTCAGCCTGGAGAGGAGGAGGCTGAGGTGAGATCTCACTGCAGTCACAACCTCCTGGGGAGGGGAAGAGGAGGGGCAGGCACTGATCTCTGCTCTGTGGTGACAGTGACAGGAGCCAAGGGAGTGGCCTGGGGTTGTGTCAGGGGAGATTGAGGTTGGCAGAGGGTGGTTGGGCAGTGGAACAGCTCCCCAGGGCAGTGGTCACAGCCCAAGGCTGGCTGAGCTCAAGAAGCTTTTGGCCAATGCCCTTGGGCACACGGTGTGACTCTTGGGGCTATCCTCTGCAGGGCCAGGAGTTGGACTTAAAATCCTGTGAATCCCTTCCAAGTCAGGATATTCCATGATTCTCTGATAATTACTCTGGTGTCTCTCCTCTTGTCTGGTGCAGTACAAATGCTGGTATTACGCTATGGCTAAGCTCAGCACAAATAGAGATGGGAAAGGAATAGAAGGGATTTATTTCTCTTTCCAAAGCCCTGTTGTAAGCTGCTTGGTGGACTTGTATTGTTACTTGAATTTATGCATTTTTTGTAGCTAAGTCAAAGTAAGAACTCTACTGAAGCGCCGCCTCCATCCATTTTATAGTCAATCCCTCTGCATAAAATGCAGGCATTATTGGTCATTTCAGAATAAAAGAGTATTTTAGATAAAAGAAAATGCTTTGATGTTTTTTAAATGCAGTGTTTTGATTTCTCTGTCATTTCAATAGAACATTTTGTCAAAAGGAGAAAAGCAGCAACATTTTAGGACACAAACAAATCTCTTTGTTTGAATGACTTTTGTCAGTTGACCTAAAATTGAATTTCTCATTATTTTTAAAAAGTTTTTTAGAAAAACTTTTTTTAAGAAAATATCATTTCAATTAAGTTGGAAGTATTTTGCACATTTTAAAATTGTCTGCCAGGAAACTAAACAAAACCTCTGCCATTATTAACTGAGCTCTAAGCTAAGGCATTTAAACATAGAAATTATAGCAGCATATAAATTTCCTTGCAGTTAAGGCATATCTGCTCATCTATAATCTGTATAAAACCGTATTTTGCATCAATTGCAAAAAAGTGTATTTTCATGAAAGAACAAAGCATTTTCAAGTGTCACATAAGTAAAATATTTGATGTCCCTAATCATATACAACATTAACTCCTGCTCTGTCTTCCTCAGCAATATCTTTTTTGAAAAGTCATCTTCAATTACTTTGAAGGGAGAATCCTACTGTTCAATTATACAAGGGATAAATGAGGGTGCTTTTCATTCTTTTGTAATTACTCTTGAAATAAACAAGTTTTGAACACAAAGAAACAAAACCAGAGTTTTCATATAAGTGATTCCTTACTCGTTAAAATGTCCACTGTAACAGTCTCCTGGAATGGAAACATCAATATATTTAATTGGTGCATTAGACAATTATTTTGTGGACCTATTAGAGGAAAAAACCGTTATATTAAAGATATGTCACATGGTCCAAGTTGCTCTCTAAATTTTAGCTTAGATGTTATGAAATCCTCAAATACTTGCTTTCTTGTTGGCAGGAAGAGACACTGCACAAGCTGTTAATGGTATTTGAGAAATTGCGCTGTCATAGAGCATCTCAAATCCAGTTTTGCAAGATGATATTTTCTTTTGAGGCTTACATGGCATTGTATTACCTGGTAGACTTCAAATGTTAATAGCACCATTATCTATGTATATGATTCGCTTTTATTTGTTCTGTAATAGGATTTTAAAAAACTGCACTCTAATCTGAATGGAGCTTTGTGGAGGCATCTGTTTGGAAATGCTTGTGCCTTTACAGAGATGGTCAAGAAAAGGAGAGAAACTGCAGAAAGGCTACAGAGTGGAAGAAACACAAAGAGAAATAAAATTTCACAGCTTTCTTCATAAATCTTGTGTTGCCCTTTTTAGTGGCATTTCAATGTTCAAGCCTTTTTTAAGGCTCCTTAGTTTTAGCCTTTTAACTCTGAAACTTCTGTTCTTAGTTTGGATTAGTATATATTTTGCATTATTTAAAACAATATGATTATTTATTGTCCATGAGACTGTTGCATTTTTAAGACCTGTTTATTGTTACATTCTTACGTGGATTATTTTAAGTTAGCATATATAAAGCCTTTGAATTATACAATATGGCACTTTTAAATTTAAATCAGTATTTAATACAGAGTTTATGTTTTTAAATGTTTATGATTCAGGTTTTTGTATTATATGCATTTTTGCATTTTCTGCTGTACTAACACATAAAAACATAAACCCAGAAATTTCAGTTAAAAACCAGATTCTTGTTTAGGAAAAGTACCAAAGTGTGCATTTAGCTGAAAACAAACAGAGAAGTATCTTCAGAAGCAGGACCGAGAGATCATTAACTCAGAATTAATCATGATTAATTTCTGGATCAAGGGCATGGCTGGCAGTTTTGGTGAGGTTCGGGCAGGAATACATTTCTTCTGTATCCTTTGGAGTGCAGGCGGTCACAAGAAATGAGTTACAGTGACATTTCCATTGTATGACTCATAGCACAGTTGTTCCTTAATAGTGTGATTCACACCCATGAAAACATTGTGTAATGAAAAGCTGTCCATTTTGTGAAATCACAAATCGGACAGCTTTTTTCCTTTGGTTTATTTTTTTTCCTTTTTTAATTCTATCTTAACTTCAACATGCAGATCACTATTTGAAGACTGCTCACAGATTTCTCTACTGTGCATTGCATAAATACGCAAATATCTGTTCTAAATGGTCTTCACATTTTGTGCTAATCTGAGTGACTTTTTGGCCCCTGTATTACAAGTCCCTCGAGAAGTCTCTGGTGGTCGGTTTCTTCCTGCCTTCTGTTAGCACTGCTCCCTTGGGCTTCGCTGGATCTACACCTTAGGGGCTACAATGCAGAGCCAGAGGTCCTGTCATTAAGAGTGGAAAAAGAGAAGAGCCATAAGAGTTTGGGAGGACTTTGCTTCTACTGATCATGCAGTGCTGACTTGACAGTGTTCATTGGATCTATAAAAAACAAGGGATGGACAAACTAAGGAAATGTAGTCTGGTCTTCTCTAAACTTACCAGCAAGGTTTCTTCTGTAATTAACAGAGAGATGTCTTCAAAGAATGATTCATTAGGCCTGTCTTTAATAAGATAAGTCACTCTGGAGGTATTGACTAGTGAGCTGCTTGGGTGAGGAACCTAATTTACATACCTGAAGTTAGCTAAGTCTTTCAGAAGTGCACAAGAAGGGAAGACTAACATTTCTAATGCTGGAAAAAATTATTGCTGGAAAGAAAATGTTGCTCATTACCCTGTTTAGCTTTCTTACTTAAATGAAAGTTTGTTAAGTGGTGCTGAGTGCTGTACAGATCTCTGTGAGGGGCTGAGCCTTAGACACCTAGTGACATGGGATATTCAGGCTTACAGTAATGATCATTTCATGAAAATTGCTTACAAAAAGCAAAGTATTGGAGTCATAGTATCTTAGCCACTAAGTAGGACTGCATGAAACATATAAATAACCTAATTTTGCATCAAGGAAATATCCTCGGCTTTAAAAGAGCCATAATATTATGAATCATTAGTGGTATTTTCCTGTGCAGTCTTTTGAGAACTTCTCCCTTTTTGTTTGAGTGAAAGGACGTTATGTTCCTGTGAACTAAAGAACTGGGCAAGTAAGACCAAAAGGCATTTACAGTGTCATTCAAACTGAATGCCATTTGTTATTTTAAACCCATGTTTATGGGTCAGAAATTGGCACTTTAGTGTAACTACTTTTAGGCCCTTTTGGATGGACTAGTGAAACCAAAAAGAAGAAGAAATAACACAAAAAACCAAAGCAAAACTAATCAAATTGGAAAGCGACAGAAAACACAAACCACTCCATTAGTAGATAGAACTATCATCCTTCATGCGTCCCACCCTGACTGTCTCTGACCTTGCAAAAACACTCCATCTTCCTGTCTTTGCCCCTGTCCTTGGCTCCACTGTTACTCCTTTGAATTTCCACACTGTGGACATTGCAGGATGCCCACAAAACTCTGTGTATATGGTCTGCCAGGAAACTGGTGGCCTTACCTCGTAAAGGGACAGCACAGGAGTTTGGAAGCTGTGCCACCCAACAGCAGAAATGTCTGTCCTGTCTCCAAGACTTCAGCTTATTTCCCAGAACCCTGTGCCAACAGCAGTAGAGGTTGCTACTCCCAGGTATGATGGCATTACTAGGAGAAGGATTTCAGCAACACCATGGCAGTGGAACCAGAAGTTACTCGGTTTTGGACATTGTCTTTACAGCCTCAGCAACAACTGAACAGAGTGGAATAACTGGGATAGTGTTTGAGTAATTTTAAATATACCCTGTGCCTTTTGGAATCAATGTGCTTGCTCCAGCTCTATTTGTGTTGTAAATATCCCAAGTACCAGGGCACTGACATACAGTGCTAGAGGGTCACAGGAAATACTGTACAAAGATGATTATTGAATGAATTTCATTTTTGTGTGTAAGACAATCTACAGGTCCTACCAAGAAACTGTCATATCCAGACTCCACTTAGTTTCTCCTTATATGATTTAAAAATATGTTAAAATGTCAACACTTATTCACAGCAACTGACTTGATATAACTTCAGCCAGCAAAGGTCTTAATATTACTAGGCATGTGCTCAGTAGTCAGTATTGACCAAGACTGATTTTTTTCAGTCAGATGTGAAGAGGTCAATGCTGATTTTTTTGTTCATAAGTGGAATGAAGTAATGCTTTGTTAAAATATTGAAGTCATAAAGATGATTGTTTTAGTTAATGATAAATACAGAGATTTGGAGAAAGGCAAGAGCTCACACTTAGAGGAATATTTTTATATAAAAATCAATAATACATATATATATAATTTCTAAATTCACTTATACTTCTAAGTAATCAAGCTCTAAATTTTCCATGGTCTTGCAATTGCCGTAATGCATTAGTTTCAGAGTAGGAAGCATACAGGTGGTAAATTTGAACAGTCTCATAATGTATCAACAGTCGTAGACCTATTCAAAAGCTGTAGACCAACAAGTCTGAGTGGTTATTTTATCCAAGAAAATGTCATGCAGTTTTTTCCACTTCCGCATGATTCATCCAAACAAAAAAATTGTGCAGGTTGTTTTTTATTTTTTTTTTCTTTTTTTTTCTTTTTTTTTTTACATATTTTCTGAAATTAAGCTGTTAGTGATCCTAGTAAGTTCTGCCATTATATCCTGTATCAACAGGTCCTGCCCATCCTGTTACTTTCAGATATCAGACATTACCTTTGTGTATTTACTTAATTATGGGATACTCAGCTTTTCTTTAGAGCACATGCGAAGTGCTGGAGGGACCGGAGCTTCGGATCAGCTCTGGAGTCATTCAAGTGTGAATTGGCTGTGGGTCTCTGCTGCCAAGTCTGCTGGAGAACACAAAAGGTCTGTTTTCATTTCCTGCCGTGAGTAAATTCTCAGGGAATTTGTGCATTCCTTTTGGCAAAGAAAGACTCGTTCTGATTGTGTTTAAATATGTAAAAGTCCACTTCCAGACGATTTTTCAGGTGTTCTTGATTTTTCTCCGAAGCCTTTCTTTTCAGTAATCCTTATGAGCAACATTTTCATGAGAATAATATTCAAGCTCTGGATTTGAGTACACATATATTGAATGTGTTGGTTTATTGAAAGATCCTTTATTACACATTCTTCTGATCATCTCTGTGCACAGAGATTAATGCTCTTGGAGGAGCTGCTATTGGAGCACCCAGAGCAGAAAACACCCAACCCAACTGAAAAAGAGACTGCAAATTCATGTCTGAATACAAACTTTGTAGCTGAAGAAGCTCACAAGAATTGTTCACTCCAAAAATCTGCTCCATAATTTATCCCTTCTAAAAATGAAGTATTTGGACTGGATGATCTTAAAGGCTTTTTCCAACCTTAACCTTTCTATGACACCTGGGTAAATGCTGAGGAGAGAGAGGAAGGATGGAGAGAGTAAATAAACAATAATTCCATCCCTTAACAGGTTTTTTCACCTGTTGTTACTAATTGTTGCACGTGTCATGGATGGAGTAGTTACTTGTTAAAAGCAAGATATTTTATTAAAATACATTAAAGCCCAGCCTGTGTATATCCAAGGCAGTAGACTTCAGGGGCAGACCTTCCCTGCACTGGCTGCATAGGGGTTCACACCCTGACACCTGCTTTCCTTGTGCAGGATCTGAGTCAACATTTCTCTGTCCAGCTCAGTCACAGTCCCAGGGTACTGCTAAGGTCCAGACTCACTGGTATTCAGGCAGTGCCTGAATTTTGCAGGAAAATTTAAACCTTTAACCCCCCCCCACCCAAATTACAGATGGATTTCTAAATACATTCCACTCTACCCATTGGAAATCATGTGCAACTGCCTGCAGAGGAGCTATGTGCACAAGCTCTTGAGTTTCATGTATTTTCATGATTTGGGATCCTCTCCTCTTCAGTCCAGTCTTGATTTTTGCACGCTGGTGAGAAAAGGCCTTGGCTTTTCTGAGGCTTTCTAGTCTTCTGTGTCTCACGATTCTTCTGATCAACCTTCAGATAGTGAGATATAATTATATGAGGGATTTATAAGGCAAATCATAACAGGAGTTAGATATTTTTAACTTTTTGCATACAAATTTCCAGACTGCTTCCATTGCTGGAGCTGAAATATTTCTTTCTTTAAGTGTTGAGTTTGATTTAAGATTTTTATATTTATATTTGAAATGAGAACTTAGTAGCATGCATCTATGTCTTGTGTACTTTTTGGGGTTTTGCACTTGTAGGTTCTGAGCATTTAGAATAAATAAATTCTACTCACACAGCACCTTATGATCTAAGTAGGCATTTCTATGCTCTTTCGCTCTGGCCAACGAAGTATTTGGATATTGAATTACGTGTTCAAGGTTGCAAATCTGTGAAGGTCAAGGGATTTAAAGTAATATGTATTAATCTCAGGGCAGTTGCTTATTTTTATAAGGTTATATTTTGCTTAAATAGACAAACATGTACATAAAACTACTCCAAGCTACTTCCTGTACAGTCATGGTGGTTTTGTTTTTGTTATTTTTTTTTATGAGAGATAGATGTTTTCTGATACACTAAATGTAGAACGTAAACTGAAGACTACCAGTTCAGATTTAATTTTTTTCCCCGATGAATGCACTGTACTTTGGAATGGAGCTTCAATTTGCAATTAGTATTTTTAGGCACATTTATGAATGTGAAAATTTACTTTTTCTCCAAAATGTAATAATTCAACTGAATTTCCTTCCTGTAACTTGTAGACTTCATGTGTCAGAAACATGGATTGTCTGTTGAACAAACCACATGTTTTTACTAAGTGAAAGGGTCGAGAAGTGCCTTTGCAAATGCTGCTTTAAGTATTTCCTGAGGCTGCTGTGAACCCAGTAACATCTTTATGCAGGACAGGCAAATGGTGAGGCATGTGTGGGTTAAAGCATTTCTAACTGTGTTTGAGTTTGCCTCAGTACTTTTATAACTTCACAGCATATAATGCTAAAGGGTAGAAAAAGAAAATCTAGCCTTTATGATTATTGAAGGGTGTATAAATTATTCCAGACTTTTTAATTCTAATGAATTAGCACAGTGGTAGGGCAACAGGAGTTAACCAGTCACGAATCCTTCCACTATTTGTTCTCCTAAATCCATATAAAATCTCTCTTAAAAGAATAAATATTGTATATAGTTGAAGAAATTGTATCAGGAATTTATTTTTCTGAATCTTACCAGTAACCCTGTTAAAGGGAAAAAAAAAGCCTCTATATAGATGCTTTTGAGTATCTAATTATTGGTTGACCAATCATTGATAAATTATTTTGTTACCTGACATGAACATTAGGATTGATCTGTGGTATATAGTTCTCTACAGCCCTTAATTGTTTTATATTTGCTTGTTTTAGAACTGTTAATACTTTGAGTTTTTCTGGGCTTTTTGAGATTTGTTAAAAATTGAAATTACTGGTTAAAGCGGCCCATCAGTTAAGATTCTGTTAAGATTCTTAAGAATCAGTTAAGATTCTGTTTTGTCTTCTTTTATTTATTTGTAATGCTGACATATTTTTTCATTGCATATATTTTCTGAGCTTCCATTGTCTAGCAGTTGAATATTCTTCATTTTTATCTGTTAAGATTTCTGAGCAAAGATCGCTTTGAACACATTGCCAAACTAGCGCATCCCATTCAGCTTTAGTGAGGTAATGTGTATATGCTGTGTTTGGGTTACAGAAGATTTAGATGCACTGCCAGAAAAGAAATTAAATAGCAGTTTTGAACAGCAGTTTTTGAAAGGATGAATTTGTAATATCAAGGAGACGGAGGAGCTTTTCAGTTTATTTGTACAAGTAAATGAATAGACGGGAGAAAGAGAAATCTTTGAATTATTGTTAGATATGAATCATTTTCTATGCTGTAAAGCCTTTTCTTCATGTATCTCTTTCTGGCTGTCTGTCAGCCAGAGTCAGTTTGCTTAAGGACCTGAAAGAGGCTGGAGTTTGCATTGTTTTTGTCAAGGAGTGTGATTGCCCTTCCACTTATCAATATAGGTTGGATACTTCCCATAACAGAAGTGTTTGTAAGGATAAATACAGAAGAAAGCTTGAACCTATTACGTCTGCTGACAACACCTTGGGTAGCAGCCCACACCTTGCATAAAGACCTCCAGGTCTGGTAGGAAGTAAGCCTGGTTTCGCTGAGATATCTCTAGAAATTAACAGTCTCTTGGAGAAAAAAAGAGATCCATCCAGGGTTAGCAATTGGCACGTAGTTTTGCTAACAGTGGTCAACAGCTTGTTTTCCAACCTTGGTAATTGTAAAGTCAAGACTTCTGCAGCGATGGGTTGATTCCAGCTGGAGATAATCTGAAACTTCGGGCAAAATAGAAAGCTATTGAAGTTGAAGCAGAAGTGTCACCACAGCATCTTGTTGCCACTTAAAGTTTTTTGAAGGGAAAAGATTCATCCTGTTCTCCCAAGCTCTGGGACGAGGGAAAAGCAGAACAGAAAGGGGAGGAGCTGGAGCTTGTGATGACACACCAGAAATCAGATGGTCTCAGTCAGGCTGGGGAAGAGGGTGATGAGAAGTGTCAGAGGATTTTCTCAGTGTGTTGCTCGAGTATCCCCACTATATGTGTGCAATGAGAGCATGTGAACACAGGAGCACTCGAGTGGTGGCTTTGTCCCACAGCCACACCGAAGGATCCTTGTGTTAACTGCTGCACTGAAAACCATTCTTTCCCGCAGGGCACCTAAGAAGGCTTGACAAATTAGTATAAGAATACAGAGTATATGAGGGATAACAAAACAAATATTAGAGCTAGTTAGCAAATGATCCGAAATGTTTAATGCCTCAAATAAAGAAATTTATTTTGAGGAAAAAAAACACAGCGCCAGCTGCTGTGGCTCTTGCACATCTCTTCCTCTCTGCTTCCACACCCTCTTGTTTTCTCAGGGCAGAGGTGGGGAAAGCATGTTAAAGCAAAATTTAGAGAAGTTATACTTTCCTACATGAAAGGAAATATAACGATGCGAGAGATTTGAGTTACAGTTTCATGCTTTCGTAGAATTTTATAGAGAAACAATATCTTTGGACAAAAATGGGAGCTTTATTTTGCCATTTAAGATAAACCCATATTTATTTCAGTGCTAATGCACACCGATGCATACGTTTGTAAAGGACAAGTAAGCAAAATAAATGTCAACCTCCCTGTTACTGCTTTGCTGTTGGGAGTTTGTCATTGGTATTATGATAGAAGAGTTAAATGGGATTTGAAGGATGATAAGATCTTGCTTTTACCTTTATAAAATATATGTGTGTCATACATTTATATGCAAATGAGAAAATTCTGCTGTGTGACAAAAGGAGAAAATTGTGTTGGTGCTTTCTGATTTGGAGAGGCATTTGATTTATCATATTTACTGCAGTATATTGTTCCAGCTAATACCATACCTATTTTAAAAGGTATAAAGTCCTTTCAAATTTCTTTACAATTCTTGTGGTCGGCCTTGCATGAAATAGCCATTTGTTCTTCTCATATTAAAGCTTGTGCTTTCATGTAGTTCTGAGAATTTTCTATTACTGTAAATTAATTTCACTTCATTAAGTGGCTGGGTCACAGGCAAGAGAATAATAGCAGCCAGAGACACAGGAGATTACTGGTTTGAATAACCATAAATTGGCACCCACCACTTTCTCTCTAATATTGGAAAGAAGCTTCTGGCTGTCAGAGCCATTTGATTAATCAAAAAAGCCTATGAATTTGAACTTTAAAGTTAGACAAGATAGAATTATTATCTACACAAACAACATTTTACAGTGTGGAACAATGGATTCTAGTCCCTGTGGGAGACAATGGTAAAGATTCAGTTCTCTGTCTTACTTTGCTGTTATTTCAGGTCACTTGTGATTATTCAAAGTCATCAACTCAGCAGCCTTACATTATGCACAAAGGGCTCAGTTGTGAAGAGATGACTCCAGAGCATGGAGTGTTTATTATTTAGATATTAATTTTCCTTCTCCTGTAAATGATTTGTTTCTTCTGCCAAGATGATTATGATAGGGTCTAATAATAAAAAAAGAAAACTCTTACTTTTTTCATATTCTTTTTTCCAAGTCTGGCCCCATGTTTGTTGAAAACAACTGAAGAGAGACCCACTAATTTCAGTAGATTTCTGAGGAAAGCAGTAATACCTAAAGAAAGCTGAGGGGAGTAATTTTTCCAATATCTAATCCCCTTATACTTAATAGAAAGAATGAAGATGCATTGAAAAGCATCCTCAGTGCAGGTGTTTCAGAAAGAGCTGTAAAACTGCCCTGAGGAGCAAACTGAAAACTACTAATTTAGGATACAGCAGCTGCAGGTAGGTGCAAACAAGTTAGCAGGCCCCCAGAGCTGTTGGAAGTATGGTGGGTATTCCTGCAGCATTTCCTCTGAAACCTGGCACAGGATGTGGAAGGGAATTCCTGCTGCTCCCTTCTCAGCCATCCCCACTGCTCTCTGTTTAAACAAGGGTGAAAATCTCGATTATTGCTCTTTCTGCATCAGCCATACCTCCTGATATTGAGTCTGTCTCCTCAGCCTGGAGTTGTATGTGGCACAAAGGCTTTCAGTGTTGCAGTCCTGTCTGGGAGAGAGAGGGTAGGTGATGGCTCTTCTGAAAGAGCTTTGGTGGTAGCAACACATTGTCAGCTCTGTCAGAGGGCGGAGGTTGAAGAAAAACTGACAGGTTTTGCCTTGCTCTGAAAATACCACATGGCATTTATTCACTCTCTGCCTTTGGCACACTCAGATGGAAGGAGTGCTGGTGCTTTTTTCTGGTTTTCTCCTTGCACCCATGCTTGTCATAGCATTACTTGAAAAGAAAATCTTGTTGTATAGATTGATCACTAATTTATCAATGTTTCTATCTTATCCAGACTTTACATGATGTATATCATGTAACTAAGGGTGGCATAATTACTTGGATAATTCTGCAAACATTTGCATATGTAAATTCAAAAGGGGAATTTGTATCAGCCCAATTAGTCATGCATTTTAAATCCTATTGATTTTAAAAGTATGGTACTGAAAATTCATAGCCATTTTTGAGTTGCTGTCACTTCACTTAAAACATGGAAGGAACTTTGATTTTTGCACCAGACAGATGCTTCTAACATCTTTTTTTTTTTTTCCTCCCAAGGCTCCTCATTTTCTGTGGTAGTAATTCAAGCAGTGATAAAAACAAGACATTTCAGTTTATTTCAGTTATTACTACAATTATTCATCTGAGACAGGTTTTGAGCTTTCCTTGGCAAATAGGATGGAATAGGAAAGCTCAAGATTTCCTGTAGTGGTTTCCCAAGCTGCACAGACATGGAGTTCAAAAGCAGAACTTGAGAAACATCAGTATATTGGGCAATTCATAATCGGTTACTAAGTTCAAGTTTTGTTAATTAATAATGCTCAGTAGTCAGAGAGAAGGATTCAGGCCCATGTGAAGGTTGTGAAAGCCTTATGATGTCCTAATTGTCTTTAAATTACAGGAATAAAACAGTTAAAAATCTGTCCCAGGATTGTTTTTTGGTTGCTCTTAGTCTACCACAGGTTCTAGCAGTGGAATTTCACATGAGAATTGTGTAACAGTACCATGGAGTAGTTCTCGTTGTTGTTACTGCTTTGGGTTTTTTTGAACAAGTAGGGTTTTTCTGGTTAATTTCTGGCACTTGGTTTGGCTGAAAGG
Source organism: Irena cyanogastra (assembly GCA_013397155.1). Lineage (NCBI taxonomy): Eukaryota > Metazoa > Chordata > Aves > Passeriformes > Irenidae > Irena > Irena cyanogastra. Next base: position 1,000,648 of record VWZV01006847.1, read on the forward strand.
TGGACCCTGTTGTAGAGGGTATTTGGCAGAGTATGTACCCATACTGGCATACCTTTTCCTCAACTAAGTGTAAGTATCTATAGTTGTGCTAAATGAGAATTGCAAATTGCAGTGGCTATTTAATGCTGTTTACGGAGCCCAAGGAAAGAAATGCCCTCCCCATTTTCTATCTAGGTGGGTAGGTGGAGTAGAAAATAGTTTTGTTTGGTTTTTGGAAGCTGGTAAACGCTAGTTCTGCTTGTTCATTTCTCACAGTTTCAGGTGGTGTAAGGTCACATCTCTGAACAAAAGAGTGTGAGGACTGGGGCATCCTGTCATTGACTCCATCCCAAGAGCAGAGACAGAAGTCTCTGGGCAAGAAGGCTTGAGTACAAGGAGAACAGGGGTTGGAGTAACCAAAACTCAGTAAATGAAAGTTTGTTACAAATTCACCTTTTTGGGTACACCTTACTGAGCCTAGTATACCTTATTTAGGCCAGACCCAGAAAACAAGAGACACGTGGCTCAAAATTCCAGGTGGCCTTTCATTTTCAAAAGAGTAGGAGAACCTAGAGCCTAGAGTTTTCACACAGCTGCAGTAGACTCTTCAATCTGTCTGGGGCCACATGGGGCCAGGGATGCTGTAGAGGGGGAGGAGGGAGAGTTTTATGTTTGTGGAGGTTTATCTACAGCTGGGGGCAAACAGCTCCATCTGTCTCTGGGTTTGGAACGGAGTAAATAGCTGGTGAGAGTTTCAGATGAAGAACAGGCTGTGTACTTTTAATTAATTTGGGAAATAAATCTTCCTGTGGAATAGGAGTACAGAGTAGCTAAGGGAAAGCAAAATAATGGTGTAGGAGCGTGCTGCAGTCTTCTCACTTGACTGATAGTTTTTCTGTTTCAGCTGTGCAACACAGACAGGTGAGTAATGTCTTGTGCTTGTTGAGAGGGACAGGAAGGAATCAGCTGACAGAGAGACAGCCAAGACACAGACTTTAGGGAGAATTGCTGAAAAGACTTAATGAAAAGAAACAGGGAACAATGGGAGGTGAGGGAGGGTGATGTTTGAGCATGGTACGAGGCTGCTGCGAGAGGCAATTTGCGCAGAGCTCAGCCATGGGCTATCTCATCTGACACAGCCAGCTGAGGTGCTGAAATGTGCTCTCAAAGGCAGGGCACGAGCAAACCTAGTGGGGGAAATGGCTCCTTGCCACTTGTCCCAGAAGTGTCGCCCTGGATGGGAGAGGCATCTCTCTCCCAGAAGCCAACAAAGGGTGACATAAAAATGTACTTATTCAAACCATTTTGAAAGAACTGCCCTCCTCCGGTTTCCTTTTCCTAAAGCCACAGAAGGGAGTGAATGCATGATGCATAAGTAGAACAGAAGCATACTGTGTGGCTTAATAATTCACACTGGATTTCCAGGTAAGTGCATACTTTGACCAACAAATCCTACTTAGATATAGCCATACTTAAAATCAGCGGCCAAGACGTGCAAACTTTTTTTACTTGTTAGCATACTTATTAATACAATCCTGCTGTTCTGTATGATCCCTGAAAAGTTGCAACAGCACTTTTCCTCCCTGTGCCAGCCCTAGATTTGCAACATTTTATGCATGAGTATATATGTATGTATCTATCAAAATGCACATGTATACTAGCAACTTACATCAAACTTGAGAAAATTTGCTCATATCTTCCCAGGAATTGTATGATAAATCCAGGAGTAAATTTTTGAGTCTCCTTTCAGTGTGATGAGAACATGACTTTGTTTAAAATACCCTTTATTCTTTGGATATCATTGCTGACCTGATTTTTTTTTCCTTCCATTTTCCTTTTTTCTGTTTCAAGTGCCTGTCCCCAGACAGATATATGGGGATATATATACATATATATATATACACACATGCATATATGTGTATGTATATGTATTTGTGGGAGCATAGCCACACAAATGTGTACAAGCACAGATGTGTGTATTTACCCAAGGAAGGGGCAGGTATGGATTATGGATTGACAGTTCTGGCTATGAGCTTTAGATTCATGAAGGAACAATCCTTCTGCTCCCTTCCAGTGCTTGATTAACAATCAAGCCCCAGACTTAGGAGCAGCTGCAGGAGTGATGCAGAAGGGTAGAATTTGCAAGTGCAAAGCTTGATATAAGCTAAGCTTTAGTTTTCAGTTTGAATGCTGTAATGGAGAAAGTGGTAAAAGGCACAGATAAATGTGCATAGCCAGGAGAATATGTCTCTAAAGCACTTTTCAAGCAGAGATACCAAATGAGCCAACCATAAGGATGAGTTTCTGGACAGGGCCTCTGGAGCACTGACTGTATTTCTAGGAGTGTGCTCTCTTTTGCTTCTTCTGGGTTAGAAAGCAGCAGGTTCAGCACATCCTTTGCTGTGACAAACTCTGCTACTGAAGGCAGGAAGATTCCAGGTTTTTAAAGCAAGGATACTGTCGAAGGTCTTGAACAAGGATGAGTGACTTGAGCTCTTTGTTCTGTCACATATGGGTGATGTTTATCATGCACTTTATCTCTCTGCCCTAATTTCCAACTGCAAGAAAAGGTCTTGTCATACAGTATTTATGGGTTTTTTCCTACTCTTTTCTATTGAAAACTCTTTCTATATCATCTTGGTTTTCTCCAAGTGGGAGTGGTATCAGCCTGATGTGAACATCGTGGTGGTGGGTTTTCCTCTTCCCCAGAACTCTGCCATACCTACTCTCATCAAGAAAGCAGAGTTCCAGATTTCTTTACTTAGCTTTCATGTGGGTTCTTTGTTTGTTTGGTTTTTGGTGGTTTTTTTGTTTTGTTTTGTTTTTTTAATAGATAGTCTTTTATAAGGACCTATTAACTGATTTACTTTACTAACATGTCCAGGCAAACTGGATCTTAGTAATCTTCTAAATCCATCAGTTCTCTAGGATTTGAAGCATTATTTGAGAGAGAAAAGACTCCTGAGGATGAAATCTTGTCCCCTTTGACTTGAATGGAGTTAATATTCATCCTGTATTATTTTATTAATTCTTGAATCATATTTATTTTTGTGCAAGTTCTTCAGAACTGAAGTAATCAGTCTTCTTTTCTCAGCCCCAAATTCAGCATATAGCAATTCAGCTACATGAAAAAATGGGACTTTGAAAAATGGGTTCCTTTTCTTTGGCAGTCAAGCTTTAGTAAATAATAAACATTATGGTAGACAATCCTTATCACAATGGTAAAGGATTACTGCTTTTGTACTTAATGCTTTAAAAAATTAGAACACCTTAATCTTTTAAAAACAATTTGGGTTTGGAAAAAACAAATTACATTGAAGCTGACAAGATGCTTGCCAAGTTCCAGGAGATGCAATTTACAACATCTGAGATATTAAACCATGAATGCTGGAGCTCCTAATAGAAACAGGGTCTCAGTATTAACTCTTTCAGCGCTGCTGTAGTCTATAACACATAAAGTGCATATTTTTGTGTCTTCCTCATAAAACCCAGGAGGCCGTAGCTGGGTTTCTGTACTGTCTCAGTGGTACAAGATAAGAAGTGAACACCTGGCTTGCATGCTTCTGTCTCCTGAGAAGAGAGGCCATAAATACATAAATATGTATTCCATAATCACTTTCATAAACTGATCATGCTCCTGGAAAGAAACTGTGTGTTTTGGCCTGCCACTGCCATTGTGAGGTGCATATAGAATCTCCACATAAGACTTAGAAGAAGCCTTTTTATTCTTGACAAGCATATATCTATGATAATACTTGTATCCATATATCATTCTGCTAGCATGGCCATGTGAGTTTAGCAGATGGAAATCTTTCCTTTTATCCACTTGGGGTCCTTTATATAGTACTTGAAATACAGGAAACATACTGTGTTAGGATTGTGCTACTCAACTGTCCAAACTTAAACTCTACTCTCAACCTACCAGTGACTTCAGGAGTCTCTCTTTGTTGGTATGTAAGTCTTTCTTACTCTATTGATGACATTCCATCTGTTATACATATATAGCTCGCTATACCTATCTATCCAGCTATATCTATATATATCTTAAGGTCAAGTTGTTCATGGGTGTACAGATTGCTAGACCACCCATAATGAACCTGTAATAACACCCCTGGTGTTTTTCAAACTGATGAAGTTTCAAATAATAGACTTTTCTTTGTTATCGTGAATGCATGACCTTTTTTTTTGTAGTAGTGAGTTTCAGCATAATTATATTATCTGGCTTCAGAAATCATTGCTTTTTAAATGCTCTCTAAATACCTGTGTATTTATCATACATCCTAGTTTTCTATCATAGTTAATTTCTTTGATAGTATTTGTCAGATTCATTGCTGATGATATTAAATAAGCAACTAAAGCTCTCAAGTTCCAAAGGACTACATGCTGAGTAAATTGGATATGTGAAAACTTCAAAATCTAAGGGTAGCAGAGGAAATTTGGAATTTCTTAAGGTCTCTGTTGTGAAGCCAGGAACCCTGGCTGTACTTAGCTTCATTTAACTAATGATTGCACTTTCTCACAAGATTTATTATTATTATTATTATTATTATGCTCTGACTTTGAGAGTGTAAGTTTTATTAAATGCGCCCCACCCCTGCAGATCATTTTAATACGTAAGGAATTATTCTTTTGTGTTCAGCTTTAACTGTAGGGCTGCTATCCCAAGACATCTTTCTTTACTTCCCTCACATAGATTCCATGATATCTCTGTTTATTTTTTGTTGTCTGTTATCTTACTAGGTAAGTATCATTCCCTTTCTGAATAAAACGTCACCACACTTGTTATTGCATCTTGCGCTGCCCTCTTTAGGAATGGCTCTTAGTATATCCTCATTAAAAAAATGCTATAGTCTTACAAGTTAAAAGTAGTTTTAGAGACTGCAAGCCCTGTATGCTTTTTAATATTTAATTTTCTTCTATTACTTTCAGATTTATTCCCTCAAGCCCAACACTGAAGTATTATCTAAAAGAATCAGCTAAGAAATGTTCACTTAATGAAAATAGTTTTCAGTGGTTGCATTTGCTGACCGTTTCTTTCTGTCACAAGCCTTATCTGTCTGTTCCTCTTCATTAGCTGCATCCTGCTTCAATTTGCACTGTACATCTATCTCACCTATATATAACTCTTACTTTATCCAGAAGTAACTTTACAGTGACATCTGACCCAAGTGAATAAAGACTTTCTTTTCTCTTTCTTCACTATTTCTTTTCTGTCTCAAGGCTGTATTTCTTGTCCTAGCTAGCTGACCTCTTCCCTCTGTGCTGTCTGATGGCAGGCCAGTCAATTTGTCCCTCATGCAATTCAACAGTTCCTGGGATTGTGTGAATCTCCAACCTTCCCAACTTTATTTTTCCTTCATGTGGTTTATGGTTACTTCCTATCTCCTCTGTCCTCTTTACCCTCTTCTTCATTTATGTTTTTTAATCTTCTGTGCGTTGTCCTCTCCACCCATAGGTCTCAGCCCTTGGATTTTATCTTTCTCTGTGCTTGCTGAGTTCTTCTGGTCTCTTCATTTGCTTGTCTGTTTGCTCCCTGCAGCATCTTTGTTTCTCTTTGCAGAAAAGACTATCAGTTGCAGCTGAAGGTGCCTGTAATATGTGATTAAATGCATGGCCTTGCTCAAAAGTTTGGTGTGACTAAGTAGATTCTGCAAAGAGAGAAGAATGACCACAGCACAAACCTTATGAATAGAGCTGTCATCAACTAATAGGCTTGGTTCATGTTTCCATCTCCCACAGTTTTTCCCTCAAGGAGGATGGATTTCATGCCAAACTCCTTGTTCAGCACTGTTTGTTGTATTGTTACACAACAGGTTGCTGTCACTTCACCTTCAGAAAAAGAAATTAACACTTGATGGATGCTTCCATACATTAGCCTGAAATTTGAATCCATTTTAATGAGATATACACTGAAACAATTTTGTTTTCTAGTCATAACTTGTCACAAACATAATTGTTAAATTAAAACTCTGTACATTCCATAATATTTGGAGACTGGTTTTCTTCTCTATAAGCAGGTCATTAGAGGTTTAAAACATAGACTGGTAGTCCTCTACATAAATTATTCTGCATAAATAATGTACCATATAGTGAGCTTTATTTTTTTGTCAGTGAAGTGTAGGCTACTTTAATTAAACTTAATAGAAATTTCCCTTGTGCATCCTTTCATACCTGCGTGGATGGAATGATAGAAATCAGTGCTAAGGGTAGTATATCACAAGTCAAACCAGCTCATATGTTAAAATTAGAAACTTATTAGTTTCCCTTTTTTCCTCCTCTATATTAGTAGGGAAACTTGGGTACATGGAAATTCTAACAAAAATCTGTGCTTTGTCTAAATTCTTCCTCAGAAACAATGGGAGGAAAATTTCACTAATTAAAATGCTAGAAATTACTTACTTTCAAGAGCAGAATCAAGGCATAGTCTGTAATGTATGCAGGTGTCCCTTGAGTCAGAAGATAAGCTGTTGCTCCAGACAGTGTGGAAAGGTTCGATCTCAAAACTCCATTTGCCTGTAACTTTGCAAATACTGTGCGAGCTTGTGTTAGTTAGATGAAGCAGAATTTTTTTCCAAAGATGAAATATGTTTTTTTTTTAAATTAGTAACTTTGCCATACGCTTCTGAGTAACTGTGTGCAAGCCTTTAGGAAAAGTAATTATGTTTTCCAGTCAAATCTACTCATGCCCCATTACTGTAATGTATATTTTTAATACCATTCTTGCAGCCAAAGATAGAGCTGATGCAGACTGGCAGTAATGAGATCACCGTGGGGCTTCCAGTGAATCTCTGCAAGCTTTGAGAAAGTAGAGGTGCAAAACATCACGGGATTGGACCCAAGTGGTGAATATTTGAACATCTGCTTGAAAGAAAAATCTGCGAATGAGAAGTGAATTTATTTGTGTCTGCTTCCTGTTGGCGTGAGCTGTGCATGCACATCATGCTGGGTGGCTGCCGTTGTGTGCCCTTCATAAACTCAAAAGGCTTTGGATAAAATCTTAGAGGCTATGGACATACTGAGGGAGAGGGAGCCCTTCCACACCACCATTGCTGCTCCCCAAGGGTTTCCCTACTCCTCCAGCATCCTTAGAGTTCTTCCTTGGCAAATGCACAGCAGGTCTGTATCCTCAGGCAGAGTAAAGAACAGCAAATATTCATTCCTCTTGGCAGGGCTGGTCAACAAGAGTCTTGTGGTTTGAGATGGTTAAGGTGATCTTTCAGGTGTTCTTTAATGCTCACACAGCCTGTGGCACTGTTTGTGCATGTAAAGTACCCTATGACTGATAAGAAGGTCCTCAGACCTGGAAGGACTTTGCTTTATTTATGTATTTGTTTTGCAATTTAAAGCAGAAGAGTGCTGTAGGCAGAAAAGGACTGTTTTGAAAGGGACTGTGTTTCAGGCTGACTATTGCCATCTTTCCTCTAAAACCAGACATGATTTTAAAAAAATTTAAGGGAAGAGATAGAATGTATGAGAACAGAGGAAAATATGGATATTGGGCAGGATAACCTTTGCTATTGCTATACCTTTCCAAGTTCCTAGAGTTTAAAACCCCCTAACCTGCATTCAATAACAGCTTTGCAGTGTGATTGGCAACTTCATGGTGGAGGCAGTAAATCAGTATTAAACTATAAGTTCCTGAAAATCAATGTGGTCTCTTCAAGCAATAGCTGGTTCTTTCATTTCAAGGTTTGTGGTACGTGACTCTCAGAGCTTCAGCTATCATGCTATCAGGACCAAGTATGAGCCTTTTGAAGGGGGGAAGTAGGAATATGTAAGTCGTATTTTCGCTGTTTGGTGTTGGGCACATGTCAGGTAAGAAGTTTGCATCTTTAATGGAATAGTTACCATCTGCTGCTTATACCTGCAAAAAGATCAAACTCTGTGGAAACCTCTGTGCAAACTCTACGTCGTTGAACTTGCCGTGCAGGCCGGAGCTGGAGTTTAAGCTGTTGCTTTGAGCAGAGCTGAGAAAGCACAGTGAATGGGACTGGTGGTATGTGCTGCAAGTGTTGTACCTTGACTGTGGAACGGTGCCCATTATGAGGACCCAGAGCAATCCTCCAAGCTGAAAAAAGGGTTTCTTTGTCCAGGTCTGTGCTTGAAAAAGCATTTTCAACCTTCAGACACATGTCCAGTTAATCCCCTGCAGGCTTTCCAAACAGAAGACTTAAACTGCTATATGGTTTCAATGGAAATACTTTCTGCTATTGGAAGATAGGTGGAGAATCAAATCAAACAAAAAAATAACCAACCTCCATGTGCTGGGCAGTTCTGATGAACTCTGGTTTATTCTTTGGAGTGTGATTCAGGTGTACAGCTCCTAGCAAAACATTACAAAATTATTTGCAAATTTCTCTAAAAAGCAGAGGTTTTTTAATCGAATAGAAATGTACAAACATGTTATTTAAAAAAAAAAAAAAGCGGTGTCAAATTGAGCAAAATTAAGTTATTCTTTTAAAAGGATTCATTGGGTCTTCAAATTCAACTTGGCATGTGGCTGTGGCAAAATTTTAAGTACCATATTTCTGGGAGGTTTTGTTCTTTAGTTAACATTAGATTCATGTCTTTACAGCAGTGTTGCTTTCTGACAGCTGTGCAATTATCTGGTGTCATTACTGCGCCATGTAGTTAAATGGTCAGCAGTTGCCATGTTTATAAACACTGGGTGACATTTGAGCTTTGAAGAGTACATTCTTACTGAATGCTTTTGGAAGGGTTCCACGTACGGCATTTTCATGCATCGTTCAGTGGAGCGTGCACTAAATGGAATGGCAGCGGAGATTGACTGTAATAAGCATTACGTATGAAACGGGAATCAGATTAAAGAGAAATTCCAGTGCATTACATCGCAATCATTAAGGCTAAAACGATAGGCAGTGCCACATACATTACAGTAGTTGCTCAAGAACAATACAGCTGTGTAGCTCGAGGAAGTTTCAGCAGTCTTCTCACAGTCTTCCTGTAGTTTTCATCTCCAGTATTTCTCTTGATTAACATTTATCTTTTATTTAGCTTTCCTTCAATGTATTTTTTTTTATCAACTGTGACCTAAGTAACAGGCAACTAGCGCAGTGCAAGCTTTAAATTGGTTGTTGTGGATTGAGTTGTTATCAAATTATATTGATAAATGCAAAATGTCAGGTACACCTTCTAATTAGCATTCATCAACTCCAGGGGTCTGTGCTAAACGTGAGTGAACGTTTGGGTCAAATTTACTCCTCTTTGTGTGAAATCCTTTGTTAGCAACCAAAAATGGGATTCAGTTCTGAATGGTATTTGGGAATTTGCTCAGGGATGTATTTTATTTTATTTTTTTTTCTTTTTTTTTTTTTTTTTAAATTTTTTTTTTCCTTCCTTCTGCCCACCCTTCTCTTTTATTTTTCTTTCCCACCTCATTAGGCTGAGTTGTTTATCTTGTGAAGGAACTGAGACAGAGGTCAAGACAGGACCATCGCATATTATTTGGACAGAACATAAATGAAATATTACAGAGTTTATGGGGAGCAAGAACCCTGGAGAGCTGACTCAGATTAATGAGAGCATAGAGATCTCCATGACCGATTTGGCCTCTCTTTTTTGGGAGATTCAGGCTGAACATGCCAGGCTTATAGGCTTGTATTAATGGAGGAGACTGGAGTGGTTAAAATGCCATCGGATCTCGTGATAGCCTTTCACTTATTACTTGTGCTTCACCAGGACGACAGAGGGAAGAACAGCTTTTCTCAGCAGTGCAGTTCTGCAGAAGTATCAGGCTTTATGTTTTAATGTAACAGTGCATAACTTGAAAAAAGGTCCCTGCTGAGAGATTGCCATCAGTAATGTGTTCATAAAGTGTAGACCAAAAATGAAGTCATGCACATAGAGAAATATCAAAAAATGTGGATGCTGAAGGCACGCTGTGCTTGTGGTTCATTGATAGCTTGTAGGAAGCTCCTGTGAACTGACAGCTTCTGGTGTCAGTGTGGTAAAATGAATTCCATCATTGGCACGAGCTGTGGTGGTCAGGGAAACACAGGTGAGCTGCCAGGTGCTTTGGAAAAAACATGTACATGCACAGTACAGTTCTGGGAATAACTTCAGGAGGAATGAAGAATATGGAATTTCTGGCAACGCTTTTTTAGTAGAAGTTCAAATTGTTGGAAAATGAGGTTCAGTTAGAAATGGATAGTTTCAGATAATTTTCTATCTGGGAAAATATGTCATGGAAATGTCATCTTTAAATTCCCATTTTACTGTTTAGAGAAGGAAAAATTTCATATTTCACTTTGAAACTATATTTAGAAATTTTAGATAGCCTGTATTAAATAATAAAAATAAACCAACAGGCTTGATCCAGTTTACTGCAACTGAGTTTTTATCTTCAAGATTCTTAGTCTGAATTATCTTGGTTTTATAAAGTTTTGTCTAGAGTTAGGATGTTGCTCTGGAAATTTTTGTTTTAACTTCTTTTCTAGTACCATATAACAATTAAACTTTAGAAATAGTATCAGTTTGGAATGCTCTTTAGTATGCTATAAGAATTATAATATTTATATAAATTATTTATTGTGGCTAGTAATGCTTACTTTATTTTTAATCTAATAATGCTTCTCTTGAGGTACTGATCCAAGAGGAATTTATTTAAAATACAAAGGAAAGAAGGTTCTAGGGAAGTACAAAAATCTCAGTCACTGGTACAGAGAAACTGTTTTTCTGTGGAGTGCTATCACCTATGCAAGTCACACCTGGACAAGGACTGCACTATTTTAATTGAAGAGATTTCTAAATATAAGTTGGGTATCTAGGGGTTATAGAATGAACCCATCTGTTCTACCAAAATTGACTTTTTCATATCTGCTATCTTAACTTATTTGTACCCAAGACATACACAAAGCTTCTCAGATAAACAGGTGCACTTTGATATTGTCCAATTAATTACTGTCAGTTGTATTGCAGTGGAAACTTGGTCTGTAGCTCTTCTTTGGGATCAAAACCACTTTCTTGATTCTTAGGATGTTTTCCTGGATATAGAAATCAAGAACAAAGCTATTTTTAGAAATCCAAATCTGTCCCCTGCAATGAAACCTGGCAGCTGGACCTAAGTTTGACTCAGGTCACAAAATGATATACAGAAGATAGTGACTTTTTTTTTTCCTCCCCTACTGCAGTTTTACTACAGTAGATTTCAAAATGGTTCTAAAATTTTTTTCATATTCTTGGGTGGGGGAAAACAACAAAATAGGCAAATAATTTCTCCAAAAATGTGAAGGGAAAAGGAAAAAAAAAAAGCTCTTTTTGGAAGCAAACCTGGGACAAGAGCTGGAAACAATTTTGTTTTGAAACCTATTCAGGGGCAAATGTAATGAGCAAGTAATGAATTAATGAGATGGATCCCTTCTGATCTTATCCCTTGTAAAGAGCTGAGATTTAGACATGACTACTTGCCCAAGCCTTCCTTTGCTCACACCTTCTTTATGTATAATAATTAAAAATAAGTTTAAAAAAACTAAGGAATGGGTTTATCCATCATTGTCATGCTGTTCTCTAGGAGGAGCTCAGCTCTTCTGCAGGCTGTTTCCTCAGATGCTCCGTGGCCAGCAGTTCTGTGCCTGGGTTTTGCTCTCAGTGCTGACGGAGACGTTTGGTGCAGGAGCTCTGGGTGGGAGCCTGAGACCAGAGGCCCTGAACTGACAACTCTTGGCATGACAAGGGGCCCAGGGACTTGTGGTCTGGCCAGCTGAGGGACACTGAGGGACGTGGCAGAAGCTTAATGACCTCCAGACTGCCTCTTCTTTACACTGTGAGGGGATAAAACTCAGGGGTTCCTTCCTTTGTGGTCTCTCCTCAGATGCACAAGCTCAAGCTGTGGTTATTTCATTATTGTAGGAATATTAAATTACTTTAAGGTTTAGGATGTCTGAGACACTACCCAGAGAAACCTGGGATTGAGCCAGTAAGGAAACCTGGTCTGTGTGAGTGTGGGAGGTGCAGGTGTGGAGGGGCCTCTGTCCCTCAGCTGGTCACTCGGGTGCTGCGAGTGTGACAGCCCCAGCGGTCCTGGGTGCTCAGACTGGGAAGTTTCCTTAATGTGGGCACCCTGGTGGCCATGATCTGTCTGTCTGCATGGCAGGGGTCTGCAGTGGGAATACAGCTGTGGAGGAGGAGCTTTGTAACGGACTGAGGCCCGGAGCTCTGCTCTAGGGACAATTGGTGACACGGAGCACTCACTGCAATGCAGGTGCATCTGCTCCCTGATGACAGCTGTAATTAGTCATCGCTTCGTGCCCTGCTTTCAGCTGGGATGAAGTTAATTTTTCTTCCTAGTTGCTGTTCAATCCCGTGTTTTGTATTCACTGTGAGAACTGCTAACACCCTGATGTTGTAGTTGCTGCTAAGGGGTGCTCACTCCAAATCAAGGACTTGATGGTTTCCATGCTCTGCCAGCGAGGAGGTGCACAAGGAACTGGGAGGAGCATGGCAGGACAGGAGCCCAAAGTAGCCAAAGGCACATTCCACAGCCTGGAGCATCATACCCAGTATGTAATCTGTGGAGAGTTGGCTGAGAGCACTGGTGGCTGCTCAGGAAAGGGTTGGGCATTGGTCAGCAGGTGGGGAGCAGCTGTGTTGTGCAGCATTGTCATTCTGGGGTTTATTTGTCTCTGTCTTTTTGTTCTGTCCTTTTTTGTTACAGTTAATTTTCAAAGATTTTGTTGTTGTTGTTGTAATTAAACTGTTCTTATCTCAACCCACAGGTTTTACCTTTTTTTTTTTCTGATTCTACTCCCTATTCCACTGGGAGAGGTGAGGGAGATGAGCAAGTTGCTGCATGGTACTTAGATGCTGGCTGGGGTTAAACCATTGCAGTTTGCAAGAGATTTGGTTTTGAGTTCTTCCAGTGTCTTTTAGAACACCCTTTTAAAATTATTTTCTCTGAACTCTCCAGTTTACCCTCTGTTTTGTTTTTTCATTGTAGAAATCTATGATGCTCTTTATCCTCACCATTAAGTTTAAAGGATGTGCAAGTAATAGCTTGTGCTGCTTTGGTATCCCTCCTAGCAAAACAGTCTGGCGGTTCTTTTATATCATGGATTTCAGGGTGGCAACCTTTGTTTCCAAAAATTGAGACACAACAGGAACATCTGTTTTTGCCATCTGCAAGACATTTCCTTCTAGGATCCCAGGCTGGTTACAGGGCTTCCAGACAGTCCTGCTGCCTGTTCCCCTGGGTGCATGGGGAGGAGACAACAGGTTTGTAACTATAACACTGCACAAGAGTCATTCTGAGCTCTTCAGCACATCCTGATGTCACTGGAACAGGCCTGCCCAGGTTTGTTTGAACACCCAGCATCTCCTCTCAGTTGTGTCTGGCCACTCATCACTGCATCCCTTTTTATGCAGCCTGCTTTTTGCTGTTAACAGCAAGGTGCTGACCCTGGCAAAGCAGCCAGGTATTGTGGAAAAGAGCCTTCCCTATTACTGGCCAGTCATTATATGCTTGGAGAGGTTTTCCATTTCAGATTTTTTGAGAAAGTCAAGAAAGGATTGTTTCTGTTTCTTTTTTTTTTTTTTTCCCTCTGTGGAATTATTTCTGAACACAGCAGTATTTACTGCTTGCTTTCCTAACTTCTTTTAATTCTGCAACTGCCATTAGATAAAATAATGAACCGAGTTACTTTTTCATAAAGGCAATGTAAATATTTGTTTTCCACTGTATTCCAATAAAAAAATGTTGTCATGGATTATTGGCAGTAAATTATTTTAAGTTATACATTTAAAAGTAAACAAAACTACATATGTGAAACTATCTTTGATTATTTTTCATGAAGCTTCTTACCCTTTTTTCAGTGTTGCTATGAGATCTGAAATCTTAGTGCTTGTATTTTGATTTTCAGTTTCTTCCTTTTTAATTTCCATTGCAAATGCTTTCTACTGAGAAATTAAACAGCTTCCTGCATTCACTGCTCCCCTTCCCATCTTCCAGTTCTGGCCCAATTCCAATAGTGTCGTTTATGTGTTGTCACTTGCAGTGGTTCACTGAGTGAATTACAATTCTCTCGTTTGGGTTCTGCATTTTACGTTTGACTCTTGAAAGGTAGCTGGGGAGGAAGAAGGGCACAATCTGAAATAAACCTTGTTTAACCCAAATTTTCTGAATTTGATACTCTGAAATAAAATAAATGAAAGATGGATTCTCTTTAATTTCCAGTGTGCTGATTATCTCAAAAAGCAGATTTTCTATTTGATAGAAATGTTTTGAAGCATTACTCCCAGGTGTCACCTAGACCCCATCTACATAGAAAGTATAAAAAGAACTAGGGCATTTTACACCTAAATTAATAATTTTTCCATACCAGACTATAGCATATTTTGACCTGTGAATCCTTATCCAATGGATAGCAATGCTTTTACTCAGGCACAGTGATCTCACAGATTCATAGCCTACTTTCTTTGTATAGGGTACATTTATCAAGTAGGATGGAATAGGTCCTCCAAGGATGTTTCATGGACAATTTATTTTCTTTTTGAAAGGATGGACACAATCTCAAGCAATTGGCAAGGTCCTGAACAGCTTGAATAATTAAAAATGGGTGACATAATTTCCCAAGTGCTGATACATTTTTCCTCTTTATAGTAAAAAACTTTGCTAAGTTATGAACATTAAATTCTTTCTTACTTTAGAATTCTCAATAAATTTCCTTATGATAACACAGGTCTCCAGGACCTTGCTTTGCACACTGCTTAACTTTCATGAGCCTCTGGCAATAGACTGGTGATATCAGAAAGTTGAAACCTGAGAGCTGCTTTTCAATAGGGTTTTTAAAATATTTTTTTGGATTGCAAGTCTCTAAGTATGGCACAAAATCTGAAGCACAAAATGCAAGAAGTTTCAGCTCCCTCCCAGCACGTTTTGGTTTTGAGTAACAGTTCACACTATGTGTTGCAGTTCTGAACAGAAGATATTTAGAGCCATTTAGACTTGACGACCTACGGTGATGTTTCTAAATACATTTCAAGCTATTAGAATGCAGAGCCACTGGCTCTGTAGGAGGAGCGCTGAATGGTCTGGCACTCTGATGACTAAAGATAAACTCTTAACAGCCTAAATTTAGGCACCTCATTTTAAAAACTTTGGCCCAGATATGTGAACCCAGAAGAATGAGATACGATAATTCATTTCAAATTCCCTGGCTCTTGCGTTTCCCCAGACTGAGCATTTATTCATACAAATTGCTCACTGTTGCAGATGAATCACTAAATGTAGCCAGTGCAATAACTCTGCACCTGAGCATTATTTAATTCTGCTTTGCTAATGCTAGCAGCACTTTGCTCTCTGTATGTTACAGCACCTGGCTACCTTGGCTGGATATATCTGGGAGGTGAATAGGGAGAAAATGTACACATTTTTGGCCTCCTGTTCATCACTATCTTTCCTAAGACTGCTGTTCCTCAGGTGGTCAGCTTAATATTATTCCCAGCTTAAAAGAAATGCAAAGGAGGCTATTACCAAGGGGATGATGCTCTTCATGGTGAAGGGAATTACTGTGTTCTGTCTGTGTTGATTTTCCTCTTTCGATGAGTTTGCAGTTTCTCTTGGGATTTTTGTCTCTTTAAAGGGGTATTTCAGCTTGTGGACATGAGAAATAGATGGAGGTATGCGTGTTGCCCACAATTTTCTCTTGTGGTTGTATTGGCTACACAAATGAGCAAAACTTTAAAACACAGTTACTTAGGCAAGTAATTTATACTTTTTTTAAGGACACAATGTAAGCTAAGATTATTGTTAAAGATGCTGGTGTTGGCTACTTAGTGAAGTTTTACTTCATATTTTTGAAGGGATCAGATATTCTTTAGCCTTAAGGATGGATCTCTTGTCATTCCACTGCAACCTTAAAAGTCGTGGGCGTTTATTCTGAGCCAGTCATCTGTAGTCAGTGTCATAAGAGAAGGTGATTCATCCCATCTGACACTAAATATCTGAGAGGCTTATTATGCAAATATGTTCTGAAGAGGAAGGTGGTTGATGGTGTTCCTGCTCAGCCCAGTGCTGCAGTCTACAGAGCCTTTCAGTACCACCACAGTAGTTTTTGAAATACCGTGGAAATTATCCAGGTTAAAAAGCAGTAACTGGAAGTATTTTGTTCATTTGTATTTGTTTGTGTTTTTTTTTTTTTTTTTAACTGGGTTCATTTCAGTGATTCATAGTGCCATTTATAACAGATAAGAATATCTGCTCAATAAATGGGGTCATATTGGCACAGAAGAAAGAAGTGGTTGAAGGCAGGAGCATTCAAAACGGTGTAATGAACTGCCTCCTGAAATCCATGTGTGCACTGTTTTATTAGAGGAGATGAACACGCTGCAGTAATTGTTTAACCATGTATTAAGCAGGACATTAACAATTTCACTGGCAGTGTAGTGTACATCTCTCCATGCTTGCTATCACTTTATTAGACTGTTAAGTGTCTTGAGGTGAGCTTATCTATGTCAAACAAAGGGGATGCTTAGGAACTTCTGTGTATATTGCGAGATCCTTCAATGGAGGTTCTCTCTTAGTGCTAGTAGTGCAATCTTCTCCAGTTTTAGCTTCCCAGTGGGTTACACATGCATGGATAAATAGCAAACTGCTGAGATGGAATGCTTCTTTATAATATGTAGTGATTATCCAAGTTCATACTGGGAAGACAATAATGTTACCATGCAAATCATAACTTTGTCTTGAGCCTTATGTAAATATGAAGAGAGGATGGACTCTCATATAAATGTGTGAACTTCACTTGAGCATCTCACTGTCATGTTTTTAATTACCTAGGTTAGTTAACAGATAAACTATCAGAGGTGTAATGAGCCAGAGACAATATATTTTGGAAGGCATGTTGAAAAGAAACCCAGCTGAGTAGGATGCATTAGATATATCATAGAAAAGTTAGATCTCCTGAACTGCATGTTCTGTGCAGTTAATCATTACAGGATCCCTTATGCTGATGTACCACCCTGCCCCAGTGTGCTTTTGTGGTACACGGACGTGGTCAGGGTACTTTGGTTTAGGAACTGAAGTCAGAGAAAGGTGGCTATCACCAATTAGTTACTGTTCCTTGAAGCAGCAGATGAAGAGATGAAAATGACTAAACTGAAACAATGTCAGTAGCAATGAAAAAAATCAAAATGAGCTTTATAGTACATCTTTATATAAGTTCTTTCTGGAATATATTTTCCATGTTTTATTTATTTTTATTATTATGTTTCTTTTTATTTTTGTAGGCTGTGGAAACCAACCTTGCATCAAAGGATAGTCACTGGGTCTATGTAAATGAGGTAAGAAAGTCAAAAGAGAAAACACAGCTTGCTACGTTCACTCATCACCATCTTTTGTTTCATATGTTTTGACACATCAAAGTGAGCATTGTAGCATTTTTGCTTTTAGAATGGCACAAGGTTCAAACTCTGTGGTGTCATTGCTTGTCTGTCTTAGTTGAATTGGCATAGGTTGAACACCAGAGGTCAAGATAAAGCTTCCAATATATCTAAGAGCAGCTGGGAGACTTACTTTTACCTTCCTGCTGACACTATTCCATTAGCTATTTAGGAAGCAGAGAATATCTCAAAAGAAATCTCAAATACAGGCATCTCTCTGGCAGTAGCTCTCCCTCCACTGCTGTGAAAGCCTGCACACAGATGCCAGGAGAGGAAAGAGCACTTGTGAGCGTAGTCCATTCAAATCTGTATTTACACAGCACACAGGCTTTCTCTAATGCAGAATTGTGTTGGTGCATTGGCCAACATCCAGAATGGCTTAAATTCAAAGTATAATATTTTCCTCTGCAGCAAATGGGATCCTGTCCTGCTACAGTGATTATTTTACCTTAGTGCCATGATGCCCTAATGGGAATCTGTTCAGATTCTTACTTAAAAAAACAATGAAATGTACCATATATAGTAACTTATAAATCACTGATAAATGGCAGTATTTTATAAATTCCTTGTTTTAACAATGATTTATTTAAAGATAACAAAATATATAATGTAAGAACAGTGTTCACTGTCTTAATTTTATATTATAAATGCATAGCCTCTAATTTAATAGCCTTTGTTAATTCCGTTGTTAATTTCTCACTCCTTTCTTTGCACCTAGCTAATAATTTTTGATAGGCAACTTTTAATAGTAACTACAAATTGTATTGTATGGCATTAGACAGGCTCTATAATTAAATAGGGATTAGGGAAAGCGAGGGAAATCCCTACTTGTAAAGGCTTTATACATTTTTTCTCGTCCTTTTTACATTTAAGTACCTCCTGGTTTGTCAGCTGCTGTAATGACCCACTACAAAACATCAGCAAGATGCCCAGAGAGTCAGTGTTTATATTCTCATAAAGATAATTCAGTGTGTATTTCCCTAAACATTTATAGAGAGGGAGAGTTTGTGAATTTTTTACTGCTTCTCTTATTGTTCAGATGTTAAAATTCACGTCATGAAGCCTGAATGTGTAACATCGTGATAAAAGCCTTGAGCACTTGTGCACTAATGTGTGCACACTCATACACATTCAAACAAATCACACAGGGTGGCAGTTCTGCTTCTCTTTTGGAAGCTTTTGGTTTTTCTACTTTGTGGCTAAAGACTGGGTAGGGAAGCTATGAGAGCAGCATGTGAATTTAGAATATAAATTTCTAGTGAAAAATATCAGTGCCCATAATTTATAAGTATCTTAAAATGCAATTCAGTCCAAACAGACAGAGAAGCTTTTCAGACTCACAAAACTTTGGAGAAGTCTGTGCAGGCAAAAGGAAGAGAAAATGTCTTGGCTGTCCTTTCATTAACAGAAGTGTTGGAGTTTGTGTGTGTGATCAAAGCTACTGTCAGAAGGTGCATTGAGCATCTCCATGGATGCATCTGTAGAAAGATGGATGTTCCTTAGGGCTTGCTTCTTCTTTGAGTGTGCATCCCCCCATGCTAGCAAAAGGACAGGCTGATTAAGCTTTCCATGTACATGTTTCCAGTTAGTGGTAGTGGGGACTGCATGAATATTTGATGGAAAAGATGATGCCGACTCTTACTGTCATTTGTGGAATAGAATTAACTTTTAATTCCCAACAGTCAAATCAGCTCTTTTTGATGTGTTTCTGTGAGAGTAGAAGTCCATTATGCAAATGGACCAAAACCTTAGCCAGTCCTTTTTTTTTGTCCTGGACAGATTGAGGACCCTACACTTCCCTGTTCACCCTGTGACCTAATGATCCCATTGCAAGGAAAGAGAGGTTTAGGGCTGACTGATTGAAGGGGCACTAGCAGGAGATCACAGGGACAATTTTTTCCATGGAGGTTCTTTGTATGAAGAGCACTGGATTATAAACAGGCTTTTCAGGCCTTTTGCACTTTAGGGAGCTATTGAAGGGCTTTAGACAGCTTGGGCTGCTGAGATCTGCTGACCCAGAGCACCTTTTAGTGTGCTCTGTCTTCCACTTCCCATCAAGCCAAGGAGGACCTGAAACTTGGGCTTACCTTGCTGTAGGAAGCATGACTATATAGCATGGTATTATTTCAATAAAGGATTTTATTATCTTCTTACTTTAATTAAATCTACTTTACTGTCTGCACTGAAAATCCAATAAAAATTTGTGTTTGGTTACTCTTTTCTCTTGTGTGCCTTCCCATGTGGAGGAATAGGAGTTAAGTTTTAGAGGTAGAACAAATTTTATCACTTATGTTTTGTTAGATAAGCAAGACCACCAAGCTTTGGATGAGCTCACTTTAAATCTATATGGCTGGTAATTACACAGCAGATGTACAAACAGCTCTACTGACAAAATCCTGTTTGCTAATTTTCAGTAACCTAGGTCTGTGCTGAAGTATCTGTTCAGTTTGGATGCCATTGCTGGTGGTCATCTTTAGAAAAAGGCTAGTTAATTGGGAGTTAAATTTATTGTGTGGGGTTGGAAGGCTGAAACATTACCCAGCAGGTTTTCTAGGGTAAGAGAATACACAGGGATGGGTCTTCTCAGACAGTATCATGCCCTCATATGTCCTCTTTGCAGCCTAAGTCATAAAAAAACTTACTGCTTAAAAAATACATATTTGTGTGTCCACTTTTCTAGTTTCAAACAGGTTATGTTTCAATATTGCAATAGCTGTCAAAAGTAGTGGAGATTAGAAAGGAAAAAATAAAAGTATTTCTAACTACCAACCCCCTTTTTGATTTATATTTCATCATCTGCACATTTTGTTTTTATTAATTTAGAAATTCTAAATCATCTCTTGCTTTTTTTTTAGGTAATGATTCTACCTAAATTCTGGGTTAGACATGCCAGGTAGCTTTTTAAAAGCAAGAACACTTGTGATTGCTGTATAAATCTGTGTAAAAGCAAACTCTTTGATGGCTACTACATGCTTAGCTGTGTCTCCAGAATAGTCCAAAGCACTTTATTATGACTGACTGTGTAAGGAGTTGTCAATGACTTGCAGTTTTGGAAGATCTGTCAGAACATATCTGGTGTTCTGCTTGCACCTTTGCTGTTTGTACCTTTGATGGTTGAAGTGACCCACCAGCTTTGCTAGACATGTGCTGCTGCTTCTTTTGGCAAGACTGGCACAGTGACAGATGGCCCCTGGTTTTTTGGATGTTTATTTCCTGTTTTTTTCCCCTAGTTTCTTTATTATTTTTATTTTTCTTTTTTCATTCTCTTTCATACCTGGCATTAAGCATCTCTTTGGCTTCTTATGACATTTTTCATTCTCTCCTTCTCTTTTTCTGCCTTTTCTGATAAAATGCTGTGCCTTGCCCAGGGCATGTGTCTGTGGGAGGGGTACAAGAGCAATACTTGAAACTGAATTTGGATGTGGTTGTACCAGGAGCAGTGCTCTAGGAGCCTGTGTCTGCTTCTTTATTAGCAGCAGCAGTAAGTCTGGGAGTATAAAAAGAATTAGGAACCGTATTTCCCTTTTTGTGGGACATGTCATGGTTTTAAAATTGTCTCCATTCCAAGGGTAAAGAAAAGATAAATTATTCTGGAAAACTGGAATATTGAACAAAAATATAGTCAAATTCAACACAGTATTTTATTCCCTCATATCAATATATTTAATTCTATTCCAAGTTTCTAAACACTCACTATTTTTACATGTAAGTCAGTACAAAAGGCAGTAAACTGCTCTTCCTGGAAGTGGAATGGTACAGAATTCAGCAGATAGTTCAAATTAGTTGTTTCCCTATTAAGACATAATTTCTTTAATTTCTTTTTAAACTTCACTTTTATTCAGTAGTTTAATCAAAATCTGTAAGACATGGTCAGACAAAGCACAAGACTACTTGTTGATATAGGAGAGCACTTTTTGTGAAGGGCAGGTAGGGATGAAAAGGCAATGTGGTATTATATGTCAAAACCATCCATATCTGCTCTGAAGGTGAGGAGAGGTGAGGAACGAACTTTTGCCTGGAAATATGCAGAAGACACTGAGGAAGACTGTTTTTGAAAGTGCATTTTTTTTTTTTTGGACAGAAATGCCCCTAAGACAAGAAATTAAAATAATGAAGATTTTAATTTCCCTGGCAGTGGAGAAAATAGGATTGGGATACAGACAGAGCTTCACAAATTTCCTTTGATTGACATTTTCTGTACATGTTTAAAATGGTAAGGCAGCCATCAGTTCAGATTTCATTATGGCCAAGGAAGAATGGGCTAAGGAAGCCAGAAGATAGTTGGTGTGAAAGTGATCATGCCATGGTAGCAGGCACTTTTTGGAGGAGAGGGAGAGGTGGGAAAAGGACCATGAGGATAATGGATATCAAAAGCTTGTCCAGCTTTACAGCTTTGGGAAACTAGTAATGCTTTTGCAAAGATAACAAAGGAAGTCAAAAGTGGCTAAAGAACTGTGGGATTCTCTGAAGATGAAGGCATAGCAAGGTATCCTTATGGTCACAGTTGGTTGTCTTCAGAGAACTTGAAATCAGAGGTGAAATCTGAAGAAAAGTGATTTAAGAAAAGGACTAGGGAAGAGTGTAAAAGTGTAACAAAGTAAGAGATGGTAAAATAAGGCTGTGTTGCAAAATGACTCATACTGGGATCATGAAAAGTAATAAAAAAGTTTATATGTAGCAGAAGATACAGAAAAGTGAGAGGTGATTACTTGAAAAATGGGGGTTTAATGTTTTTGCTTAGTTCCCTGATTCTGACTTTATAGAAACTATTAATTATGACCAGGCTGTTAAAAACACATTGTTGTAGTTCCAGTTGTTTTAGATGAATTTGAAGCACTCCACCAGCTGAGATTTCATATAGAGGAGTGCTTTTGCTTGTGGCTACAAAATGATGTATAGGTGGTGAGCATCTTCAGGAGCAGCTTTGAATCTTTGTGGATAAAAGCCAGAATGAGAATCAGTGCTGTTGTGGTCCTGCTGAGTTAGCAAATGTAGTCCTCAGATATGATACCAGAAACATCCATTGTAAGATAAGGGAGGCAATTATTTCGCTCTGTTTGACATCAGCTTGGCTTTGTTGGAACAGTATTGCAAGTTTTGGGCAAAACACTTTAAAACAGAACAAGACATGCAGAACAATGTTGAAAATGTAGAGGAAAGCACTTAGTGTGTTGAAAGCTTGGTAAAATATGACTGATGTATAAAGGCTGAAAAACTTGGGTACAAACAAAACAAGAATATGATCACATCGTCAATCTGGAAATATAAGGGAAATACAATTTAATCTTCTGCAGTGGAAATTAGATCTAGTATTGGAAAATGGTTTACCCAAGTATGACAGTGTATAGGAACAACTTCCTAGGTTACCTTCTTTCATCCCATCATCTGTCTCTTTTCACGCCCGGTTCTGCTCTTGTTTTTTATTCTTCATTTTTCAGCATGCTACTCACATTATGTAAGTCAGCTAAATAATTTCAGTGTCAGTATGGAAAGACAAATATAACTGTGTTTTGAATGCCACTGGGTATTTTCTGATCTGCACCTTCTGCTCTAGGTCTGTTCCTGTATCTTTTTTCAATGTGGTTGTGACAGTGACAGTTTATGCAAAGAGTCACTGCATATACTTTGTACTGAACCATTTATTCAGTACTTTTGGTGGTAAACATGGATGTATGGGATCTGTGACTCATGGCTGATTTCCAGCCATCACCGGAACTCCATCCTTCTCTGTCTACTGAATAAGCTGGAATGACTGTGTTTGATTGTATTCTGTCAGCCAAATCCACCCTTGGGGCCACCTCAGTGGTTTGACTTAGCCAGGGATGATCTGAGCATCGTGTTTCCTGATATCAGTCATTTGTAATGGAGGATTATGTTGTAATTGTGTGTGTTTGGATAGAAGAATGCCTAGTAATGAATTACTTGCACTTTTAATGTTTTAAAATGAGATTTCATTGTAATAGATTTAATTGACTGGTTGCTTTTACATGACATTGATTCTCATTGATTCAGATCAATCCACATCACAGAAGATACAAAGGAGCATTTGTCTTAACACAAAATAACTTCTTTTTTGGTTTTAGAATCACCACATTCTGTGCCATATGGACTAACAAATGCTGAAATTCAGTCTTCACTTCTAAGTTCTCAAACTGCAACCACAGCAATAGTAGTGAGAACTAGTAGAAATTTCATTAAGTTAGGTTTTTACTGTCTAAAAGATCAGGTAGTCACTAGAAAGCAATGTACTATGGGGTAAAGAAGTCGTTGTAGGTTAAGTGCCAGCCCTTGTGGGTATTTCTCATGGCACGAAAACCATTTCTCATGGTTTAAGAAGTGAGGAGGTGTCACAGGGGCTGCTCAATAAGTGACTGAATTTCTGTATTCCTGTATTTCAACATACAGTTTAATGCTGTGCAGAGTAACTTGAGTCTAAGGTTGAAAATGGGCTCATTTCTTATATCTTAGAAAAAGTTGTGCTGTTACTTGTCCCATTTAGAAGCAAACAAGCAAAAATCAAACTGCTTACACTGCAGCATTGTGGGGTAGCAGAAGTTAGGTAAGTTGTATTTATAGTGGCCCCTGAAAAAATACCCTTTTTTTTGTAGATAGAATGTGGAGAACCAGTTGATCCTCATGTACTAACCTGAGCTTAGTATCTGAGGCTTAAAAAAAAATCATCAGTGGCTTTTTCAGTGCTAAGTAAAACCATGCTTTAAAAAAAAAAAGTTAGGGACCAGTTTGTTATTGGTGGACATTTGTCTTCAATAAAAAATCTGAAACAAATAGCTGTAGAAATAGAGTATTATACAAATTTCAAGTCCATAGGAAAGCAAAGTGTTCAGTAGTAAAAAAAACCTCTAAAGTTCTTGTAAGCTTTAATTAAAAAATAAAACTAAACTCTGATTAACACCCAGAAGTTCCTTTTGAATATTTTCTCTTTTCAATCCTCAATAAAGATCCTGATTTGAAAAAATTGGAGTCAGTAAGCACAGAGAAACTACTAAAGTAAATGCAGCTCTAATGTGTCTGGCTGAATTCTTCTCAACTATGATGATATTTGTCAGAAAAGCCCTCTTAACTGAGAAGGGGAAAGTGATGTGAGAAGAAAAGTTCTTGGAATTTTTTTGCAGGAAAAGTAATAAAAAATTTTGGAAATATAGCAAGAGTAGACAATTTATCAGAGAAGCCTTAGACAGGAAGTTAGAGTGCTAAGGGACTTGGGGAACTGTAGGCCATGTGGAGATGACATTGTCCTCATCACTTCAATACCAGTCAAAAATTTTAGACAGCAGTTGACCTTATTCTTCCTTTTTGGACAGATGACGCTTTCCAAATGATGCTGGTGGTGCTGCCAGCAGATTAATTTATAGATCTTCAGTGGACAGATGAAACTTTCCCAAGCTCAGCCCAGGTGATCAGTCAGAGCATAGTGCAGAAAAATGGCTATTGATGCTTTTCATTTCCCCTCTCAGAACATCTTTCTGCTAATCCTTCTCTGGACTCAAGCTCAATTATTTTTTCTGCTGTTTTCATAGGTCTCTCTTCACCACTGTTTCATTGTCTATAGGAGGCAGTTTTCTATATGAGGGACAAGAAAATGTCTCATCAAACCCCTGGCGTGACATATTTCTGACTTTCCATTTCCACTCTGCACTTCCATTGCTTCTGCCAATATTTGTTTTCTTTCCTTTCACCACATCAGATGTGCCCAGTATGTCTGTAGGTACTGGTCCACTTGATTTGAGAATCAGATGGCTTCTCAGATGACATATGGGCACTTCTTTATTATTTTCCTTTATAAAATATTTTTTGAAAGTTGAGAAAAATGAGCAGGAAATAGAATAGTAATTATCAGGTAAAGTCTATCTCAGCAAGATGCTTTTTTCCCCAAGGCAGCATGTAGGAAGTGTAAGATAATGAATGATGAGCAGAGTTTTCTTAGCACGTGGCTGTAGAGCAATATTGGGAAAACTGGGAAAACTTTGGGAGAAAGAAAACCTTATGACTGTGGTGGTTTTTCTTCACTTTTTTTGAGAATATTTTTCCAGAAATGCCTATGTTATATGCATTTTGGGTGATCAACTGTTAGTCCTCATACAGATTGTTATGGCCTAATTTTTGCTTGGGTAGAGCAAGGACTGGCGTCCTGCTCATTTTGTCTCTTCATGTGGAAGTGCCTAAGATTGTTTTCTTCGTTTCATTTTAAAGCACCAATCTGTGGACTGATATTTGTGTTTGCTTTGATAACCAGAAGTTAGTAAATTTTTAATACTTCCCTATATCTTACTTCTTCTTGGAAAAATTCAGACCTTCTAATAATCATTTATGAATGCAAGTGGGGCAGACATTCTAAGATATTCCTTAATTGTACAAAAATACAGAGTAAAAAGGTTTAAAAATAGACTAGAAATACAAGGAATCCAGTGTGGAAATTTTGGAAGATTTAGGAAATGACACATTTCAATGCAAAATACAGCAATTTGCAATTGCAATTTATTCTAATTGTATTCCAGGTACTCTATATTTATTACTTGCCTAAGGAAATCTCACTTCTCTCCTTTTGGCTGCCATCTTCAACACCGCAGCATTTATATTTATTTATTTATTCCCACAAAAATCTGTGAGTTTTCTTCTTCTGATAATTGCTTGAAAGTTACACACAGACATGAAACAGGAGTGGATATATATCTGCCTCATGCCCAAAGAAATTTGTAGGGTTTAGAACTGTCCTGATTCTAATGCTATGGAATTACAGAGGGAGTCTCAGTCAGCTAGGAGCAAGGTCATAGATGAACTTTGATGAGTTGTTTATCAGTGAATAATAATAATTATAATAATAATAATAATTATTTTTTCTTTCCACACCAATTTCAATGGTGGGTGTTTTGTTTGTTTTTTCCAGCTTTTACTATAATTTTGTGTGCTTTCCATCCTGCTCCCCAAGAGAATTTTTAGTATGGAATAATATTTTGTTAAATCAGAGGATCTTTTACTGTGTAGGCACTCACTATGATCTGAGGACACCTGGACACCCAGCGCAGAGTCCTTATATCTAGAAATGGAGCTAATTAAATTAAATTATGACTACATCCCTGGAGAGACTTTTAGAAGCATTGAGTGAAAAGATGTGAGGTGTGGTGCTGGATGTGTGGAAGGACATTGAGGATGGGAGTTGGACAGGTGATCGTACACACTTGTATTAGAACATTTTCTGTGGTAAGAAAGGTGGATGGTGTTCTTTCTTTAAAGGATTAATCTTTTTATTTACATCTATGTGGGTGTATACGTGTGCGTGTATCTTCACGTGAGATGCAGAGAAGCCAGCAATATGTAAATGTTGAATAAATCTACCAACAGGGTAAGCTGTGGTGAACCTTCTAGAAAAATAGCTAATTGAATGATATTTTCTGGATTTTCAACAAGTGTTCATTTATAGATGTAAATAGTGCATTGGGGAGAGGAGTTAGAGTAAGTAGTATTGATACTACTGAAAAAATCCAAATAAATCTCCAGCTTGTCTCCATCAGCATCCTTGTTCTCATTGCTGTTCTGTTTAATCTTCCAGTTTTCTCAGGGATATATTTTCTGGAAATATGTTTCAGTTCTTTAAATTATTAATGTCATTAAAATTTATAATTTTTTGGCGTTACCTCTAGGAAAATAGAGACTGTAATGTGAAACATAATTGTCTCATTTTGCGATTTTTGTTATGATAGTTGAGCACAACTAAAGCGGATTTAAGTATTCCCCTGAGCAATATGACGTGATATTGCAAACTAACTGAAGTCTGTTTGTGCAGATAAATAAACAGATAGACCAGTTCCACAAGTGACCAATATTTGTGTTTCTGAGACATTGTTGAAAAGCTGTATATCACTTAGAGGGACACAAAATGTTTGTGGTGAGAGCAGAACTGTAGGTTTGGATGATGTGTGCTTCTGGGTTTTTTTCAGTTTGCAGCCATTTGGTCTGTGTGTGCCTTCCAAGGGATGCAGCCCTTCAGGTTATGAGTTAAAGCTATGCCATAAAATTGTCTCTCCCTCAGACTTCAGCTTAGACACGGTGTGTGGTTTTAACACCCCTCAGATTCCCAGAGGGGAAATCTGGAGGGGTCTGTAGAGCTTGGGGGTCTGCTACACTGTCTTCTTGCAAGGCTAGAAAATGCTGCCCAGCATTTTCTATTAAGCCTCAAAATCTTTGTCTTGTATAAGAATATATTTGTTTTCTGATTTAGTCTTTTCATGCCACACCAGTTGGTCTGTCATTAATGCAATGAATTTCACCTTCTGCAAAGTTAAAAATTCATGTTCCTAAAAAAAAAGGGAAATTGGCAAAGAAGACCTGAATTGACACAAGGTACAGTACTAGTCAACCATAACAAGTAATTATTATAACCCCATGGTCATTTCACTCACAGCTTGACAGAGAAAATGGCAAGAAAAAAATTTTTTTTTTCCTTGTATGTTAAATATCCAGGGCCAAGTTCACTTCTGCTGATGATGCATCACAGGGTGTGGGCCCTGTTGACCAAGTACCTGCAGCAGCATGAGTAATTTGCAGTCCCCTGAGCTGCAAGGGGCTGAGAGAGCCCTGTGCAGGCTGGGCACTGGGCTGGCCCAGCTGTGCAGCTGGGGCAGTCCAGCTGTGCTGGGGATGGGCTGATGTGACTTGCAGGTGCTGCTGGTGGCCCTGGTGAGGAGCTGGGATGTAGAGCAGGTGGCTGGGGGGTGAGTGCAGGCAGCACTGCCTGCCTTTCCTCACAGTGAGCTCCTGCCACGATGAAAACATCACAAACCGCACCTTTGTTGTTATTTCAGGATCAGCTAAACATGTGACTTTCAAACTGGGGTGAAAAAAGAGGTTTTGGTTTTGTGTCTTTCTTTAAACACAAAATGTGTAAAGCATTGAGTGGAGCTGGCTTCAGTCTCTCTGTAAGAGCAGTAGATGCAGGCTCTGTCCCAGGATGGATTAGGAGGCTGGGGCATGTGAAGGTCTGCAGAGAAGCTTTAGAAATTGTGAAGCCTGGAAAGAAAAGCAGCCTGTCCTTGAGGTCTCCTTATATCTTCTCTCAAATTATTCTCTGTGCACAAACTGATGTTCCTAAATGTGTCAGACCCCTCCATAAAGTTTCTTCTATTTTTTATTTCCTGATACAGACAAGCTCAAAAGACTTCCTTGAGTCATTATCAGGATTAGTCTGCAGAAATGATCTACTGTACTTATGGGAAAAGTGCTTTCTTGTAATGTTGTTCACAGGTGAAAGAGCCATATTTCCTGAAGACTGTTATGTTTTTCGATTGTTATTTTGTCCTGAGGATATAGTGAGGTTCCACTCTGTCAAACAAAAGGTCTTTCTATATAAATTTCATTTCAAGGCTTTTTTTTTTTTTTTTAAGAAATCTATTGAGACCATTTTGGTGCTTTCCTTTGAGGAACTACATCTGCAAAACTGTAGTATTGCCAAGATAGATGGTACTGTGTTATGCTGGTTTTTTTTGTTTCAGATGATGTATAAAAAAATAACGTTGTTATTAAACACAAAACAACATTTGGCATAGGCTAAGCATGTGCATCTGTAACGTTTTTCTCCTATTGTCCTTTAAAAAACATTTAACCAATAATGAAAGAAATACATAAAACGTCTGGACAAACGTTTTTTTAAATGACTGTGTCTCCATTCACAGGAAATCACCGATAATGAGATATTAGAGTTGGTGCATAGTGCTCTGGGGAGGATGACAGTTATCCGGCAGATTTTCCCTCTGTCAAGGGACAACAACCAGAGGTGCATGAGGAACAACCACCGAATATCATCCCTGCTGTGTGATCCACAGGAAGGCTATCTTCAGATGCTGCAGGTCAGTAGCTGTGCACAGCAAAAGAAAATCCATCCTAAGAATTTGCCATGGGACAGTTTTCTGTGTCTATATTAACTCAGAGAAGGAAGGAAATGAGTACAGATAAATCTGACAATGTAACCTTTGGTCAACTTTTCTTGATTTATTAATTTATTTTATTTCTCAGTGCTGAGTGCTTTAGGTGTAGATGTCACATCTGTGAAGTATCAGCAAGTGGTTGCACTAACTCAGAGCTGATTTTGCATATTACATTCTCTTATGAATCTTTCTATTTTTGAAAAATATTGTGTCATCATAGTCCTGTGGTATTACTGCTTGCTTATCGTGTGTATGCTTAATAGACATCTGTTGTGAAAGAGTTAATCTGGGAGGATAATAGGACTCTGATAGGTGTTGGGCTGCGGAGCATTTCATATTTAGGTAATGGACTGAATCAAGCTGATATATTCAGTCTGTGTTCAGTCTGTCTCTTTTCAATAGTCTCAGAAGTCTCCAGCAGCTGCTAAATATCTGAGCATGTAAAACATGCACTGCTAGTTCAAGTTTCAGGTTTTGGTAACACATCTGACTCTGGTGTTAGCAACATCTTGACATTTCTTGGCAATTTGTCCCAGATATCATCATTTTTCTTGAAGTAATTTAAGTGTTATTTAATAGGCGCTATTTCCAACAATAGTGCAATAATTGAGAAAGAAAGGCCTTGGACTTTCAGTGGGACTTGTGTATTTTGGTTTACTTTAGACACAGTTAAAAATCTCATTTGTATCACTGTTGAAAGTGTTTGTTATAGCTATAAACTCAAGTGGGACTTAGAATATAAACTCACTAAAAACCATTTAATTGCAAACTGAGTCTTAAGCTGAGATGGGTTGAGTGAGGTCAGAGCGGTTGAGCTTGTGGGCTGTCCAGTGTGGGTGTGCATGGTGCAGTGATCCAGAAGGGGCTTGGTTAGGCTTGGGGAGGGGCTGTCACCAGCCTGGGCTGCTGCAGCCTGGTCAGGAGGGTGTGTGGGGTCAGGGCTCCTGTAAGATGGAACTCCTCTCCTGGCTTGGAAGAGTTTCAGACCAGGAGAGGCAGGAAGATTGTCTGGAAGGGCAGTGGATTAAGATTTCCCAAGGGACAGGGGTGTTAATTTTGCTGATTTGCACCCTGCTATATAGTTGTAGCTGCAGAGACTGAAATCCTTTAAAGGACAGATACAAAGACAGGTATCTCCTTGAAGAGAAGCTCTGCTGGCTCAGGTTCTGTCCTAGCCATGGCAAAGTTTGGGAAAAGCCAAACACAGCCCCTGTGGTTCTGAGTGCAGCTGTATTCTTTCTGCACAGGGGAAAATCTATGTCTGCTTTGGCTCAGAAAGAAAATACACTTTTGATCTTTGTTAGTAACACTGAGGTACGCTGTAATGAGAGCAAAGGCCACTCATTTCAGAGGATCAAAGCAATTTCCAGTATGAAGAAAGATTATCTATGCTGCACCAACAAATCACTCATTGGGGAATAATGTTCCATTACAGCAGGATTTTGAGTATTGCTGCCTATGCTGGTTTATACATAAACTAATTCAGAGAGTCATCTGAAGGACTCTGACAGGCCTGTGACTAAGTTATAATTTGCAAATTTGTAAACTGGTAGCTGGTTTGCTAGCACCAGCAGCTTCGTGTCCTGTTACTAAATTTCATTGATAAGGATCTTTAAGAACCCTCTTCCTGCTGATTTCCAGATGTGGATTTTGGGAAACAAAACATTCTCAGTTTCTATCTTCCTGAAATTTTATACCACCTTAGAAACTGTCTGTGAGAGAATAGTATGGTAATGTTACGCTTTGCCCATTAGTTCCTTCTGTATGAATTTAAAAACAAGAGAGATAAAGAAGTGCAGAGGTAAAATATTTTTGGAAGCTGATTCCATAACTTTCATGTCCAATTGCATTGGCGTGAAAGACAGAGGGCACATGTGAGAGCTCTCCAAATTAGCTGTCCCCAGTATATTTTTAAGTGTCTGTAGATTGAATACAGCATGCTTTTATCATGTGTAGTTATACCTGAAGTGTTCCATAGCTGCATTTATTTTTCATAGATTTTGCCCAAATATCTTATGTAACACCGTGTGGACACACGGCTCATATTATTTGAGTGTGACTGACATGTTATAATTGGTCCTGTAATTCAGGTACTTGCAATTTTCTGTTTCCTTTTTCCTGCTTAAAACAAATAGTGGTGACCTTTTGCTGTACAGAAGTACATCACTGAATTACCCCTGTTGCCAGAGGCTGCAGGAGCTCCAAGCTCCATGTCAGGCTGCATGAATCCACCAGAGGCAGTGACCGCCTGCCAGCACCGAGTCTTTGTGTTGCTTTGAAGTACTTTGATTAACACCACAGTTTGGAAATCCCTGCCTCATTCTCCCTTGGGCAGTCTCATATTAATACTTGTTTGTTGTCAAGGTAACTTACCAGCTATTGTTGGTTAATTATTTATTTAATGACTTTGAAGAAGAAAAAGCTAATCTCCGTCAACCTCTAGCTGTAGTATTTTTCTAGGGGAGAATTTAGCACTTTTAACAAGCTGGTGAAGAAAGAAACATTTACGTCATGGATTATTAACTTTGTTCTGGCTAAATTAATGAAAATCTTTTTGGAACGATTTTGTTCTCTGTGTCTTTAGTACCATATCTTGGAAGGTTGTTTTTCAGTGGGTGATCATCCCAGTTTGGCATTCTGACAAGCCTTTTAAAGATCAGGCTGTTCTGCAAGCTCATCCAAAAACTCATCTGTTCTGAATGCTTTGTGGAAATCCAATCTTATTCCATCAACCCTCTTGTCAAAATTTTGCTCATGCCCTTATTTCTTGCACATATAATATACTCATCTGGGTTTCTGCTTCAAGTGGAGAAAAAAATATATAAAGTTTCCTGTCTTGATAATTTTATTTGACTTCAGAAGACTGCATTTCTCTGTATCTTATTCTTCAGGTAGGATTTTTTGTGTCCATTTCATTTACTTTCGGTAAATGAAAAAGACAGTTTAGAAGTTGCTTTCTTCCACTGGCCGTTGGTATCCTGTGGTTTGGGCCATCAGTGTTGTCAGCATTGCCTCATCTGAAAACAAAGCATTGAAGCACTTCAAGATTTATAGTCTGGCCAGACCTAGTATGTATCCTCATATGGCATTTGAATGGTATGTAGTGGTATAATTGCTATTAAACTTCTTGGATTCAGAACTTCAGAAATGTTGTTACAAACACAGTTTGAAAAACTTCTGGTGTATAATTTGCTTCTTTCCAGAATATTTCCCTTGAAGTATTAGTTTTGATGGCACTCTACAAATTTGATTTTTGATGAAGGTGTTTTTTTCTTTCAGCAGGTTAGTCACAATGCATTCATAAATTCAAAACTAGGTTTTGTTTATGTTTTTTAAAAAAGATTTCTTATTAGAAATGTAATTTCCATTAGTTTGTTTTTGCCCTTGCTTGCCATTTATGTAGTTGATGAGTTCAATCAATGTAAGATTCTAAAGATATTAAAATATATTACAGAGACACAGTGTAGCTGAAATCATTTAGCATGACACAAAATACATAGTGGGATTGAAAAGGCAAAAAAACCCCAGTGTACTGTGTCACAAAATTAATGAGGTTATTCCTGATTGAGAGTCCAGCCTCTCTACTGAAGAACTATTCCAGGCATTGCTTGGACATATTTGAGGAGACATTGAGAAGTGCAGGAGGGTTTCATTGAAAGAGCTGATCTTCTCCTTGAGTAAAAATTCCATTCTTCTGTGACATGTTCCTTGGATATCTACATAGGCATCTCTTAGCAGCCGCTCCTACAAAGCTGGGTTTTTATTTCTGATCTGTTTTCTGTTCAGAAGTCACTGCAATTTAACTACTGTAAGTGAAGTTATTTTTTAGGATGTGTTTGATTGCCTAAACTTAAGGGCTTGATCCTGCAGTTTTGTCCAACTAAATGGCCTTATTCTCATTTGGCTTGTTAACACTGCTGTTATTACACAACTGTAGAGTGCTACTGAGGGGCAGTAAATATTGATTAAACCCTATTAAAGCATTCACTTTCTCCCATAAAGGATTGATGAGCCACATTTTTCCTTTTCTTTCAATACAGACCTATATTTGCTAGTCTCTTTAGCAAAGTTTAATTTGGATTTTTGGCCAGATGTTCAGTCACAGTGAAATTGTTTCTGAGTACAATGTGAATGTAAAGTATCCTTGAACTGACTTTACTGCCCATTGCACAGCACAAATCTCTCCCTGAAGCCCAATGAGGTGTGTTTTCTACAAGGTGTGTTAGCAGAAGAATTCATTAAAAACCCCAGAGCATTGTGGATGTCCCGTGGCTATGGGGAATTTTGTGATCATGGAGGCTAAAACCCCAGGTAGGCTCTGCAATGAGCTTTTCCTCTCTGCCTCTTTTGACTGTTGGATTTCTCTATTTGCATAATTATTTCACTGAATTTTTGTTCACTGCTCAATCAAGAATAGTGGCTCAGTGGACTATAGTGGCTCAGTACCTCCATTTTTCGTTTGTTTTTGCCTCTGAAACCTAAATTGTATCTATATTTATTTATAAATGAGGTAGGATAAAATTATAATCTTGTAAGCTGTTTTGCAGTTCCAGCATTTACCTCATCCTTCTTTTTGACTCTTGGTTGTATTCAGCTTTCTTTATCAAGGCACTCCTACCAGACTTTCCTTGCGTAGTTAGTGTTAGCTCTGCCAAATTCCTGAGATGTTTAGTGAGCGAAGCCAATGCCTCCAGCTAACAAACTTGAGCATTACAGGGTAATCCAGGCCTTGTATTATTGCTGACATGTTGTTACAAAACATACTGGCAAAGAAAACACTCATAATGATGTTAAATGCCCATAATAAATAGCTGAAGGACAGTGAGCATTCAGAGAACAGAACCTGTAAGAAGGGAAGAGCATTGTGATATGTAAAAACAGGAGAAAATTAAGAAGGAAAGAAGAGCTGCTTATCAATTAAAAAGAGATTCTGAGAGTGCAGTCTTACAAAGAACTCTTTGGAAAGCTCACTGAGATACTTAAAACTAGAATGGGCAAAACACTAAATAATACAGTAGTTAGATTCCTTACTATCAGAAGCCTGAATAAATACACAGGTGAGGCCTGTTTTTTGGTGGTTGTAGGAGAATTTTAGTAATTTTATTTCATTTGCTTTAGGGATAATAAATAAATAGTCCTTTGGAAGTTTGAAGCTGACATTTGGGTCTCTAATGAACGTTTGTTTTTTGACTGTTTCCATGAATGCCAGACTGCTGCTGTGATCCCGCTCTCCCTGAGGGCCAAGTGTGTGTTCATAACCTCGGCACCGGTGCGCTGTCTCACCGTAGGCTCTGCCCCTAAGAGAGAGAGGCTGATGGGTGTGGGCAGGACCAGGACAAACAGCAGCAGCCCCCAGCCTCCCGAGGCAGCCCTGGGGACAGTGGTGGCCGGGACAGGGACGTGGTGTGGCACTTGGTGTGCCTCCGCCAGCTGGGGCTGCTGACGGGAGAGGCTGCAGTGCAGGCCTCAGTCTCAGGGATGGCCAGGCCACATCTCCTGGTGCAGGGAGCTGCCTGTGAGAGGTGTGTCCAGGCACAGAATTCCAGACACACCTGGCTGAGCTGCAGGAGGCCATGGAAAGGGGAGGGACATCAGAGAGGCTAGGAGGGAGTTGGAGAGCTGCCTCCAAGCACAGGCTGCAGTGGACCCACAGCTAAACAGACCCAAACTCTCCCACTGGCACAGCCAGAGGGGAGGGAGCGAGGACAGTGATGAGGGGAGTGAAAACTTGAGAAAACTCCAGGGGGGAAGAGAGTTTCCCCAAAGCCTGAAGTGCCCTTGCAGAGCCACTTCACCACTCTGCAGGCTGAAAAAACCCTTCATATCAGGAGAGAGGCTGGAGCTGAGGAAGGCAGCCTCATCTGCTCCTTGTGTAGCTACCAGCTTCAGTAAGAAAAGGCAGCAGGTGAGAGTAGCATTTGACTTTCTTCTGAGAGACACGGAGGCACCTGGTTTCTGATAAGACATTGTGCCAGGGGTGGCCTGAGAGACTGCCAGGCCTCTTACAGTCCACTGACCATGATATGCTGCTGTTAATCCATGTGGGCCACAGTGATACAGCCAGGAGTGGTCTGGGAGGATCCAGAAGGAAGAGAAGTCAGTCAAAAATGCCGGGAGGCCTGCATGGATGAGCAAGTAGTTCTAGACAAACTCAAAACACTAAAAGGAAGTCTGCGGAGAGTGGAATCTGGGAC
The DNA here is from genome assembly GCA_013397155.1 of Irena cyanogastra. Classification (NCBI taxonomy): domain Eukaryota; kingdom Metazoa; phylum Chordata; class Aves; order Passeriformes; family Irenidae; genus Irena; species Irena cyanogastra. The sequence continues at coordinate 1,036,154 of VWZV01006847.1, forward strand.
AGGAAGCTGGTGAGAAACACAGAGAAATTGTCTGAGCAGTCAGGGATCAGGTTTGGAAAGCTGAAGCCTGGATAGAATGAAGTCTGGCCACAAATGTCAAGGGAAAACCCCAAGTCTTCTATATGTACAATTGGTGATAAAAGGAAAATGAGCAAAAATATGAACTCTCTCTGAATGGAAATAGGAGACTTGGTTACTCAGGGTAAGGAGGAGCTGAGGTACTCAATGATTAGTTTGCTTCAGTGCTCACTGGCAAGCCCTCCAGTCACAAGTTGTGAATGCCCCCTCGCTGGCAGTGTCTGAGGCCAGGATGGACAGGGCTTTGAGCAACCTGAATGGCATTCCTGCCCACAGCAGTGGGGGTTGGAATTAGATTATCTTAAAGGTCCCTTCCAACCCAAGAAATTCTGCTGTTCTTTACAATGTATTTAAGAAAATGAAACAGGTCAAATTTTCAGTCTCTCTGCTGTAACAATATCCTCATTAGCGCACCATAATACCATAAATAAACCATCAATCTTTGCTACTCCTGGTAAGATGCCCTCTGCCATTAGAGACACAAATGTGCAACTGCACCGGGCATTACTTGAACTGTGAAAGTTGACACACGGGTTTAGGGCATGCTGGGGTGTGCATAGCAGTCACCATGATCATCTCCTCAGGCAGCAGGCATTTCTGGCAGGCTGCACTTGCTCTGAGCTCCTCTTCCATCTGCTTCATCCTTGGAGCTGACTGCTGTGGCCACTCACAGAGCAGTTTTGGCAGCAGCAGGGTGCAGATGCCCAGCTTGGGAAGGAGTTTTTGAAGTAGTGGTGGCTCAGTGTCAGCTTGCCTCCCAGCTGATCTCTTCACCATTCTCTGGCTAGACTCCTGGCTCTGCTGGCCACTCAGGAGTTGGGGTCAGACTTTGTCCCTTGCTGGCCTTCTCAGAAGAGCACTTATATGTGATTAGTCCCTCTGAAGGAGCTAAGAGCTTTCTTCATGCATAACTTTAAAAGTAAAATCATTCTGGAAAATCCCGTGAAATTCACATAGAAACTTTTATGAAATAACATTTAACACTGTGATAGATTTTCATTCTTGAAAATTTCTGCTGTGCTCTACTAGTGTATGGTAGATTTATTTCTGCAGTGCAGAAAAGAGCTTCATATATTCTGGAATATTTTCCAGAAGATAAACCAGAACATGCCTAAAGTTATTCATGTACAGGGTATATTCTTTAACATATTGGTGAAGCAGATAGAAGCAGCATTCTTACAGCAGATAGATCAACAACCATTTCAGTACCTCCAGCTCTTACACTGTCAGCAACGGAGAAAAAGAAGAACTAAAAATTACTGTCACTTCCTCCAAACATTACCAAAATGAAGCACTTTGTTCTAGTCCAGGAATTTTTATTCTATTAGGGGAAATCTCTTCAGACAGATGTATGTCCTTTCTTCCTCTGTTCCCCTGTGAATATCAAATAGGGGAATTAAAAAATGCTCCAGAGCTTTGAAAATCCAAATCAGCCAAGTATGTTGCCTTGTTTTGCTTCTCTTTTGCTTTACTACCAATTCTGAATGCTACCTGGAGATGAATTTTTAAAATTTACTATTTTCTCGTGTCTCTGACAGTACCTGTGGAACCAGAGTACAGCTGAACCCTTGGGTATCTCAAAAATTCCCTTTCAGTGGTCATGTCCATACTCATAGGGAATTTGACAGTTCACTGAAAATTAAAATACGTGTGCAGGTGCAGTAACAAGGGCATATAGGCCATGTCTGCTGAATAGTTTTTCTTTTCATAGCATCACTGTTCTGAAGGTTACAGCAAACTCATATTGCAGATATGGTTTAGGACATATGCAGAGACTTTGTTGTATTTGAATGTAATAAAGAAAATTATTATGGACCTGAATTTACTGTGAGGTCAGGCCAGAATGTTTGTGTTGTTTTTGTTTTTTTTTTTGTTTTTTTTTTTGTTTTTTTTTTTGTTTTTTTTTTTGTTTTTTTTTTTGTTTTTTTTTTTGTTTTTTTTTTTGTTTTTTTTTTTGTTTTTTTTTTTTTTTAGAGATCCAGCCTTAGTCGTGGAAATTTTGATGCTGTTTTTTTCCTAGCTTGCATATTTTCTCTTCTAAAATAGGAGTGTTGATTGTGTAAGATGCAACTTACTCTTCCATAGATATTGACTCTTCAGTGAGTAATGAGAAAAATGTAGTTATGCATGCATGTAATTTTTACTGGAGTAAATAGAGGATGATTATGTGAAGGAAGGAATTTTGCTGATTAAAAAGCACCATTTATTCATGTTTGGGATGAGGCTTTCAGCAGAAGAGAACCAGAGTGGCAAAATACCAGTGTATAATACAACAGAGCATGCAGAGTATTCTTTCCATGGCAAAAAAGTACCTTGGTGTATTCTCTGTAACATTTTCTTCTGCCTTGGTACAGATCTCCAGATGTAGAATAAGGACAGATGTAGTGGAGACTCCTCTTGAGCAGGAGACTCCTCTTGAGCAGACCCCATCTTGTTATCTCTCAGTTTATAGCATTCTTTCAAAATAAATTATTGGAACAATAGTGATGCAAAGTCCATTAAAGGTCTAGCTGAACTATGAGGATTAGGTTGGTAAACACAGGATTGTTTTGTTTTGCTCTGCTGCAGGAGGTAGTTTGAGTTGGGTCCAAGGTTGTGCAGGCTGAGATCCTCAGTGCAATTCTCCCAAGCTGTGTCAGTCACGTGTGCAAGACTGCAGTGTCTTCTCCAAGCACATGAAAAGCAGAAAACAGGGTACCCAGGTGCATCTTATATTTTGCCTTAGAGCTCTATGCTAGCAAACCAAGCACTGTTTTTGGGAATGAGGCTGCAGTTTTCCAGAACTGCAAAAGAACAGTGCCAAACAGAGAAAACACAAGGCATTTCTGATCTGTGGGAGTTCCAAGGCAACAGACAATTAGTTGTCAGTTAAAAGTGAGTGTGTGAAAACAGATTCAGTTGGGAGCAAAGAGGATTGTGAAGGATTACAAGAAATGGCATTTTTCCTTATGTATGTAAAACCTATTCCTGAGGAAGTGGATTTTGTGGTGTGTGGTTTGGGGTGGTGTATCTTGTGGGATCTGATGTTTGTTTGGATTTTTTTCTGTGAGGAGTTGTTTAACCCAGAAGAAAAGTGTCCTCTTGAATAATAAGGATCTACTTGGTTGTTTTATTTGAAAGTTATTTGGAAATATCTGCAGAACAGGGAAACAAATGCAATTGAGCAGAAGAAACTTGGTTGCTGAGACTCTGATTAACTCTTTAGTTACTTTTCTTAAAACCAGAGTAAGTATGGCATATAGCTACTTTGGATAATATTCTAAAAAGAAAATATTTAACTGGATAAAATATCAGATAAAGGCAATGTGGAGAGCTTGTTCAGCAAGGCTGAAAAGAAAAGGGAAAAAAGATGGCAATGCCAGATGACTGAGAGTCTCCCTGATAGTATCTCATAGGTTTTGCGTTGTTTTCATGTTATGATCCCTTTTTATGCTTAGTCATTTAAATAAGTGTGTATTTGCAACATCTTTTTTTTTCTTTGTATCTTGATTCTTTCAAAATAAATTTTTGCTTATATATCTTTTGTTCAGATTTGCTTATACTAGAAGATATTTCAAAGTGCCTAGGTTTTCAATTTACGTCAAACTCCAGATTATGGAACATGAAACATTTTGTTTCTGAAGATTAGCATCTTACAAACATCAGAAGTTTACTTGCAGCCAGTGATTCAACTGTAATATATGTTTAAGCTTTCACAGAATGACACTTTTATTGGGACACCTAGAGAATCACATTTTATAGGAAGTATGCAGCTGAATTAACTTCCACCTGCAACCCTTTCCTGGTCGGTAGGCATTACTTTCTAAGTGAACTAGAAAAATCCAGGAAATAAATGGCAAAGTCAGGGATGACCATGATTAAATCCTACAGCTAGAAGAAATATTATTGTTAGTAGTGTTGTTGTATTAACAGAAAAAGTTGTATCTGTCTAATAATGTAAAGGGAAGATTTGAGTTTAGTGAAGACTAAATCTAACCTCCTGTGCATATGTTTGAAGAAGAGTTCACGTGAACTCTGGGAACAAGTGAAGAGCATCTAATTTTTTTTTTTTTAAATCACTCATCTCAGCCAGCTTCCACTGTGAAAGTTTTACCATTTGAGTTGGATACCACTGCCTGTCAAAGATCTAATAATATATTGCTAGACATGTCTTTGTTTGAAAAATTAAATACATAGCATTACTAGTGTGGTGTTCTGTTCTTACCGGAGTATTCGTCATCAATTGTTTATTTCTGTATCTCTCATGTAAATTGAATAAGGAAGCTAAATTCAGTAGCGCCAGAGGAAGTAGCACATAACCAGTCTCATGTATATTTGGTGGAAAGAGATTCTAAGACCAAAATAATACTGTCATTTCTCCTCCTTCTGTTCTAAAGAATTGCGCTTATGTTGGATTTCGCTGTGACAGAAATTACCAGTTGTTTAAATGAATAAAACCCCCAAGAACTTAATTCCATTCTGTCTTTCCCTCCTCGCTGAAAGGACTGACAAAGTAGCGGTCCTTGTCTTTCATTGATAAATAGCTGTACTCCCTCTGTAGTTTGAGTTTATATGTGGAGTGTGATCTCTCTTTACAGCACTGCATTGCAGTAATGCTCAGACAGTGCCTGTGTGCCAGAATCCCTTGGACAGAGGGACCTAGGAGCACAGGCATTTGTCTCAAATACTCTGGCTGTTGAACATGTCAAACATACCCCGCTATTAGTTCTTACTTATGCCTTCTTTTGTTTTCTTTGCTGGTTTTTATCGTTTCTTTGGAAGGTGCTCACATAAAAAAAAGAGGCTCATTCTTATTATTGTTTGCAGGTTTCCAACCTGTACCTGTATGACAGTGTGCTCATGCTGGCCAATGCTTTCCACAGAAAACTGGAGGACAGGAAATGGCACAGCATGGCAAGTCTGAACTGCATGAGGAAATCCACCAAACCTTGGAACGGAGGAAGGTCCATGCTAGAGACTATTAAGAAGGTAAGAAAAGACAAACCACCATTGTGTGAGCACTTGAAAGAGTTGCTTCATGTCTACTTGAGCATTTGAAGAACATTTTAACTTCTATTAAACTTTCTTTTATGTATTACAAGCAAGTGATCTACAGCGACCAAAGACAATCTACAGCTGTTAAACAAGCAAATGATTTATGATAAACAAGTTACACACAGTGCAGTGTGGGTCCAGTGGTGCACGCTCCACTTTGGTTGTTCTTGTAGCTGCCTTCTGTGGAGGAAGTAGGAGCAGGAGTAGTCATGGGAATTGATTAATGCATTTTTGCAGGAGGATAACTTAAGGAGCTTGCAGGGGGGCAGGAGGGGAAGCCAGTGATGAGGTTTAAGACTTATGTACCCTTTTCAACAGCTCAGATAGCCTTGTAAGTTAGCTGAGCATTGGTAAGGATCTGCTTGTGTACTGTAGCCCAGAGCAGAGCAAAAAGGATCTGATTTGGCTAAGCTGTCACTAACAGTTACACTGTCTTGTACCATGCTGAAATACTCAAATATGGACAGACCTGTGGCTTTGCAGACACATGGCAACTTTTTGTGTAAAAGTTACTTGATCGCAAGTAATAGTAGAAAAACCCCTAATTTTTTACTCTACTAACTTCTGCAATTGTTCAGAAGCCCCTGTTCCCAAATATATATTGATGAAATAATTTTCTTCTAGTATAATGATGCAATTTGATCATTCTGACAAGTCCTAATGATGCCACCCTTTGTTGCTAAATTTATTTGAACTTCGGGGTCACTTCAAGCTTCTTTACTAAAAAGCCAGAATCAAACTCTGTGGTAGTTTCACGTAGTTGCAGTTTTGTCTTTCCTTCATGCCTCTCTTGGGAGCACAGCAGGTATACCCTTTGTTTTGGGCTGAGTGTTCATGCCTTGGTACTCAAGCCAAGAACTGAGCCCACTGCCCTCAGTTACACTGGGAGGGCTGTTGTCTCACAGTCCACTAAGGCCCCTCTCTTTTTCTTTGGGGTCTGTTGCTGTGGACAGTAATGACCTGATGGCCATAAACACTGGGTGTGTTAGTGCTAAAGTAATTTTCTGAAAAAAATTGAAGAACTGAAGTCTTTTGTCTAATGCTGGTTTTGAGCTACTGAAGAACATGAAATGGCCACATTTAAGTTCACTATAAACACGGTTTAAGCATGTTTGGCACACATTTTATGTAGAGGAGTGTTTATGAAGGCAAATGTCTTCTGTTCTGAAATTTCTCATACTTACTTCTTTAGGGCCATATAACTGGGCTAACTGGTGTTATGGAGTTCAGAGAAGATGGAGCCAACCCCTATGTCCAATTTGAAATACTGGGCACCAGCTACAGCGAAACATTCGGCAAAGACGTGCGGAGGGTAAAGATATGCTGCTTCCTTCTCTCTTTTGTTTTCCTCTAAATAATATACATCCTGCCTCACAGGAGAAAATGCTATTCTTCAGGAATGAATTAGTGCTATGCTGCAGAAGACATTTACTCTATGAGAAATATTTTCTAATTTATTGCACACTTAAATCTTGAAAACCGGTTTTATAATGGTAGGCAGGAATCCTGCAAGTTATTTCTCCTGTGCAGTAACGATGCAATGCCATAAGCATCCTGTGGATATAATAGTGAAGACTGCAAAATTTAGCTTATGTATTTTATTGTTAATTAAGATAGGATTGCTATAATAGAAATATGGAGGATACAACACAATTGAAACTTGTCTTACTAAGGAAGATAGCTGAGTTTATAAATTATGTAAACACACTAGGATGTTTTAAGTATAGCTGCTGCAAGAATTTGAGATAAATAAAAAATTCTAGACAAGATAATTTCCAAAATGAAAGATGCTCTGTCATGAAAAGTAAAAATTGACCAGTCGGTGGTAGCTGGTGGAGCAAGGACTGCCAAGGATTAGAATGCAGTTAAAGTGATTCCATGGGATTATTGACATAAGTTGTCTTGTTCTGCAAAGGCTACATTGAACACGCTCAGGCAGAGGGGATGCTCCAGAAATATGTTAAACTCTCAGTTGGACAGTGAGGTTCTGATTGGAACCCATGGTTTAAGCAGTTTCTAAACTGCTCAGATGGTTGAAATACAGACATCACCATAATATGATCAATGGGTCCTACATTAAACAGAGCTGACCAAAGAGGATTTCACAAATAATTGATATATATGTGATTTCTTATTTTCATTTGGCCATTTTCTGTGATTTGCTTTGATTTGTCAGAATTACAGAAGTGTAGGTGGAAAAACAAGCAAAGAATTTTTGTTTACAGAATCATCTTTATCAGCTAAACATGAGATTCCTTCAGAGTCTAATTTGGCACAAAGATTCTGGACATGGAGCCAAAGTTGTGCAATATCTATTAGAAATTCAACAGAAGGGAGACAAGTATTTGAAATGCATAAAGTTCCAGGAGATATAATTGAAAATTTTCTGTTGCCAAAAATATGTCTCTGAACACTTCAGTTTGGCTCTTATACTGTGGTGACCAGAAAAGGCTATTTCTCAGTCCGCTTTCATTTCTAGAAGATTGAAAATGAGGAAGTCTTAAGTTTCAAATTATAAAAGATTATCTTATTGTCTTAATTTTGGAAAAAGTGTTGCCTGTGTAATAAATCAAGGTTGGTTTAGGATGCTATGTAGGAATCAATCCTTGTTCTCAGGCAGAAGTATGCTCCTCACTTTATGCACAAGTATGCAAAACAGAAGTATCTGCTGCTATTTGAGATACTGTGGACTACCCCACTGTTTCCAGCTGCCAGTCTAGAAAAACCTGAGTGTCCTGTCAGTGCTGTGTTATCACTAGCACGTGGATGCCATGGGGCATTTAAGTTTGGTCCCGTTTTGTTACAGAATTCCCAAATGACTTTTCTTATATCACATAATTGCTTCATGGTTCAATATTTACCTTCCAGTAAAATTGGCATGATCACCACAGAGCACTGGTTTGGGCCTTTCAGGCAAACTGGGATGTGTGAGTATACATTATTAGGTGTTTTCTAATGTGCATTTCAAATATGGTACCACAGATACAAATGCTCTCACTTTGGTATGTGCAGCACACTGACCAAGTTGACACATAATCCAAAGGTGTGAGGTGGAGAGAACTAAGATAGCACTCAAAAGTGACCACAAGGCAAAGAAATAGGTAAAACGACTAAATGGAAGAATTACTAAAATGGCTGACCTGGTATACTACTGACTACTTTTGATCCCTAGTGTGCTACTTTGAGGTTGTGCTGCTAGGTGGTTAATATAGGAAGGCTTAACTTTTTGGGTGTTAAATTCAGAACATTATGGAGTTCCCAAAAATTGAAAGGGAGGATAATTCTAAATGGGTAAAAAGCTAATGGCTGTGGAATACTGCTCTGAGCTGAAATGAAGTTCTGGAAATTATCCTTTCAGTCTATTATATAGAGAGAGTAAAAAGTCAGCAGTATGCTACAGAAGCTTGGAGAAGAAGTTGGAAGAGATAATACCTCTTAGAGCAAAATTACCATGGAACTACTGGAGTTCAATTATTTACGTAGTCTGACTTTTTATTATTGCAGCAAAAATATGTTACAGCTTAGAAGTACTTTCAAAGGCTCAGAAAGTCATGCTTGTCTTATTTATATTACTTGGGTGAGAGGCCAGTTCTGATTTATCAGTCAGTTGCTTCTGTTTCAGCCTTTGGTCAGGTTTAGCTGTGGAGGCACATACTTTGGGTAGAAAACATAGGGTTCTTTCTGCATGGTTTTATTTATGTATGGAGAACATCTGTACTTATTCACCCCAGTCCAGACCCTACAAGGAATCTTTGCACTTAGGATCAGTGACAAGGTAGGGCAAAAGACTGTAACGTTGAGTGTTGAACCTTAGAGGGAATCCAGTCAAAAGCTATAAATTGGACTTTTAACACTCAGCATCTCTTACGAAGCTGGGGATCAATTCCACCAGAAACATTCCTGGGAGGATGCCCAAGTCAGTAACTCAAATCTGCAGGAACTTTCAGAGCTATTTTGCAGAGGAATCTTGACTCTCCAGTTGTCCTGTGATCTGGTCTTTCTGCAGACTATTTTTCCTTCCACTAGCTGTGATTTAGTTATGATTGCACCTAAATCTTTTTCATTGTTCAGTGTAGCTTCTTTATTCCACAAGTCACTTTGTCTTCTTTCTTACTCAAGTCTAAAACCATATGGTTTTGGTAAAGGCTAGCTGAGGCTTTTGTTTATTTTGTGTGTAACGGTTTATTTTTCCTCGGGTGCACTTAAGTGACAGGGAAATTTCAGAAAATGCTCTAATTTTTTGGCTTAAACATAAAAGAACAGGCAATGTCCCTTAAGGTATATCACCTTGTTTCACGAAAGGCTCAGGTAATTGCCTTCTATTCACTGTGTATATGTGGAAGTTTAGAAAGTGCCCTGTATTCATGCTTAAAATAGAGATTTGTGTGGTGGCTTATTGGGGCATTCGAAAGTTGAAAATTGCTAGAGAAACTGAAAAGGCTTAAATGTCTACTGCTTGATGATTACCACTGTGATTTACATTCCAGGTGTCTATAAACACCTTCAGAAATAGCAACTAGACTATCTGTATATTTAAAAAAAATAAGAAAAATAAGTGGATGTAAACTGATAAGGGAACAGAATAGATGAAAAAGGAAAAAGCAAAAATAAAGCTGATGCCCTACTTTCACAGTCCAATGGTCATAGAAGGGGAAAGGAAGGCAGGACTACATTAATTCTCTCCCTAGAGACTATCTGCATTATTAGCTCTTATTAGTGAAAGCCTTGATGGAACTTTCAGAACATCTGGGATGCTTCATATGTCTTATGTTCCTGCACTTGGGGAGCTTATACACAGTGTAAGAGCTGGACGATCCAGCTGTGAAGGCAAAACTAAGGGAGATGGAACTCCAAGGTGGCTTTCCTAGCAAGTCACCACGTCACTGTGAGCTCTGGAGGTGTAAACCTATTTATTCTTGTTTGACCATGTGTGCAGAGAACACCATAACAGCTAAAACACCTTGCAAGGATGTGATTAGGCTAAGTTAGATGGTGCCTGTAAGGAGCTTTATGATAATCTTCATCTTTGGCGAGAAGATCTTCTGTAAATGTGAAACAATGTGAGTATTCAGTTTACTTTATGACAGGGAACATATTTTTTCTAAAGCAATCTGCATTTCTTTCCCAAACCGGCTGTAATGAAAGCAGAATTAATGGTTTGCACACATTTTGTATTTCATAAGAAGCATTCTGTTCAAAATGATAATGTTTATGATTTGTTATTCATTTCTGTCAGTTGGTATGTTTTATTATTTTAAAATTAGATGTTCTTGAAATATCATCAGCTTTGTAAACAGTTATAGTTGTTTCCTACAGCACTTCTGAGGCAGACTGCAGAAGTCACAGTAAGTAGTTTTTGTGATATGTTTCACAGTTGTTGAAACCACATTTTTGAATTCTGGTACCATGGTTTAGTTGGGATTGTTACTTTTAGACAAAATCTCATTATTATCATGATGACAAATCCTATGCTTCTAATTCATTGCAAAAACAAATGGTATTTTTAGACATCTGCAGTATCAAGTACTTTCACCTCCAAGAATATTGCCAACTCTCATCATATGCTGCTAAAACTTATACTTACACCAAAAGAATTACATGGTTCCTACTGTAGTTGAATCAGTTTTACTTACATGGAAAAATACATAATTAATTGCCTGGGTTTAGCTGTAAAAGAGATTCCTGCCTCCTGTTTGAGCACTTCATAAACTGGCACTTGGGTGCAGTATTTCAGTTTGGCCAAGGTACTACTTCTTCCAGAAGAAGTGTAAGACTGAATTTGTGGCTACTTTTGATGACTAAAATCCCTCTGTTACTTTGCAAAGGGAAGAGCAAATAGCCCTCTCCCTCTTGGTGGAATGCAATTTCCACATATTTACATTTGGTTAAACTTTCTCTTTCTGCATGAGTTAATTGAGTGTCGTGGTGCAATAATTTAGAAAAAAAGCATTGTGATTCATCCTATAACCACATTGTGTCAAACTGAAGAAACAACTAAAGTATTTTACTCAAAATAATAAACCCCTATACATTTTTATTTCTGATTTTCTGTGCATGGTGTATATGAGGAATAAAAGTAAATGCATTCCTTGCATATTCCATAAGTTGAATTATTAATGGTGAAAAATACAGCTTAACATACAGGAAATGGCTATGATCAATTTTTAAATCACAGAAGAAAACTAAAGAAGTAACATAATAATGTTGAGCATTTTGGTTTGGTTTTTTTCACTGAAATAAAATGGGGTCACTGCCTGCCCAAGTTCTGCAAATTGGGCTTTTTTTTCTAACTGAAATATGCTTAATGTTGTATATGCATTCGTTGTAAAATTCTAGCTGAATTATTTCACTGAAGAATGGGTAAGCAATTTTAAAAATGTATTTTCTGTTTCAGATATGTGATACATCGTTCTTTTAAAGTTTTTCTGAAATTCTAAATTATGTTTTTGGAAAGCATTGCCAGTAGGACTTATGCTTGTGTATAAACTGTTACTTGTATTTGAAAATTGTGCCAGTGTCAACACCGAGTAAAAGGGATGTCTTGCAAATTTGAGTTGGAATTTCTCCAAGCATAAGATCGTGCTGGTCTTCCCTTTGGAAGACTGTTTATATGACATTTTTGCAGTGTGAAGCTTGAGGGGAGATTTTAAAAAGCAACCATGTCTGAGGTAAGAGTGGGGCCAGGACAATTAGGGTGCTGCAGAAGTTCCCACAGCCACAGCTACCTGTATGTTTAGAAACTGTGTGTAATTTCTAAGTCACGTGTTAGATCATACCTACCAGGTTATAATGAATCATGAGTTGTCTTACTTTCACATATATGCAGTAGTGCATAAAATTGGGATAATAGGAGTGCTAAAATCAGCCTTGTAAAAACAGTTACATCTTTAATCGTGGAGTTTTCACCAAAGCTCCTGTAATTTATTGATGAATCTTAGGAGGGTATTCAGAGTGGGATGACAAGAAAAGCTCCTTTCCGTAGCTCAGCTGATGAAGAATCTGTGCTAAAGTGTGGATATTTTGAAAAAAACGTATTTCCATGCAGCAACAACAGGTCAGGATTTACTGAGCTTGACAAAGAAAAAGAAAATAAGTCTTCGGAAAAACACTACACAAATTCTTTTTAACTTTTTGGAAATCCAAAAATGGAGATTATTTACAATTTTCTTTTTCACAGTATCAATCTTGACCAAAGGCAATAAGCTCGCTTCTCCAGAAATGAGGAAGTCTGTCTTTTTTCATTTCCTGCCCTGAGAAATATTTTTGATCATGATTGTTGTTTAAAATTCACACCTATTCCAGAACTTTCTGTTGAATGTCAGAATAACTTTTTTTTGGTATAATGTCTGATTAGAAAAACTGCTTCAAAACAAAACAATAATAATAATAATGCCAAAGTACTGTTATCTTAACTGTCAGATGGAATAGATGCTATCTTGGCTTTTATAAGGACATAAACTAAGGAGATCTAGCATCTCTTCATTTACAGCATGATCTCAGTGTCAGGGACAGTTGCAAGGACTGTATATTGAGGGAGACCATGCACAGTGTCTGCAGTACTTGAAAAATGTTTTTAATTCTTCTAATGGTTGCTGCATTGTATCATTTGATAAACTGCAAATACATGTAGGCCAAGCATAATTTATTAAGTAATTTATTTCAGCAGTAATATTAAAATCCAGGGTAACTCTGGTGCCTGCCTGTGTATATTGCTCTGATATATTTAATATGTCCAAAAGTGGATCTTTAAATATAGGTAGTTAATCTGTTTGGTCATGCTTCCATTGTAGTTAAGAAAAAAGAAAGAACTTTATGGTTTCTCTTTAGTCTTATTAAAATAAACAACATAAATAGAAGTTATCTAAATTTCCCCTTTTATTTGTTTTTTTATTTCTGCCATTTCATGCCAGATTACATTACTGCATATGAGTAAATACTTTCTTGTGCAGGCTTTCAAAAGACAGGTTTAATGACAAGATTTATGATCAGCCCAAATGTGAGTTGAGGACATGAGGAACTTGTGTGTCACCGAGTGGCAAGAACTACCTGGCTTGCTTTGACTTGGTTCCTTAATTTCATTATGATTTAAAAAAGAATAATCCTAGTTCCTGAATTTACCTTTTTGGAAAGATACTTTCAAAAGGGCATCAGAGTTCTGATTAAACTTCTTTGTCTTTATTGGCTAATTCAGTGCAATTACAGTATTTGGCAGAGATTGCCTGCTGCTGTTTCAGTTCTCACAGAGCTGCCTTTAATTTGAGGACTTCCTCTTTTCAAACTATACAGGAAACACCGAGTTTTACCTTAAAATAGATACAGTCTATAATCAGAGTGAGCCTGTGTCAAAGAAAGAATTCCAAAATATGCCTGATCCAGTACCACAGTATGCCTTGCAGAGGGGGTGGATGATTTTATGTATTTGGGTATTGTCTGTATTTTTGATATGAGTGTGATGCACAAGCATCTACTTAACTCACAGTAGTATCTTTCCTATGAAAAGGAAGATTGCAGACTGAGACTTTACTGATGAGACCTGAAGAGCTTGAGAATATTGGGCTTTGTTGGAAAGAAATGAGGAGTAAAAGAAAAACAGATAATCCAAGGATTCTCTGTTGCAGTGAAGGAATTAGGGAAATATCCTGCTGGTCAATATTGACCAAAGCAGGTAGCCAGATAAAGGTTTCTTTTTAGGAAAAGAAACAGTATAAGAATAGTTAAATCTGACACCAGTTATTTGCTTTTAATTTACTTGCCAAGATCAGTTTCCCTGAATATGAGCAGAATGAGAAGAAAGAAAGCTTGCTTGCCTATGACATTAAGTTCCTCTCAGTTGGAATACCACCAAAAGGTCCCAAAAGGATGTGCTTTACTTAGGTCAACATTGGCTCTTTTTCTCTCTGCGTCTGAAATTCTTGTGCTGTCTCCTGGTCCTGCCCTTTCTCCCACCACCACAGTACTTTGGGAAAAAAATTGAGGAGTCAGATGCTTTTTCCTAGATGCCCTGTGATCTGGGGTGGAAGTGGCAGTGACATTTTGTGTTAGGTGGCTAAGGGACTGGTGATTCCACCAGCCTGTCGAGGGAATTGCTGGTTTCAGCAGGTTGACCACAATATCTCCCTGCACTGTTCATTGTAAAGTCTTAAATTTTTCAAGTTTTATGCATTGGTAATAATTCGTTACAGTGTTCTGAGAGAAGTGTGTATGTTTTGAAGTAGGTGACATAGCAAAATCTAGGGATGGTATCTGACTGATACCAGTTATTGGGCATTTGTCTGGGTTGTTTTTAATTAAGGATTGTTATCTAAATATACATGAAGTTCGTAAAATTCAAAAACAGGTGTACTTTTACAAAGCAGTCTAAAGCTTTCCAAATACTGTGGTTGGCTAGGGAGGTAACTAAAGGTACTGATGCTTTTAGTTCCTGGAACCTTACCAGAAAGTAGTCCTAGACAAGTACAACAATCAGCAATTGCTTACATGGGAGAAGAAGGCTAATATTTAGTAACTAGGAGCATGGGTGATATTTAATTGTATGAGAATGTTTGAGTAGTTCTGGCATCATCTGTAATTTTCTTAAAGCTTTATGTGCGATTTATTCTGCTATAAGATACAGTAAGGCAAAAGTTTGCTTTGCAAGATAGCTGTCTGAGCTGTATTGAATCTAAACTGAGCTCATGCTCTCAAGATGCTGTTCATTACCAAACTACAAGGCCACTGTAGCCATTTGCATTTCAGTAGCACCTGGAGGCTGTGGTTTTGTTATACCAAGAGATGTCCAGGTAATTAAATGTATACTTATTGTGTAATATGTAAACCATGTGGTTGTGTGTTCAGAAATCTACTGCTGTTTTGCCATTCTGACAGGAAAATGCTGTCATAATTTAAGTTTGGAGAGCAGTGGCAGTATTGGGACTTCACCAGGGCGCGTGCCAAGATAGGGATGAATATTTCTCTGGATCAGGTGTAAGATGTGACTTTCAGAGCAGGTATAACAAACAGTGCTGCTCAAGGCTCAAACTTGCAGAGAAAGCAGCTCCCTTCTGGAATAGAATCTGAAACTGTGTCTGCTTTTTTCTTTCTTTTCACCTGTATTTTGAAATAATAAGAAGTGAAGTATTTCATAATAGGCTTTCCAAACTTTCTCAGTAATACTACAAGGTAATTGCACTAGAGAAACAGCTGCTATCACTCCATGGCTTTTGGGTTTTCTGTCTAGGGCAAGAGAGGGCAAAAGATAACACAAAACATTTACTTTATGAGCTTGAGGGAAGTGCACTGAGGTTTTGTTGTTATTTTTCATTAACTCTGATTGGTTTCTGAGTGTTCAGTGGAGGACTGTTCCTCGACAGACTCACTGAAAGACCATTCAGGGCTTTCTTCTTTTTTTGGATACAGATAGCAACACAATAACCAGTGAAGCGAAAAACACAGATTTGCTGGCTGAGCTGGCTTAAAATGAAAAAACGACTCTGAATCTAGGTTCAGCCCACAGACTCTGCTACTCTAGTGTGGCTCTTATTACAGCACACTGCAGTTCCTTTCGTAATTAAAACAAAATGTCTAGTCTTGCTGGGGTCTCAAGAAGAGTCTCTTATGTCAGAGGCTTACTCTCTGGGTTTGCTTCTCTTCCTCTCATGCATCCCTCAGTTTCAGACCCAGCTGATGGCTCTCACTTGGGTGTTGTGTTTTGTGCCCCATAAACTTCTCTCTGTTCAGGAGAGAAGTCACAATATCCCCCATTTTGGCAAGAAATCTAGGGTGACTCTGTGTGCAGACTGGCTCTGAAAGACTGGTACCTTCCTCTGCTGCCCAGTCACAACTTTTTAATAGAACTCAACATATTGTCATACTTGAACTGAGAGATTAAGTAGATTCCATCCATTCTGCAGACCTATATTTATTTCCTTTCTGTTTCTATTTTGCATGACAGATAAATTGTTCAAAGATCTATAGCTAATTATGGTTGGATTTATTATAAAAGGAAAAAAATGTAAAATGCCTAGTGTTAAATCTCAGAAGAAGAAAGGGAGAAATTTTCAAATATGTTTTCATTCTTTATGTAGTGTGCTTCTGTATATTTTTCCTATGGGTGGTATTTCAAGATTTAATTATGAATTCTACTGTGTCAGACAGGACTTAACACCATCATAGCCCTTTGACTTCTGTTGAATCTTTTTAATTATCCACATACCATGCTCCTTTTCTATTTCTTCCACTCCCAAGTTGCAGTGCAAAACAGCCATTTATTGTAGCCACTTGTGAAGACCAAGTGCGAAATATGGATTGGATGGCCTTTTTTTATTATATTCTTTTTCAGTGAGGGTCAGTTTTCATAAGGAAAGAAGCCCAGATTACACTAGAAGGGCATTTTTCAGAACTAATCAAAATTTTAAGCCAGTAAGTAGTTTTGGCTTTAGAACAATTATTACAAGTACATTAGTTTTTTAGTATAATACATTATGATTTTTCAAGTTCGCAAGAGAGAGTTATGACTTTTAAGAAGCACACTGCAGGCAAAACACAGAATAGCTTGAATTGGAGGGGACAGTTCCTCTTTGTCCTGTCACTCCATGAGGGTAAAAAGTCCCTCTTCAGCTTCCTTGTAGCCACCTTTAGGTCGTGGAAGGTGCTATAAGGTCTCCCTGGAGTCTTCTCTTGTCCAGGCTGGATAACCTCAGCTCTCTCCGCCTCTCTTCCTAGGAGAGGTGCTCCAGCCCTCTGATCATCTTCTTGGCGTCCCTGGGACTTGCAGCAGCAGGTCCACATCCTTGTTTTAAGTTGGGGACCCCAGAGCTGGATCCTGGTATTATCAGAAAACAAATTTTCTTGCTTAACATACATCTATTGCCAAGACCAGGTATGGTACAGCCTGTTTCTTCATAATATACAGCACTTCAGAGAGGATCTTCACCTGCCCGCTGCTCCTGCTTTCTGCCAGATTATCTTTCTCTGTTCTCACAGATTTTGAGCAAAATATTCTTTAAGAACTTGTGCTCATTTTGCTTGTGTCTCTGTACAGGAGGATTTATGGTAGGTATTTTCAGTATTGGTACTGGATTTTGGAGATAAGCTGCCCTTTTGTTTGGCAAAGAAATAGAGTTAGCCAGGTCCCCTAGAAGGATGAGAAGAATTGGAGCAGCAAGGATCTCTACAGCTTCCTTCCCTCCTGTGTCTCCCAGCTTAGCCTGCCCACATTAATAATCTCCATTGCTCCATGGTAGTTAGTCAGGCTGCAGCAAAGATTAAATATCCTCTCCTGTAGCTGAATTAACTTTCTAGATGTAGGTGGTATAAAATAGGCACATCAATGTACGTACCGCTCCTCTGGCTTTAATTATTTTGGAAATGCTATCTATTCTGAATTCATAATAACTGTGGGTATTTCCTGACTTGAAAGTTTAGGATCAGACTAGCAGCAAGGCTCTGTCGAGCCTGACTTTCTAGTTGAAGTGAACTGTTTTAATTCTGATTTTGAAATACCACTCTAGTGTATCTGCCTTCTGTAGCTCTGGCTTTCTTCAGTAGGTGTTTCACAGCCCAGTCCAGAAAGACAGTGTGTGGATTAATACTGCTCCAGGTCAGTGAACAAAGGAAAGGAATTTTTTTCTCTTCCTTTTCCAATAGAAGTAAACACACCTTAAACCCAAAGCCATTTGTGCACAGCCACGATAATGCCCCATCATTGCTTCAATTCCTTCCCTGTTCCCCTTGCTTCCTGTCACCAAAAATAAGCATTAACAATGTCTTCCAGCACAGAAATTGGGATGGTTCTTAGTTTAATCTGTCTTAGTTCCAGAATTTCTTTACCTTTCTGTTGGCATCTCAAAATCACAGAATGGATTGGAAGGGACTTCCAAGGATCATGAAGTCCAGCTCCTGGCCCTGCACAGGATCACACCATGGGCCTGGGAGCGTTGTCCAAATGCATCTTGGTGCTGTGAGCACTGCCCTGGGGAGCTGTTCAGTGCCCAGCCACTCTGTGGGTGAAGAGCCTTTTTCTAGTATCCAACCTAAGCCTTCCCAACGCAACTTGGGGCCATTCCCTAGGCTCCTGTCACTGTCACCACAGAGGTCAGCCGGGCAGCAGCACAGTGCTCTGCGGGGAAGTGCACCAGGAGCACAGGCTGTTGATTTGAGCAATCCCAGAGACCTGGGGGTGCAGTGATTCATGAGGAAGGGACCTCCAGCTGGCCTGCAACTTAAGCAAGCTGACAAAGTCTGTTGATTTAAATACTGGTTTGATTGACAGCATCTCTGCTGAAATCCACTTCAGGACTAGTTCTGTTGCCTTCCTGATGTATTTGTACTGAAGGATATCTGGTCTTGGCTGTCTCAGACTTTTTTGATGTCACAATGTGCTCAATTGTAAATCCAAATGGTCTTCTTATTTTTGTTGCTGTTAACCATTTGCATAAACATGCTGCATCTTTAAATTTTGGGCAAGACTATAAAGCATGCAAAGTGTTATAAATGTATACTGCATCTATAGATTTCACTGTCTCTTAATTTTCTCTGTGGCATATTAGAATCTGATTTTCATGTCAGTTGCTTAAAAAAATACAAATCAACGAAAAGCAATTCTTCTGCAAGCATTTTAAAGGCTTTATATGGACACATTTTTAGGATGGAAAAAGCACAGCAGTAGGATTCATTACTTTACTTTGGTGTGCTGACTAATGCTGTCAAAAATTCAATGTTGAGAAACAAGACCTGCCCAGTGGAAATGCAAGGATATGAGAAAACCAGAAAGAATTTATGCATACTAGTCATCAATAAACCTGACAGACAATATCAGTGCTTCCTTTAGCTGATTACAAGCTAGAAATACAGCTGTGCTTTCCAGACTGTACATTATATTACAGAACTTCATATTGCTGTGAGGAAGAGATTTTCTGTATTATCTCTGCATAATATTTTGCAGACAGCCCTGCCATGTCCCTCGGAGTTCTTTGGGCTGGCTCAGCTCTCTCCCTTCCCCTCAGCAGAGGGTCTGAGCTCGTGTCAGGGTGACACACCTGGGCCACTCCTGGTCTGGTTACTGCACAAGGAGAGCAGCCTCACATCTGCAATTATTACATTCCTGCATCACCTATCAGCTGATGAAGATTTGATAGATACTTTTGGACAATCCCAAGAAAAATGGCAACAGGTTGTCTGGTAATAGTTTAGAAAGCAAAATAGGTCAAATTTGGATAGAAAGAAAATGCAGGCTGGCTTAACACATGTGCAAATACTTATTTAAATCAAATGGCATTTTTAAAAATAATAGATTTTTTTCAAAGACTTAATAAATAGTTCATCTTCTAGGTCAACTTTTTTCTTCATTTTCAGAAAGATAAATGTTTTAGCCATCATTTTTATCTATGTGATTTTCAGTTTCAGGAAGTAATTCCATACAGGGAATTTTTTTCTGTGTATATATACATACATTAGCTTCTTTCATGTAAATATAAGGCTTTTATGTAAAAACCTAACTAAATTTTACTCTAGTTTCACCAATAAAAGCAATAATTCCTTCCACTGTAACTGGCAGGCAGTGAGTACAACCAGTGCAAGTGGGGGTTCTGTTTCAGAAAGCTTATCCAGATAAACACCAAACATACAGCAGTCCTTTAGCTTCTTTTTCTCTGCCTGCTGCTTCTCTTTGCAGCCACTCCAAACACCTTTGATTGGCTGTGCATCACTACCAGGCATCTATAGACCTCAGCTGAGAGTTTATTAAAACCAGCTCTTTTCTCTTCACGAATGTGTCTCTGATTCTAATTTATAAAGTTTCCTTTATTAAAGCTTACTCTCACTTGGCATTTCTTTTAATTATCTGAGAGAAAAATGCACAAACTTTTTTTTCCTTTTAATTTTTCTTTTGCAAAGATTAAAATACTGAATTCTAGCTAGCTGGAATTCTAGCTAGCTGAACTTTGATATTTTTCTTCCTACTTCTGCCTTTTGTCTTCATAGAAATTTGTTCTCCCTGAAGTTACCTTCATATGAAGACCTTTGCACGTCTGCAGATCTTTATTTTTCCTTACTAGAAAATGAGGCTGCCTCAGAAATGGGTTTTGAATGGATTTTTAAATTCCCTCTTCCTCCAAATGTGGCTTTGCTTCACTTTGTATCATTTAATCGCTTTTTATAAATATTTTCTCTTACTGTTTTGTAGTAATCTGCTTAAAAGAACCCAAACCTGTTTATTTGCTATGACAGATAATGTGCTCCACCTGGTCATCTCCCAGCTAGATAATTTCTAATTCTCTTAATAGATGTGTTTGGAAGATTGTGATTTATATTGAATCATAAGCTATCTTGAGTTGTAAGGGACCCACTTATATAATCTAAATGATTAATTAAATATAGGGGACCAGGATTCAAGTATATAGAAACCACCTGATTTACAAAAATTCTTCTAACTACATCAGTAGTATAGGGTGGGTTTTTTGTGCATATTTTAAGGGATTTATCTGGAGAATGTGGGGTGAGGGAGAAAGGACATCCAGGAAGAGCAGCTGCCTCACTTCTTGTGAAAATTAGGTGACTTTAAGATGTCCAAAGTCCAGTAATGAAGTGCAAATTGTTTTGGATCTGATCAGTCTGGCTCTGTCCCTTTCCCAGCCTAGCTCTGTTTCTTTTAGGTGTGTAATATTTGCCATAATCTCTTGTTTAACTTTCTTGCTTGTATTGCAGTGCAAATTAGCTATTTGTGCCTACCTAGTTTTTTCTTGAAGTTTATTCTCAGTTGTGTTGTTTCTCTGAGTCTGAAGCAGATTCTTAGCTCTATTAGATAATTTGTGATGCAAATTGACTTCTATTGAGATAAATGTAAGCTACTAGTTCCCATCCTCCTGAAAACTCCCTTGACTTTTCCTTTCTCCAACTATTGTGTACTTTGAAATGATTTACCTGTCATGTCTCAAGCTGTTGACATTGTGACTTTCCACTGCAAAAACTACTGAATACATGTGCAAAAAGACGAAGGGCCCTTTAGGATGAAAATCTCTATACTACAGTGATTATGCCAACTGATGAAACTCTCAGCTGCATGTGGTTCCTTTTTCTTCAAAACAAGAAAAAACAACAAAAAAAAATATTTTCAGATGTATTATAAACCTCTGATATTATTTTTTTAAAGAAAATGGTAGACATCTACCTCAATAAGGTTTTAAACAATCTTTCAACTTCAATACTTTGTTAGATTATGCCCTCAGGAATCTATTCTTTTTATAATTATGACCCAGAGGAAATATTCTTGAACAGTAAGATTTTTTCCATGCTAATAGCACAGTAGATGTAATAATGAATTCACGATTGTTTAAAAGCTTTCTGCCAGTATGAGGTAAAATGAACCAGCATCTTTGAAACAAGATACTAACTTAGGGTTGAATCAAGAACTGTAATAAAGGCAAAATAAATTCTTAGGAAACATGTTGAAAATTAGTAGGTTGAAGATGAAAAGAGTGAAATTATTAATAAGAGAATTTCTTTCACTACACAACAATAGGTGCCATTTTTGCAGTTGGGAGATTTGTGGTTAAATCAAAGGATCTGTGTTCTCTCACCACTGTTCTCTTGTCATCTTTTACTTCAGTGGCAGTGAAAAGATGTCATGGGGTCAGTTTCATTTTCAACCAGAAAATGCAGTGTTTTGTTAATGCTCAGGGTAGTTTGATCAGTGTTATCAACACCACAGTCGTAATAATTATTCTATATTCTAGAATTCATATTTGACAAAGAATGCAGAACAGTGGCAGTTCCAAATTTGTTTGTGTCTTTTTCTCTATTTTTAATATGGAGAAAAGTGCATGAATTTCCTCTTCACTTTTTCTATTTGAGGAAAATAAATGGTAGAATAACCTATTTACAGACATGAAATTTCCATGAGTTCATTTATCAGGTCAAAGTTAGATGTCTCAGAGACATGCTATTATTTTTATAGAGACTACAGGCCTAAGTGTTTATCTTCAAACTTTGTAGTAGAGGAATCAAAAATGGAGTCGTTATAGTGACCTCTTCTGGTCTTAGAATCAACTTTAACACCTCCAAAATCTGGTAATGGAATTGTCTTTCAGAGCTGGTCTCCACCATGGGAAAAAAGCCCATTGGTTTGGGTCTCAGCTGCCTCTGATTTACCTTTTTTGGGATTTCTATTTTTCAGCTCAGAATCAGGTTCAAATCTTGAAATACATGGAAATACCCCTTAATATCCAAATGTATTTATTTTTCTGATATTTTTTGCCTTATTAAATAGAAAACTGTTTCAAAAACGTGTATTCTTTGTCCTGCCGTGAGACTGCAGCTTGCTTTTAGTAGGAATGTGTTTACATTTTTGTTTTTAATTCTGACTTTTGAAATCTATTCAGTTCACTTTTTCCCTTTTCATTGTGACAGAAAAATCTGAAACACAATAGTGACAGCGACTAACATCTGTACATAAATAGTGGAAACAAAATATGGGCTTGCTGACTTCTTCCCTCAGACTTGATCTATGTGTCTTAATTTCATGTTGAAGAACACATATTTAATATCAAAATGCAGGCAGTGAAAAGCTGGTGCATTACCATTACCTTGGTGGTGTTTTAGATCATCTTTGAATATTTTGATTGTTTTATGCATTTTGAGCTATGGTTATTTTTCTCTGTGTTATGTCTACCCTGAATATCTTGCTTTGTAATACATGTAAAAGTCAGGTGGTGATATACCATTTATATATTCAGAAAGTCAGAAACCACTTATTTCACTACAGCAGTACAGCAGAAGCTGATGTCCCTGATGAGACTTAATTCTGACAGGGCTTCAGCTTTCCTAGCCTGATCCTGGCTGCTCGGACAATTTCTCTGTATCCCTCCCAGGCTTCCTATTCTTGCTTCCACCCCTCTGTGTGCTTCCTTTAGTGTTTGAGTTTGTCCAGGAGCTCATCCATGCAGGCCTGCTGGTGGTTTTTCCTGGCTTCTTCTTTCTGGGCACATCACCCCTGAGCCTGGAAGAAGTGATCCTTGAATATTGACCAGCTTTCCTGGGTCCCTCTTCCCTCCAGGACCTTATCCCACAGCTCTGTACCAAGCAGATCCCTGAAGAGGCCAAAGTCTGCTCTCCTCAAGTCTGGGGCAGTGACTTTGCTGTGCGCCCTTCTCACTGTCCTAACACTTGAACATTCCACCATGTCATGGTCACTGCAGCCAAGGCTGCCCTGGAGCTTCACATTCCCCACCAGCCCTTCCTTGTTGGTCCCCATGAATTGACTTGGGGAATAAGTAGAGAGGAGTGTAGGGGCAGATACAGAAGTGGCTGAAAAGGGGAGAACAGAGTTAGAAAAAATTAAAGTTAGAAAAAGTGGAAAATAATTGTATTTTTAACCAAAATATAATTTAATCTCGTTGTTTGTAGTCAAAATGACAGTTAACTGAAGTAGTATCTAAAAAAAAAATAAATCTGGGAAAGCAAAAAAAAGATGCCAAGCATAGTGGTAATAATTACTGGAATAGCCCTTTGATAGACAGGTCTAAAATTAAAGTTTGTCTTATTTATTTAGGTTGTAATAGAATGTTTGTCCCGTGTCTGTTATTAGAGATTAGAAGACATTATTGACTGTTCTTCCACAAAAAAAACCTGATAGCAGCAATCTCCTGCAAGGGGAAGTCAGACTCCTTTAAACCAGATGATTAACCTTGTCATATTTCTGCTGGTGTAGTAGGTAACACTGTCAGGTGTTTGGATGCTTTTTCTGTATTCAACATCTTTTAATGAATTGAGGGGAGAAGTGAGGCGATCAGTATAGAATAGAAAAGAAAAAAGACCACTAATATTCTTATTTTCCTGTGAGCCTATGGTATGTCTCGAGTAGTATACTGAGCTGGGTAAACATTACATTTAAGACTATATTTGTAAAAATTCATTTTCCTTTCATATAGAAACCTTTGGAAAAGTCTCCAGATTTGTAAAGTTAAATGCAGTTTTATGTGTGCTATAGTTCCAAACTGTCCTGTTCCTATAAATGGAATGTCATGTTGACAACTGTCATTACATTAAAGCAATTTAAGGCTCCTACTGTACTTTAAGAGCTGTAGAGAGATTGGTTTGTGGTTCATTTGTATTAGTGGTAATTTAAGAATAACCAAAAGAGGCCAATAAAATGCTTTCAAAAAAAGAAAGCTGTAAATAAGATAATTAATCTCTAAGACACTAGTTTCACAGAGATTTCACTACGATACTTAGGTAATGCAATCTATGACATGGATGTCCAGAATATTGTAGCAATAATTTAAGAACCAGTTCCTGAAATGTTCCTGTTAAACACATACAGACATTCACTGGGAGCACTTAGCAAAGATATCACTGGTAAAGAGTGAGCTGGAACCTCAGTTTTCCTACAGTCATGGAAGAGCAGTAAAGTCAAGAGATATTGATCAGATTTTGCCAATTAAGGATCTTGCCTGGAATATTTTCCCAGTAGAATTACAGCTTCTATTCGCTCTGCAAGCTGTGTAATAACAGTTCACCTAACCATATCTAATCTAGCTTTAAATTAGCTTAGGCATTGCTAGTTTTATTTCCACTACACCATGAAATTCATACAAAGACTGCAAAACCCATTTATGTTCCTGCTGAAAACCTAGCAAGTACAGTTATGTTGATGCAGTAAATACAATGCAATTATTGTAAACAGGACTGCTATATTAACTGCCCATGTTCATGAAATTTTATCTTCCTTTTGATATTATGCTAATAAATGGGGGTTAAGTAGGAGAATATCAGTGTTCTACTAAAATACTGCATTGTCTTAAGCACATTATGTTTCCTCTGAAAAATGTGGAGCTGTGGGATTTGTCTGTCTTACACCTCTTGTGGTAAACTCAAGACTGGGGCGTTTGAAGACTAGAATTCTGATCTAGCTTTATTTTAGGCTTTTTGTGTTCATATTTTACCTCAGTCATGCTCACAGTCAGTAAGCATAGAAAGCAGTAGCATACCAAATTCAAAGTGAGGGCCAGGACTTTTTTATCCAATTGATTTTATACTGCTCATAAGATTCTGACTACCCAAAACAAGGTTTATTTTGTGGGTTTTGTTCTTGTTGGGTTTCTCTGAACACTAGAGGACTTACCTAGGCAGCTTATGAAAAATGCTGATAATGGTATTTATTTGTTATGATGTTTAACTCTTGAAGGAAGGGGTCCTGATTCAGCCAGGCCTTTTACCCAAATCTAATCTAAAAATTCAGAGTGACTATTGGAACGTTCAGTTTCTTTGCTGAGTTGGGACTGAATCTTTGCCCATTGTTAACATCCTCAGTTCTTGCTGACTCCAGTGAGAGCCTCGTGCTTGTCTTCTAGGGTAGATGGCTGGTAATGCCTAAATTCCAGTCCACAGAGAAAATCTGAAGTGAATGTGATGATTGTGTCAATCTACAATGTAATTACCTTGCAAGCTCTCTTCACCAGGTATCAGCATTTCTTGATACCAAAAGATAATACTGCTGGTTTATGAACGATGGGGGAATTTACTGAACTTGTTTATTGTACCATGGATGAAATTATAATTCCAGTGCTACTGTTATAGTTCACAAGTTAGACGTTTTCAGAACTGTCTAATATCTCCAATTTCTAAGAAGAAAAGAGAGAAAATGAAGAGAAGTAGTGTAATTGTGACGTGTCTGCAGTTTTCCTTTGAATATTCATTCTGCAATAGTAAACTGATATTGTCTAATACAAATCAGAGACACTTGCAGATGTTAATGCTTGATATTGTATATTTTGGAGTTCTGCTTACTCTGCTGTAGAAAAATTTCATTGTTAAAATACGGCATCTTTACCAAGTAATTTGAAGTTTGTGACATAATGGTGGAAGGAAGAACATTGAAGATGTCTTTATTAGTTATCTCACCAGAGACACAACTAATAATATTTCACCATGACATCTGGAGGGTGTTCTGGGAGGAACAAACAAATAATCCCCTCTTTCTAAAGGGTGCTGTTTGGTTACTAAGCTGGCCAGCCTGTCAGGTGCAGCAGCAGTAAGTGATGCTTCTGCTGACTGCCACCAAAGAAAATAAGCTGCATGTCCCTGCTTGCCTGCCATCTCCCTGTGCTGTACTATTCTGTGTACTTGGCCCTTAGTGCCTCTCCTTTTGTTCCCCTCTGTGCATCTTCCTTCCAACTCCTGGCCTTACTGCTCAGTTTTTCCTGGGCATTCCCTCCTCTTCTTCTCACCCTTCTGTGCCACTGCTCTGTGGGATTTTAAGTGTGTCCATACAAATATTCATGTTTTCTCTTTTATGATACACAGTCTCATCAGGTGTATCAGGTCCCCACAAACCTCCTGTCACCTTTTCATTTCTAGCTGTTTTTCTTTTAAAAGCTGTTGTTCGGTGTTGTTTCTATGGTAAATTAGTATTAAGTTTCTCAGTGTACTTTTCAAAGGAAGTGGTGTGTTTGTTTGTTTGTTTGTGGTTTTGTTTGGTTTTTTTTTAAATATGCATTTACTTTATTTTACTCTTCACCTGGGAAACTTGTCTTACAGCTCAATTTTCTTGATGAAGAAGGCTTGATCCCCACTTCTGGGAAGTGACTCAAGTCTAGTGAACTGCACTGTCTTAGAAGAATGCCTCTGGTGTTATTTCATATAGGAAAATGTACTTGGAATTTTACACAGTGAATTATTTGATTGTGGAAGAGTATTTGAAATGAATATTTTAATATGAAACTTTAAAATTATCATGGAGAGTTGACAGGGAACCTGCAGGAAGAAGGCACATAATGTGCAACTGACATTTAACCTGCAGAGTTGATGGCTTTTATTCCAGCTGAAGGTTCCACATTTTTTCATTCTCTGCATTTATTCTTGTGTATTAGAGCTTCCTCTGATGTATGGATAGCAGTGGCCAGATCTTTATGGAAGGGAAAGTTGATAAACCTGACTATATTACTGTTTAGGTTCAGCAGGAAGTCAGATGGGACCCGCAGATGTTGCCACTAAGTCAGCTACCACTGGTACTTCTGTTTCCTCCTCTAACTTTGCTTTTGTCTCTCTCTTCAATATTGAATACTTCCCATAGGGAAGAGGGTAACTGAACTCTGAACAGGCGTGTTTTGAGTGTCAGTACCTAAAACCTTCTGTTTCTCCTAGAAAATGTATTTGATACCTCTTATGTTTTCTAACAAATACTTCCCTTTGTAGCTCCATGCAGAAATAAAGACAGGAAGATAATTATAAGAGATTTTTGATCTGTCTCTTTGAAATTAGAGATATGATGGCTTGTAATCATATTACTCTGGCATCTGGAGACTGCAAAGCTTTTACTCTCCTTTGCTGGTGGCATTGCAGTCGGGATTGACAAACTAACTCATAAGCCAACCAACCTCATGCATGAGGTAGGAGCAGGATGACTGCCAGTGATTCTCCCTTATTTTGCTAAATTACTTCAGCCAATAAAAAAAGAATTTTTATCCTTTCTGAGAAAATTTTTGTTCTATCTGTTAGGTGGCAGAAGTGTGAAATTTGCATATTTTCTCAGGCTTTGCCCAAAATCTGTTCTCCCATGTCTTTTGATGCAGTTTCAATACCACATATTATTAAGTGCTGATCATCCTAACAGTGACATTTTCCTGGAATGACACCTCAAGAAGATCTGTGGCCAGCATCTTAGATTGCACAAACAAACCTTGCTGACAGTAAAAACGACTGAGCCTTGATAGCTGAGAAATCTTAATTAGCCAAGTAGACTGAAAGAGAGCTTTTTAACATGGTATTTAGAAAAAAATCACATCAAGAAATTCAGCTGTAGTGATAGCTACAGTTGGCAGTTGGCAATTTTTCATTGAAATGAGGTTCTGTTAGATAAAGTTGCACAAGAAAAGCTTTTATTTTGGTAAAAAGATATTAAATTGAAATTTAATTTTTTTTTACTGGCCTGAAGGGTTTAATTTTGACAAGATAATTAAAAAACCACCACAATATTGACCTGTTTTAATATCTTCTGCCTTGTATTGTGGGTCAGGTTCTCTAATATATTTCCTGTGCATGGTGATCCTGAGGGACTGGAGTGCAACTGGAGGAATTTATTCAGTGGGATATGTAATATGCTTAACAACTGGTCCAGAGAAAGAAATTGAGAACTAGGATTGCAGTGGATACAAAACAGGGAAATAGATTTCAATACTGGAATGGATGAGACCTGCAAAGGATTTTTCCAAGGATTCCACTTTGTCAAAACATTTTACTTGAATTAAAAATGTCTAAACAAAATGTTTAGACACTGCCCAACTTAGATTCCTCTCAGTGGAAAAGCATCTCGTTTCAGGAGGAAATCAAACTTCCTGGTTTCTCCTATGGCGGCAGTTCCAGCTTTTTCTCAAGTCCAGTCATCACACCTCCTTTAAATATATTCATGAATTAATGTGGTGTTTCAGATGGGAGGGTTTCTTGAGCTGCTTCTGGAAAGGCAAGCATTCTCCTAGGGGAAGGATTCTATTTTAATAGTGGAATTGGTTCTGAAAGGGTTCTGGAACACCCATGTTTCGGGAAAGAGGAAGAAAGAGAAGGCATCAGGGTGATCAGTTAAGCATTCCTGCTTGCTTTCCTCCCTGTTTGAGTGGTCCTGTGCAACATAGGTAAATCAGTACACCAGGAGTGCCCTAACTCAGAAGCATTTTACTAGTGAGCTGCTGTAACAAAGGAAGGCTATATTAAAGTATGCATTGGGGATTATGGTTATTATAAATTACATTCTTAGAAATCTCATTTAGAACCAGGAACTAAAATTATGTTGGAAGGCTCAAAGGATTAATTCTTCCTGAACAATAGACTGTCACTGATCACTCTGTAAAGTAATTATACTAAATTTAATTATAATACAAGTGCATTGTATGATAGTCATAGTGTGCCCAAAAGAGGGTTTGAAAAGGTGCCTCACAAGCATATGGACTAGCTCTGGGAGCACAGTGGCAAATTACAGATGTTGTAATTGAGTACAACTTAATATCAGGCTTTCTTAATTAAAGGTTTGGGGTTGTGTGGGGTGGTTTCTGGCTGGCACACTTTGCTTTTCAACATCATCAGCATAATGGAACATATGAACTCTTCCCATTTTCTGCCAAAAGCCCTTATGACTCCAGTGGCATTAATGCACTTAAATCAATTCCAGTATCATTGTCTTGTTGAAACCAGGAGAAATCAAATTGTTACAGTAGTGGAAGAACAGCTGTTGCTCATTCTGATATTTCAGCTGCAGAAACTGCACATATCATATAAATGTATCATATGCTGATGATATTTCATGATAATCCTCTCATGAAAACCTAAGGCTCCTGCTTCCCCATTTCACTCTCCTCTCCTCACTTTTGCATCCATCTTCATGTTGGATTTGGACTAGTTATGAAATATCATTGCCCCTTGAACTATAAAATTAAGCACTGCTCCTGTTTCCAATTCCAGCCTGGTGGCAGGCTGGAGCCTAAGGTGCTCCCTAAACTGAGGGAGCCACCTGGATCACAGCCTTAAGAGAACTGATCCAAATTTAGTGATGTCAAGATGCTTAGCCAGAATCTTTTCTTGGCCATGACAAAAGTTGTGTAAGTCATACATAAACAAATGAAATGAATGCCAGTGCTTGAGGAGCAGTTTCACAGCTGGAATGGCATGGTTGCAGTAAGCCTGAGACGTTTCCTGCTCATGTTATGTTAGGGCAAGTATCCTGAGAGAAAGATTACAAGATCTAGAGCATGGCTATCAGGAATTATGACACAGGAATGGTGGCAGTGAGAGGTAGATGCCTTTGGTTTGTGTTGCAACATAGGAGGTGTTTATTATAAAGCAACAAAAAGGGTTAGGACCACAGGTCAGCACAAACAAAAAGAGTGCAGATCTGTTGAAGTTCCTGAATGTATTCACAGCAGCTTCAATTTACTTTTGCACTTCAGTAGAAAAAGTTAAAAATAGAAAATCTGTGAAGAGCAAGAAAGCCAGTATAATATGCCTTCTTCTTTTCCTTTTTACCTTATTTCTTTCATATGCAACTGCTTTGTTATGTAGGAAATCTAGTCAAAATATGAGTCTGGTGGTAGTCTTTTTACATCTCTTTGGCTTAGTGTGATAGCCTGGAACACATTAATAGCGAGTCTGCTCTGGTAATGTACACCATCATTGAAATGATTATTGGATCCTAAGTCAGATCTGCCAGAGATGGGAAGAGTGTCAGTTTATTTTATTGAAGAATATTGAATGTGAAATCTTGCGTGAGCTGTAGTGTCAGCACTTTGTCCAGGACCCACGAGGTGACCTTCAACGTGCCTGTGAAGAAATCTGTGTTGATATGGTGGGCTGTTAGGGGGCTAGGGGTGGTGTGCTGGTGGCTGTCATTGTTTGATGTGATTGCTGATCACTTAGTCTTGTGAGGCTCCTTAACCAAAAGGTTCTGACATATTGCTATGCAGCCCATTATACAATTAAGCCTTGGTTCTCTTGGATTTTCTGTGTGCGCATGCAGCCTCTGTAATGTTGCCAGACTAACACAGACCGAAGTCTTGATGAAAGTCATTAACATGAGATTTATTCACATTAATAGCCAACTCCTGCTTTTGAGAGATCTGATATTTCTTTCTCCAAACTGATGTGTACTAATCCAAGACCAGGAGATTTGGCATAAGGAGATAGAAGCACCCCAAAAGAGCAAGTAACTAGGTTAAAAAAACTATGAAAACTAGTTAGGAGTATTGAGAAAAATATTTTCAGTCCTATAAGTTTTTTAAATTGTAGCTCTCCATAGTGACTGTGACATTTAGTACTGAAAGGCAATTTAAACTCAGATTCTTATGAGGGATAACTGCACAGGCTTCTTTATGCATACATATATACATATGTATCTGTCTACATATATCATGTGTATCATAAATATATATTTAATGACAGCTGTGTGTTTCCTAAAGGAGACATGAAGAAATGCCATTTTTATGACAGCCCTAGGTGAATGTGGGAAGGGGTATATTTTTACAGGAGTACATTTTAGCTAATTAATTTATGATCTTAGATTTAGCCTGTGTTACTCAGCAGGGTGAAGGAAAAGCCACCCACTGGGGGAGCTGTCTCTAATCTGCCTTTTGAAGGACCTCCTGAAGAGTTTCATCTTGTCACTCTTGAGATACAGGGTCTGGGACCTGGGTACCCATCTTTCTAGCCTTCAGGCTTTTCAATATATTTTGGATGAGAAACAGTCAAATTTTTTTCCCTTCCTGGAATTCTAAAACTGATTGAGTACTTGTGCTGGTACAAGGCTGACAGCCCTTAGTGTAGGAGGCCTTCTTTTGCTTCTGAGCAATGAAAAGATGTAGTTTTGTATGGTCTGAACTGCCAGTTCTGGAAGGACCTCAGCTATTGGAGCTTCTTCCCAATCCTGGACTGTGTCAATTTTGTAGGTCCATCAGAGCACAGATTCTCAACTGTCACCTTGGCAGTGCTAATAAGCAGCATTTTAGTAGCATCTTCTGGGCTGATGTGATGATTGTATTTGTCACCCATTCATTCATCCCTCCCTGCAGCTG
This sequence comes from Irena cyanogastra, assembly GCA_013397155.1. Lineage (NCBI taxonomy): Eukaryota > Metazoa > Chordata > Aves > Passeriformes > Irenidae > Irena > Irena cyanogastra. The sequence goes on from VWZV01006847.1 coordinate 1,067,791, forward strand.
CTGCAGTTTGAAGTCTGCAGTAAAGCTCATTGTCAGTCTCTAATGGAGGCCCTGGGAGTTCAGTAATGGCCAAGTTTTCACTCAAGTATCACAAGCTACTAAGTTGATGGGCAGCCAGCAGATTGTAGGGCCTTTCAGCCACCAGAGCTTGTCCCAAGCCTGCTCCAAAGCAGCTGGGAATTTTTTTGCCATGGAGATGTGGACAGCCCCACATAATTATTAACACACTGTTAATTTTGTTTCCTTTAATTAATTGGATTTTTGAGCAAAGTCTGTAGCCTTCAGACATTCTGGGATCTAAAAGGCAATTCTGTGAGTTACAAAAAACCCACATTGGCTGGACCACTTTTAGACACCTGATGTACTTTATGGAAAACAATACTGGAAATTAAGCAGTTGCTGCAAATTCCCCCTTAACTTTATGAAAAGTTGTGGGCAGTAATTACTAACAAATTATTTTACTGTAGACCTAGTGAGAGGAGGGGGATTACTGCAGGCTCATAGCTTTCTACTTTGGATGTACCAGCTTCTGCTTATGCAAGGGAAGGGATTTAGGAATAGTTCCCAACAAATACAATGGAGGGTGTTAGCATTTTTTCTAATAAATAAAAGTGCTTTTTTCCAAGAAATATTAAATAATTCTACATTTTACTATGCATGTAGTAGGTAAGAATTTCTTTTCCATTTCCTTAGTACATATTATCTAAATATATACAATTTCTATTGGTGACATTTGCTTCCACTTTCTTTGTTCAGCTGTTTCTGCATTTTAATGTTGAAATGCAGTGCTGAAGTCTTCTAAGGCAACTCTTCAAGATAATTTTAAAATATAGCCTTAATAATGCACTCAAAAGTTGTCTTTCCCAAGTCAGTTTTCCAACTTTCCATGGGCTGATTGTTGGCCAGTCTCTATAATTTGGATTGAGTTAGGGGTTTTTTTTGTGATTTTTATTTCTTTTCCCCTTAAAAAAATATATGGAAGAATTAGAAAAAATGTAAGAGGAAGAAGGATGACTAGAGATATCAGATTTTTTCTATATGAAGAGACATACAAGCCACAATTTTTTGGCTCAGTAAGCAGACAAAAGGAGGGAGTGTGTCTAGGTACTTAGGAAATAAAGAGATTAAAAGATGAAATGGGAGGAATTCTTCATTTTTTCTTGTAATGGAAACCTAGATGATACTTAATAAAATGAACTGGTAGGCAGCTTACAACCTATAAGAGGAAGTACATTTTCAGAGACTGCCTGCTTATATTTTGAAATTCATTGCCACACAATGTGTAGAAGAGAGAAGTTTAAATGGACTCGGAAGACCTTCGGAAAATGAATGCCTGATGGGTCCACTGAGGAAATAGTCTTTATATTGCATTAAGGAGATATTTCTCACACTTTGAATTTCATGAGAAGGAATACTGATTTTTTTTCTTTAAATGTATAAATGGCTGGATAACAATCACCATAGCAACAGAAAGAATATCAGGTTAAGGCAGTAAGAAAGGGATTTAATGAATGTAATGTGTGTTTTTTTCCTCCTCAGATATGTTTGTGGTAATTCTTTGCCATATTTCTGTGTCCACATTTCTCTGAGGGCATTGCCCATTTTAGCCCTAATTCTGTGTACAAATGCTCTGCTGTTCATTGTTGAAAAACCACCTGCCCTGCAGTGACCAAGATCCATTTAGAGTGTAGAAATAAATCTTGTAATGTTTTAAGGTAGGGTCTTTTTGATTCAGATTTGAAGACCTGATTTGATCTTCAAATGAGGTCTGACTGCTGGGTCATTCCCAGAGAGCGGCTGCCTATCCCTCAGCGGAGGTTCTGCTGCTTATCTGTGGCCCTCCATGGGCCCAAAGTGTCACTCCCTCCACTGAGAAGTTTGGACCACACATAAATCATGTCTTGTTTTCTAATTTGATCAGCTTTGACCTTTCTAGAAGCTCTTCTCGAGACTTGGAAAACAACAGCGCATCAGGTGCAATATTAAATAAGCTCTGTAGTAATTACATAAACCTACTAAATTATTGAATCCTCCTAAACAAATGATGTAGGCAACTCTAATAAAGCTTCCTGGAGATCAGTGTTTATTTTTAAAGTTGCAGTAAGGAATCTGAAAGGAGAGCCTTTAAGCATTACACTTAGTACAAGCTGTATTTCTTACCTGCTTTTATTTCTTACCTTTGACTAGTTTGCTGAAATTACCACATCCTTTCTAGTGATGGAGTTTTGCTGGTGTGTGGCAGTTTGTGGAGCTGGGAGAAAGTATTTATTAGTGTAATCTTTCTTATATACCCTGTGTGCACTGTCTGTCAGTGTGCAAAATTGCTGAGAAGTTCTCCTGGTCCAATATTTCTTTTAAAAGCTAAAAATTGTCCTGAAAGTTGATTTGAAGCAGGGAAAAATGAAGGAGGGAAATAGGTGTAAGCACAAGGTTTGTAAACAGTGACATGGAAAAGTATTTTTCATGCTTACCACAGTTTCTATATGAAGACTATGCAAAGATTAGCTGAGTGTATTGTTATGTTCCTTGTGAATACTTAGCAACTGGTACATAATTTATATAAACTATAATATCTGTGGATCTGGTGTTTGTATATTCTCTGCTAATTGGCTTTGTGAGCAAGCTGATTTTATTTGCCTTACAAAACCTGTTCTATGTATGTAACAAAGCCCAAGGGATAAATATATTTTTGAAAGCTGTCTCAATATAGCTTGTTGTTAATTAAAACCATTAAATGCCTATCATTACAGAGAAGAAAATTCATGTTTTCCTTAATACTATCTACAGTTCTTCTGTTTCTTGGAGAGGCAATTATCCATTACCAAACACCAAGTTATGGTTTGTTTTACTCAGTGGCTTTTGTTCTAGAGGAAAAAAAATATCTGCAAATTGTTTAAGCCATTTTATGTCACTTTCTGTGAGTAGTGAGGATAAAGATGAAGTCATATTGTAAAGATCAAAATAAGGAAAAGTTCAGTAAAAAATGGAGCTTCCAAATTTATAACAACTTCCCGTAGATGTGGATGTAGATTCCAGTGCCAATAACCAGAGCTGGTCAAAATTCACTTAAAATCTTTAGCAGGGAATCTTTGGCACTTAGGGATTTTACTGATGTCAAGACAGAATATTAACTTATCTTAACAACATATATGATAAAATAATACTGTAGTTTTTAAATTGTCATTTTTAAGTATCAGCATTTCATCTAAGAATTTGACCTCTTTGTGTTTTAAGTTTTCAATTTTGTTTATAAATTACATTTATAAATCCACCCCTTTTGAACTAGAATGCAAAGTGGCTATCTCTTTCTCCAGAATATTGTCCTTGTTACATCAAGGCCACCAAAATATCTTGTGGTAATTAGATAATGTCAATACTTATTTTTTAAATAAGTTTCTACAAAAAATTACTCCTGGTGTTGTGGAGCTTTTTGTAAGTGTCTGGAGTTTGAGAGAAGAGTAGTTTTCAATACAGGATTGAGAACTGGCTTGATAGGCGATACCAGAGAGTGGGTTGAATTTTGCTTTCGTTCTGAGATGACTCAGTGCCTTTAACCAGAATCAGAAAGTGAATTCATGCTGGCCAGGCTTCAGAAGGTGAGAATCACAGCTGGTGAAATCAAACAGTAGTCTGTACCTCAGGGGCCAGGCTAGGAAAAGTTCTGTTGTTAGAACTGCAGAAATGTGGACGGGTTTCTTGAATGTGAGACATCAAAAGCGTTCAGCTCAGATAATATCCAAGAAATACAGTAAGGAATTGCAAAAAAAGAGCAGTTTTGACATAGCCCGTTGTAGCATGCTGGTTAATTCCTGTGTGCAGAGCTCTCACATAGAAGGACTGGAAAACACAGCTCCTGACAACTGTCCAGCTGCCCAAGCCTCCTTTGCTTTCCCTCCCAGTAAAATTCCTAGAACAGCACAACAGGGTGTTATTTGGTTACTGCTCTCTGTAGAGCAGGACAAGAACCTATAGGAAATCAGCATGAGTTTGTATTTGGTGTCAGATCCAACTTTCGGATTATGAGTGTTTTTTGTTTACAAACAATCTGCTGAGGTCATTATTGCATAAATAACAGGGATAGTTCTGCTCTCAAAAGCTTGTAATTTGCTACCAAAAAGCATTTGGAAGCTTTGAAAACAGTCTGTTCTCTGTGTGAAATGGATTTGTTTCCACTTTACCTACACATAATGAGTGGTGGTGCAAGGGAATTGGTTCAGTTTTGTCCACAAGCAGCTATTCCTGAGCTACCTGATTTTCAGCAATTGGCTGTGGCATTCAGAGTATCCTTGGAATCCAGGACATGTTGGATTTCACTGGACAATGACTTTGTCTTTTAAACTGCAGGAAGAAGAAGAGGAGCTTGTTTGCCTTTCAAAAAGGTAACCCAGTGGCAGTGTGTTTTCAGCCAGTAACTTGTGACAGCTGTTGAGGACTTCATACCTGGACTGGTCTCACTTTTATAATTACTTATGAGTTTTAATTTTATGCTTAGAGACCTGGTTGTTCATATCAAAGGGTAATTTACAATGCCCCTGGGAAGTGCCTGATTCAGCAGTATCTTGGGTCCTCACAGTTCATTTATTTGCCCTTTAAAAGAGTTGTGGTGCTGCACACACGTCTTTTGCTATGGCAGTGCTGCCATCTGATTCAACAACAGTGTTTCTACACTGTGGCACGTTGTTTTTATCTTAAAGCCTTGAAAAGTTGTAAAGCTGCAGGAGGACAGGGGTGGAGGTTTCCTGCCTGCTTTTCAAGAGAGAAGCCTGTGAGAGTCTCATAGAAAATACCTCAAATTTATTTTCAGCACCTTCTTCACCATATTTTGATTTTATGTCAGGGAAATGAAATACAAAAATTTTGGGATAGAGTAATACTTCCCTGCACTTCATAAAGAAACCATCAGAGGATAAGATTCTTGTTCATATTGTTTTCATCACTCTCATGATTGCTTCATTTAGTACTACATCTTTCTCAGTGCCTGTGTTGCTGCACTAATAACATCAGCATGTTGCAGTCACTGCTCCTTCAAAGACTAGTATTAATTGAAGCAATTTATTCTAGCAGAGCTGAAGATGGCCTATTTATACTTTTATATAATGAATTACAGAATACATTTATCTTGTCATGTCCTTTCAGCTCCTTTTCCTGCCAAGTATGGATTTGCTGCCCCAAACAAGCATTGCCCAGGCCCAGCACAGTAGAACACAGGTGTTTTTCTGTGCTGTGTAGGAGGTCACAGATGTTCACCAGCTATCACAATATGGAAAGTGGAGCAACCCTGAGTTGATATCAATGCTGCTTCATTATCTGCTAGCAAAATAATGACTCGTTTTGACACATAATGGAGCAGTACCTTATTTCAGCAAAAAAAGATAATTCTCATAATTTATGTCCTTCAACATAATATTAAACATTATGTATATGCAATATAAAGTATATGGTGTTGATCTATTCCCGAGAAGTTTGACACTGTGTTAATAAAACACATGGGGTTAAAGAAAACTATTGCTTCAATTCTGCATGAAACTCCTTCTAATTCTGTAGAAGGCAGTACCTAAGAATACCTTGGCTTCCTTAATATTAGTAGTATAAGGCATAATGTGCCTAATCTTCATTTATGTCGTAGAGCTCTATTATATGTAAAGTAGTTGGCTTTTAATAGTATGGTCATTACATTTAATTAAATTGATCTTTGGCTAATGAAAAACATAGGGGAAAACATTTTGTCTTGCGTCAAAATAGTTGATATTCTCTGCAATGAAGGACCATAAAAATAGTGGAGCAAGATACTGCTGAGTTATGATAGGTAGGTCAAAATGGTTAGCTACAGTGAATGGCAGAATCTGAAGAGCAAGACCTGAATAAATACACAGGCTTCTAGAGAATAAGAATATTAATGCTGAAATACCTCTGCCAGAGCCTCTGCTGGTAGTCCTCAGTCCTAAACGATCCCCACAGTTTTGGGTTAACTTTTTTTTGTACTTTTTATGCATTTTTTCCCCTCTAGGTTTTCCCTGTTTATTATGTAGGAATTAAATTATTGTAGATGACACAGAGAGAAAAACCCCATATCCATATGCTATCTAGTTACTCTCCAGATAATAGCAGTTAAGTACTGTCATTGATTTTGCATGGCAAAAATACACTTCTGAAACTAATTTGCACTTTGTTTCAACGCAATGTAATTTTTAGCATTTTGCATTGGTTTTGAGCTGTTTGAATTAATTTGAAACTTTTATTCCAATTTGTGTAAATTCTCTGCTTGTTACTATGCAGCTTTTTGCCAAAGTACATTTTGTTGGCACAGTTGGAGATTTGTTTTCTTAAATTCTAAATCAGAGTTTCATGGGACTATCTCCATAGCGGTAAGTCCATTAGTGCTGTTTTTCTCTGTTAATTGTGAGCCCATTCTCTCACATTTTTGAAGGGCGTTGTGCTGCTTCAAGGGCAGACTTCATGTGGCATCTCAGTCCTAGACATTTGCCATTTGTCTCGTTGGCTGCTCAGGCGAGCAGTGGTGTATATCTGTTTCTTTAGATATGTCAGTTCAGGTCAATTGCTCTTTCCTGCTCAAATCCCTCCTTCAGCATTCTTGAACTTTCTCTATTTTCTATTCTAGGTCTATGCTCAATTAACTTCATATAAGTGTGGCTCTCAGGACTCACTGGTGTTACGTAGGCTTGTGAGTTAACGATTGTAGGCTGGAACCTCAAATTGCTCCTGTGCACTTTTGACAGAATTTCTCTCTGACAGAGTTGTAGGAATGGCTTTGTTTCAGCAGTAGGGAATGGTTTTTTCTTTTGGAGATGAAAGTAGCTGAGGCTTTCAAGTGTTCTGAATTATGTCACTCTCCAAAAAAACTACGCCAGTACATTTAAACTTTGTAGATAGTATGCCCCTATACCAGCCTTAAAGATGGCAATCAATCCACTCACCTGGGAAATGGCAAACTGAGGAGATCACAGGTTAAACCTTGCACTCTGGGACTTGAACAGAATTGTTCCATGTGGGATAAAACCATCCTCATCACCTTTGGCTGGGATGCAGCATTATGTGAAACAATTGTTTGGATCTGGTATCTCTGGTGAATTCAAGAACCTCCAGAGGGTTCTTTGATTTCCTTTATCTGTGTACTTCCTCATATCCTGGATATGCCAAGCCTTTCCCATGAAAAATTTTTTGGCTTGGAAATAATGAGAAAATCCCTTCCCTTTTATCTATTTCTCATTTAACAGTCTTCACTGAGAATGAATAAGCATTTCTAGGAAACAATTTGTATTTCCTGTGAAAGGGTCTCTGTAGATTACAAGAAGTTTGCAGCAGTAGTTCTGTTGCCTTATATCTAGTTTTGTTTCTAATTTTCTCATTTCTTGGTTATCATTATCTTAAATATTCATAGTGGCATCTTTCATCCTTTTTGTATGAACTGAATCCTCCACCACAGTGCCAGTTGTCTTGTTTTCCCTTGATATTCTTCCAGCTTGCCTAGCTCTTGTTCAGACAGATGCTAACCACAGTGCTAAGGCTGTACTCAGCTGTGTTGTGACTGCTCTGTTCAGCCTATGCCATGAGATGTGGAGTCCAGGACCACCCTGGTATCTGTGCAGCAGTACTGTTTTACAAGCTCATCATCATTTGCTTCTCATTGTCACCCTGCACAACTTGTTCATTGATTCCTGGGTTTGTTTCTTCAGTTGAAGTATGTCTGTTTCCCATTTTTCTGTTCCGTAAGTGTTCACTTGTACTTATGCAAGATGCATATTACTGTTTCATGTCAGAGTTCTTACCACTCCTATTTATTTTCTCACTGTACTAGTTTGATATATTTTCAGCACTCCCCGGTTTTGAGATATCTTTGCATCTTAGACATTTTATTATTAGTAATTTCCTATTTCCTGTTCCAAAACAGTAAAAAAGCTATTAAGTCAAGAAGATCTTAATATTGACTTGGTCTGAGCTATTCAGAACTTTTCTTCTCATCTTGATACATCCTTCTCCATTGTCACTTAGAAGCTAATCTGTAAATCATGTGGTATTGTGTTTTTTCAGAAAGCAAATTGCCCTAGGTAAGGGTTTATAAGACCTTGTACGAAATAAAGCTAAAATTCAGATACAAGTATATTGTCCTCTTCATTTCAGCTACCTATTAATTTTGCAGTACTATTGAAAAAGCAGTCAAGTTTCTCCAGAATGACTTGGTAATTTTTAGGTCTTACTGCCTCATGCTCATTTTCCTGTGATTCTCTGGAGAAATCTTTATTATCATCGATACAGCACCATAAATTTGCAAAAAAAAAATTGCACTAAAACTGGAATAAATGGAATTCTTCTCCCTGAAGGTCTTGCATTCTTAAAGACCCATTAAAGCATCAACAGCCACATCTGTGTCCTTTGCTGTCCTGGACACAAAACCAGGGTTCCCTTTTAGAAGCAACAGTGACAAAGCAACCCCAGGGGAGGCAGCCTTTCCCTCTGTGCCCTTTTTCTAACTTTATGCAGTTTCCATGGTCTCCCTGCCCCTCTCTAACCTTTTATCAAGTAGATGCAATCCCCTTAATGGCAAACTGAGCCTCTTGAGCATTGAGCAGGATGGCATAAAATTTTCACCCAAAGACTGGAGTTTATGTACCATTTGAGACTGGATTCTCAATCCTCTGATTCACAGTTTTAACGTGTTTTGGAGTTCTCTGTGGCTCTGGGTGCCCAGGTATTCCAGTCACACTGCAAATGTGTAGAAGCAAGATATATATTTAATACAGACAAATGCAAGCTGTCAAACTAGAATGTCTGGATGTAGATGACTTGCTGGTATTTCACTGCAAACAGGGTTGAGTTATGCTGGACCACAGAATGTATCTTAAATCAGTTCGTCTGGTGATCTTACCCAGTATCTTATCCCTATATTGACTATAAGCTTATGTTTTAGAGTGGAAATGTTAGAATAGTCCTAAAAATTCTGTAGTTCTGATGGATTTTTTTGTATCAGTGTTCGGATTTGCTTGCAAGGAAGAGATTTGATACCTCTACATTTTCTGAATCACATTTTATATTACTGTGGATTACACAAATACGAAACAGTTTTTAACTACTACTACTGCTACTACTAATTCAAACTGTGAGTCCTACTTTGTTGTGAATGGCAGAAAATTCTGTAGATTATTGTTATACTGCATTTGAAAAGGAATTGTGGACTAAAATGTTCTAAGTGGACTTAAATTTGTTTTAAGATTTAAATGAAATTCCTTTTATTCCGTAGAACTGTAATAGAGAAGTGTCCAAATTACTCCATTTATTTAATTGCCCACTCCCTTACTTTGTATTTGTCTCTTGTAAACATTATTTTTCTTGTTTATGTGCTGTTTTATTATCAGGTTAGCTTAAAATCTCCTTTTAGCTGTATTGCAAGGCTTGCAAAGGGAATGAGGCACCAATGTGTAAATTACACGTATATGGTACAAGGACGTCATACTTGACATAAACTCTGTTGACTTCAAGGTTAAGAAACAAATTGTCATTGAAATGAAATCTGTTTGAGTATAACTTTAATCTAAAAGCATTTTTAGACTGTGAGTGGCATAGATTAATTTATTTAACTCCATGGACAGAACAGCTTTTGAAATCCCAGAAAATGTGCCCAGTTGATAAGGGTGTCTCTGCCTTATGGTGTGAGAACTGCCTGCCTTGCACTCTTTTCACTTTCCTTTCTCTTAGAAGTTTTTCAGATTTCAAGTAAGGGGTTCCCAAATTTACTTTCTTTGGATTGTGTAACCTTAGCTCCAGTGAAGCCACCCAGTCAAAGTTTTTGGGTTTTGGTAAAATAGAAGATGTATACTCTGGATAGATTGTAGCCGTTTCAAACATTAATATGCATCTTCTGAGAATCATCTTTTTTATTTCTTGTGTGAATCATGTTTTTCCTGAAAGGTAGATCACTTTTAGGATGATGTAATACTTAAAATTGTGTTAGATAGTAGTGACATGCATTATTTGGACAGTAGCTACTGCATTGTAAACTAAAATAGTGTAGATAATCACATTTAATACTGTGGTAGAAACACTGAACACTTTATTTGCTAATGTCTGTTTTCAACTGAATTTACTAGTAGTTTGGGATAATTTGCATCTCCATTTGGTTGGGCCTCTGACAGACATTTGTTTTGCTTGTGTTTTGAGTAAGTGTCTTTGTTTCATCCTGCGTTGCTAGTGGAGGGTGAAAACAATGTTAAAATTGTTATTTTCTCTCTCCAAACCTTTCCTTGCAGTTCTACTTGAAAATGCAGTAAATATTGACTAAAATTGGAAGCATGTTTTGAGTCAGAATTTTCCAAGAAATTACCTTTTTGTCTGAATTACATTTGTTTCCTCTGGATAGGTTTTGTTGGATGGTTTAGCTTCTGCTGTGTGGCTAGAACTAGAGGACTCCCAGCAAGAGGGCTGTTTCAGAAAGAAAAGCTAGGAAGCTCTAAGTTGAAAATCTTTCATGAAGTAGCTGATTTCAAAACTTGAACTCGCATAACCCGGTAACTTGAGAATCAAAAAATCCAACCCAGACTGCCATTAAATACATGTTCCAGAAACCATTGATTTTTTTGCAAGTGCTGATTCTGCAAGCAGTTGTTTCTCATAATCAGATCTAAAAGCCCTTTATCTCCTATCAGCTGATGGCTGTGCTATAACCTTTTGCTCCAGACTTCTGGTAGGAAATTTGTACATATTTCTACAAAGAATGCAACTCTAATGGCCTTAACAGCAGTACTCATGGTGTGTAACCGTGCTGGAAATTAGTTTCTCAGGCACTGATCTTGACAGGTCAGCTGTCACAAATTGATATACATATCTGTTAAATACATCAGTCCTATAAACAACATTCTGTCTGCAAGAAGTGGAAGATAAAATTGGCACAGTTCTTAACAAATGAAGTGTTCCAAAGCACAAGGATAGACAGGGAAAATCCCTTCTGGAAATGGTTTTCCTTATGTTCCATTTATGATTTTTATCGCTATAGTTTGCTTTTAAGAGACTGAAAAGTTTGTACTCTGTAGTACTGTTCTGAAGCAAAATATGCTCCTTCTCCTTGCATTTACCCCTGCTGCACAGAAGAAGAATCTTTCTTTGCTCCTTTTGAAAAAAAAAACCAACAGAATAAATTCATGGGTTTACACTCTCTTGTCTCCAGTATTTTTTGGAACTCTTCGAGGTAGTGCAGCATATGAAACAGAGTATTTCAGAAGTCTGCGGCCCTTATATGAAATCAGATTTTGAAAGGTGCATCTGTAGGAGAAAAAATTGATGTGTCAGTCCACGAGTGATGAAGTAATAACTTGAAATGTGTTACAGTTCCTAAATTTACTGACTATTCAATCATCACCTATAGATTTTGCAAGCTATTTTTGCAAAAATCTTAATCGTATGCCTAGAACAAGCGAAGAAGGTTTAAACAGTAAGCTTTCTTTAGAGATTTGAGACACAATAGATGCTATACACACCTACACTGATCTTTGAAGTCTGTTGAACCATGTTGATTTATGTCAAAGGAAAGATCTGGCCGTTTGGTTTGGCAGTAGCAAGGGCTGAGGAACATCGAGAAATATTTCAGAGCAAGCATCTAAATTCAAATTCAAAAGATTCCATGGCTACAGTTATTTATCTGCCTATGTTGCTGCAGACACTTGATGTGCAGACACTCCTCTGTCACTCCAAACTGTCATCACAGAAGAGTGTTCAATCTGAGAGATTTTAGCTTTCAGGAGTGTCATTAGAAAGCTGAAAATTATTCATAAATTCTCCTCTTCCATCCTCCAGGTCACCTGGATAAAAGGAGGTTTACCTTGTCTTTCCTCTCATGTGTCTCAGCTTTCAAGATTTAGTGACTGTGGAATAATTTTCATCAGTTGTGATAGTTGCTGAATATTCACTGAATTTCTTGTTCTTTTCTAGTTCCCTGTTTATCAGTTTAATGCAACAAACCAGAAATAAAACTATACAGATCTCTTCCATCACATTTTATTTGTTGATTTGATTTGTGAGGCTTTAGGATAAAACTGAAGTCATAGAAATAAATCATGTAAGACATCTAGCCATAGGCATTTTCAGTGAAATAAGTTCTTTCCAAGAAGATTTTGACTTGTTACATGAAAATTAGCTTCTGGCAGGAGGAATCCATATTTCACAGATCTTGGACTGTGTTTAATTTCTACAGGGCATGCCTTCAGCTAACAACACTGCTTCCAAATATGTGAGCATAGTATTGGTGTTTAAGAGTACAGCTAAAAAAAAAAAGAAGAAAAACAGTTTCTACTTGATACTATTTGTGTCTTGTCTGAACAAAATGACACTGTGGATTCTGTTTGAAGGCAAAAGGAATCTGACTGCTTCTCAGAAGCATATTTGGTTTGAAAAATCCGAAGGTCACTAGAAATTGACTTTTCTATTGAACCTGTTCTGTTGAATTGGATTGTATTTCTCTTCAGAAAATGCAGTGAAATTATTTTTTAAAATTATATATTTAATTGAAAAATAAAATATTTAGATGTAATGTTCCAGGGAGATATCCTGAGAACATGCATGTGGTACATCTGGTAGATATGAGATACTTGTTCATCAGGAGCCTGGGAGCTCAAGAAGCTGTAATTGTTTTAGAGATCAGGTAGAAGGGCAAGGACAGAGAAAACAGGACTTAAGACAGGAGCTGAAGAAAAAGCGAGTTGAGACAGTTTGACACCATAGAACCTGTGGCAAGAATTTATGACTGTAGGTGAGCTAAAACACTGTGGGAAAAAAAGGTTGGTCTTTGATAAGCATAGGGTATTTGAAAATAGGGATCTGAGCAGAGAGGGAAATCTGGGATACTGCAACCACAGGTTATCCTGAGGACTCAGGCAATATAAACTTACTAAGGAGAAATGCCATGTCAGAGTGCAATGATAGATACTACAGATAATAGAGCATTTATATTGCACACATCAATAAACATACATTCAGACAATGTGTGTGTTTATGTCTGTCCTCTGAATCACACTCATTCTGATTTTACATTAAAGAAAGCCACACACCTCTCAACCTCCCTCTGTCAGTTCTGGATTTGGTCAAGGTGCTGTTAAACATTTTGTGAATGCTGAAAGAGTCCTGCCTGGCAGTGCTTCAGACTGGGTGCTTTCTGTTCCAGCTGGCGACGTGGGACTCCGAGAAAGGACTGAACGGCAGCCTCCAGGAGCGACGGCTGGGCAACGACTTACAGGGAGTGACACTCAAAGTGGTGACTGTCTTGGTATGATCCCTTCTGAGTTCAGGAAACTAAATGCTCAAAATAAAAAGGATCTGACTGAATATTTTGGGCACTTCCTGCAGTGTTTTCCCCTATCGTTTTCAGTTTCGTATTTTTGGATGATCAGTTACATAAGCAAGGAAGATAGATGATGGCCCTTTATTATTTTATGTGAAGCTGTACACTGTCAGTGATACAGAGCATTTGTTTGTTTGCTTATGCTGTTTTTCTGCATTGTAATTCCTGCCAGGCATAGAACCAGGGTAAGGGCCTGAGCGCACAGGGGTGCATTCCAGATACCACTCTCCAGCTTGGATTGGCAGATTTCAGCATTTCATGGATTTTAAGATCAGATGGGCCAATTATGATAATCTTATCTTGGCTCTTGTACACTGCAGGCTGTAAAATTTAATCAAGTGTTTCCTGCATCAAGCTCATAAATTCCCATTGAGATAAACTATGTCTTTTAGAAAGGTGTCATCTTTCCGAAAAAATCATTATGCTTTTGGGACTACTGTCTGTTAAACTCTGGAGTGGTAAAGAGCTGCTGTCAGCCAAGTGCTACATTAGGGGCAAATTAGGGTTTGAATGCATTCCTGGCTAAGATATTGTAGTGTACAGATTGCAGAATATGATGTCTTTTTTTTGTTTGTTTTCAATTCTCTTCTTCTGAATCATCGTGCAAATAGGCAGTACCTAAGAGTACATATGTACATGAAGGCACTCCTTCCAGCCCCCAGTTTTCTTTCCTCATTTTGTGCTGTAGCTGGTGTGAGAGGTGAGCAGATCCCTTCTGTGACAGTACCAGGCTACCAAGGTAGCCAACATCCCTGGGATCTGCAGGAGAGGAGGACACCTATCCCCAGCAGAAACCATGGCACAAAATGCTGTGTTTCCTTGGTCCCAAAACAGACTTCGGAAATTAAAATAGTCCAGAAACCAGTACCCATGAAGATTGTTCTTTGAATTCTCAAAATTTTAAGTGTTCTCAAAATTGCAGGGGTTTTACCTTGTGTTTTAATATGTGTCCTGGATAAAAGATGAGGCCTTGTATGTGGAAAGTGGCTTTCTAAAACTGGGGTTGAATTTCTTCTGGAGTCTCTGCTTCTTCTCAAGAACTGTGGAAAAACCAAGGCTATGGATAGAACTCAAATGCTGAGGCAGTGGTGTTTGGTTGGGAGGCTTCACAGTATCCCTTGTGACCTACCATTTTTGCCTCAAAAGGTTACAGGTGTCTCAAAATCTGTGCCAAACTGTCCAGAATTAATTCAGAAAACACCCTTTTGCTCAGAGAAGCAAACTAAAAATGTTATTTCAAGTGTCAGTTAAGATACTGTTTTGTTCTCAGGAAGAACCTTTTGTAATGGTGGCAGAGAACATCCTTGGGCAGCCAAAACGATATAAAGGATTTTCCATTGATGTCCTGGATGCACTGGCCAAGAATCTGGGCTTCAAGTATGACATATATCAAGCTCCTGATGGCAAATATGGACACCAGCTCCAAAACAGCTCTTGGAATGGCATGATTGGAGAACTCATTAACAAGGTACACAGAGAAGAAGCTGCATTAAAAAAGTTACAGGAGAATGAATTAGAATGAAGGCACCAGTGCAGAATGCTTCTGAGCTATGGGTGGTTTGAGTGTAATATAAACTGTAATTTAAGACTCTGTATGTAGGATAGGAACTAGAGAGTCTCTTGTTTTATTTGCTTGCAGTAAATCTATGTGTTTACATTGCTGTAAGAACAGAGGTCATGTCTGTGTATGTGAGGGAATGATTGTAGAAAATAGAGGAAGAAATAAGGTATTCTCCTTAAAATATTAACTACTAGGGATTTATTTTTTATCATTTTGTCTTTGAAAGTTGTTTGTAGATGGAACTTAATTTCTGTCATTCTGTGACAACATGTTTGATAAAGACCAATGAGTAATGACAATGAGTTTGACTCCCAAACAGGAAAAGTAGCCCCAGTAATAGGGGATCAGAATTTAAACTGGTCTCAAGATCATTCATTCATTTAAAACTGAGAAGATCAAATTTCTTAATTGCATTAGTGCAAATCCAGGAGTAAGTTAATTGAACTCCATTTAAGTAAATGGGTAGAGTTTGTAGGTTGGAATCTCCCAGAGAATGAAATGAGTGTATTTTGTTCATGTTCTTGCAACCTCACGTGGGAGAAGCATTAATCAAGAAGAAGAATCAAAGGATTTAATATTCCATATTGCTGCTTTTTGTGGAAAAGGTTACTCTTTTTCAGTGGTGAAAGTGAAAGCTTTCTCATTATCCTGTAAATAGGTAGCTCAGTATCTGTAAGGAGACGTTTAGGAAGAAATAGAAGCAATTAAAGCTATTGCAAACATGTGCGTGATAATAGGATGTTCTTGGTTGGTGCCAGGGAGCATAAAGAATTTTTAACTTATTTTTCATTGACATAAACTGTTTGAATTCAATAGATTTAAAAATAACGTAAGAACTTCTGTTAAATTTCTTTGGAAATTGCTTTCTTTGAAGCAATAAAATATCTATTATGCTATTTTTAAATGGTATTTCTGCTACCATTTGTTCCACAGACTCTGAAGGGTTTCAAAGCAAACCTCCCTCATCTAATATTTGCTTTACATTCCCAACACAATTAGAGATAGGAAACTGAATGTATATTCTGTTGTTTTTTTTTTAAGAGACCTCTTTTTATTAAGACAGAAAATATTGAAAATCTAATTGAAGCTCTTCAAAAGCTTTGGGAATCTTATTTATTAACTCCTATCTTACCCTTCATCAAGTGTGCATACTTTTTAAGGATTACCTACATGCAAAACCTGCTTGTTTTAAATATTGAAGTCAAAGCAGTTTCAGGAACAAAGTTGCCTTTGTGCATTCTTCTGTTACGAGCTTTTTTCATCACTTTATTCATTTTAAAAAACAAACAAAATCTTCTCCCCAGTTGTCCTATGAACTCTCTTCATGAATATGGAAAGTTTGCATTTCTACAGGGAGGAAAACAAACATTAGCTCCCTGCTATCAAATACACAAGCTAAATAAATGTTGTTTCTTTATTGCTTACAGTGCTCTGGGTTAATATGGTTTTGAGTTTTAGGCCTCTTTTGCAAAACAAGTGAAGGATAAAGGTTAAATAAGTTACCCTTCTTCTAGAGAGGAGTCAGGGTCATGCTTTCTGTTCAAGAGTACCTTGGCAGGTTATGTTTTGTTACTCTTTGGGCCAGTGGAATTAACTAATATTTAGATGGTGAAAGTGACTGGTTTTATTTTTAGAGAATTTATATAATGCATCTAAATGTTTTAAGTCATAGAGGGAAAGGCATGGAGTCATTTGGTTCTTAAAAAGCTTCTCCTTGAGGCTCGTGCTGGCCGATCTCCTGGTGGCAGGGAGCGATGTGACGTGCTGCATTTGTCTTGCAGAGAGCAGACCTGGCCATCTCAGCCATCACTATAACACCCGAGCGGGAGAGCGTGGTGGACTTCAGCAAGCGCTACATGGACTATTCCGTGGGGATCTTGATCAAGAAGCCCGAGGAGAAGATCAACATCTTCTCTCTCTTCGCTCCCTTCGACTTCGCGGTGTGGGCCTGCATCGCGGCGGCCATCCCGATCGTGGGCGTGCTGATCTTCGTGCTGAACCGCATCCAGGCGGTGCGGGCGCAGAGCGCGGCACAGCCCAGCCCCTCCGTGTCCTCCACTCTGCACAGCGCCATCTGGGTCGTGTACGGAGCCTTCGTGCAGCAAGGTACTGACCCCAGCAGCACAGCTCAGGCCTGCCCACAACGGGCTAAAGGTGCAGCACAAAGCCTGCATGGGCAAGTAGTATGTTTTATTAGCCCAGCTGAGCAAAAGCGGGAAAGGTAGGCAAGTTCGGGGGCTTTTTTTTTATGCCTTTTCTGTCCATCAGTAAGTCTGGAAAAAGCACTAGCAGGCTTTTCCTCCTTGGGAAAATTGTTACACTCGCAATAAACTACAGAGCTGGCTGGCACAGAGTTGCAACATTTCTCCAGTGCTGAAACTAGCACCTTTTTAATTGTTTAATGTAAAAATAGAAATGTACATGTTTTTGAACTCATGTGAGATAGTTTTTCTCTTGGTTGTTTGAACTGAGTATGTAACTAACTTTACACTCAGGAATCTCTAGGCATAGGTTGAATCCTATTGAATTCAGTATGACTGCTACCATTAACTAATTCATTTTTGTAGCTAATTGTTTACAAAATCTGCCCACACAGGTTTTGTGCCATATCTAGAATGTTAGTTGAATTCTTGCAAGGCAGGTTTTATTGAATGTTGACATAAAGGTAAAGTTCTTAACTTTTTTCTATATTTTTTTCATTGTGATTGCAAGCTTCTAAAGCTTCAGCTGGAAAATCCATCCTATTGCTATGCAACTTGGTCCCTTATCTCATTAAGATGGCAGCCTTGATGAGTTTAAGTGCAGTAAAATATAATCAGCACAAACATATGCTGAAGTAAGTAGAACCAGCTCTGTGGTAAGGTTTAGTCTCCAATGATGCTCAAGCATAACTGTGCTTGAAGACTGCTGGAAAGAAATCTTCACATGATTTGAAATCTTGTAAAAGGTAACAAGTAATGACACTAATGCTTCAGTCTTTGCAGATTTAAATACAGCAAAGATAGCACAAAAACCATTAGGCAGTTGTGATGGGCTTTTTTTCCAATCATGAAAGGGTAATTGAAAACAGAATATTACTATATTCTGAACACTGTAATGATTTAATTCCTGCATATTAGTTGTGCTTCACCATTCAACTTTATTTAAAACATTTTTCATGTTCTTTAGATTTGATTCTCAATAATTCTCAAGGGAAATATTTTGAAAGATGATTTTCTAGAGCACTGTCTAGGGCAAGAGGTAGACTGGAGAAGATACTTGTGAATTATCAGCCTTAACAGAAGCAGTGGTTTTCCCAGAGTGAAAGGGCAGACTGGAGGGGAAGCAGAGAGGAACTCAACAAAGTTTAATATACCAGGGCACACAGAAGGATTGCAAATGGAAGCTGCTGAGAGACCCTCCATTTCTCTGTTTACTTGTAGGGGGCGAGTCCACTGTCAATTCTGTGGCGATGCGCATTGTAATGGGAAGCTGGTGGCTCTTCACCCTCATTGTGTGTTCTTCCTACACAGCGAATTTAGCAGCATTTCTCACAGTATCAAGGATGGATAATCCCATAAGGTAAGAGCCTCTTCTTAACATGAAGCTGGAAACTTGGATTTCACAGGAAGGTATTATCCATTTCAGCGCTCATTCTTGCAAGACGGAGATAACTCTCTAATAAAATACTCTGCTTATTTGCAGTGGCTGTTTTTCTCTCCTCTCCCCCTCTTCACCTTCACTCCAACAGCTCTCAAGCAGTTCTGATGGAGGGGACAATGGCACTTTAGTTCTGTATTTTTCCAGAAGAGAGATCTTTCATGTCTTGCTGATTGTTTGCTTGCAATGCGTGTGTGTGTGTGTGCGTGTGTGTAAAACTTGGGGTTTTTTTCTGCAAATTTAAAGGCTAAAGCTTTTAATTTTTTTCTCACAAAATGTGGACAAAATTTCCACCTTCATGCTGGTGTGGAGTACTGTGAGGGAACTGAAATTTCACACTCAGTGCTGACAAGGTTAGGTCCTGATATCTCATGTTTGATGTGGTAGTGATGGAGTGGAGCAGTAGTAGTGCAGCACAGGCTCTTCTAGAAAGTGCCCGGCCAAGGATTTCAGGTGTGAGAGGGTGGCACAGTTAAGCTGCTGCTCTCCTTTGGGATTCCATTGGGAAGACTGGCACTGAATGTTTGTGTTCACTTCTTGAAACAGAAGAATTGTCACTGAGGTGAGGCTGGCACTTAAAAAAAACAGTTTTACCTTCTTGGTGGTTTCTGCACAGAAGGGCATAAGTCTATTTTATCTACATATGAGTTCAAAAGAATTTCCAATTTTTAGCTTGGCAATGTGTACTTGTAGATAATGTAATGTTTTGTGTGGATATATCATCCTCATCAAACCAGGCCAAAACCTTAACAGGCTTTTGTTGTAAATTCACTTTCTGTTAGTTTGGCCGTAATAAATGGGTCTTAACACAAATAAGTACTCCAAGTAATTTCTGGAAATAACATGAGAAACTATGTATGAGAAAACTATCCATGTATGATGCCTGGATGTACTGGGAATAAGGTTAAGCTCACTTGAAAAGTAAGACACAAATAGCTATCCAGAAAGCTTGACTAATGATATTCTTAAAAATTTCTGAAGGTTCTGTTTCTTTCACTGTGGAAGAAATTTTCTGTTTGGTCTAATCAGCACTTTCCAAAACTCAGCAAAGTTCAGAGGAGGACAAAAGTAGGGGTGTAATTACATGAGGAATCTCCAAAAAAAAAAGAGATTTAAGAGAAGAACTATGGATTTTTAGAGGAGGCCTTTGAGTATGAGCTGTTACAACATTTACAAGGAATTTTAAATCCCCTTCTTATTAAAATGGAAGGACATTGCTAAGAATCTTAAAGAGGAGAAAAGTTATTTGGATAAAGAAACTGTTCAGCATTGTTTCACAAGTATAGAACTCAGGCACCCTTGTACTGCTAGAGATGGCAGCTGGAGAACAGTCATTAAATGCCTTTCCATACCTAATGGTAGCTGCCACTTCCCAGGGTCCTTTATCCCATCCCCTTATACAAGTTGAGGATGTGGAAGTAAGAAAACATCAGCAGCGTAATTCAGGTGCCAGAATGTAAACGCCAAAAGAAATTTAAGTTGCCAGAAGTTTCACTGCTATGTTCCACTACTTGGCTGTAGGGGCAGGGATCTCTAGTGGGTGTTGTCAGCCACAATGTGGATAGTTCATACTGCCTGAGATGTTAAAAGTGGTCCTGGATGCTGTGGCTTAGGGGCTCCCAAGTCATTCCTGAAGAGCCTTGGTGAGAGAAGGTGGGGTAAAGAAATAATTTCTCTGGTAACTTTTGTTGAGCCTTCATCCATCTCTGAGCTGTGATTTTCATATCCCCACTCTTTAGGCAAAACAGCTTATAAAATAATTTGTCAGATTTAGAACAGGTATTTTTTTTTGTGAGAAAGTAAATTACTGCCTTTCATGAATTAATTGTGGCCTTGTGCCTTGGCTCCCCATTCTAACTGGCTTCACATCATATGATGTGCAGTGAATGTTTTTGCCTAACTCTGCCACTCAGCTTGCCTGCATTCTGTCTTTCATGGACCCAGAAAGGAATACTTACGTGAAATCAATTTTTCCCACCCAAGGAGCCACAATGAGCTAGAGCCGAATATTTGCTCACCAGCTGAGAACTACCAAATCCATCTGTGTACACTTGCATTGTTAAGAGAAAACAACCCCCATCCTTTCAGTAAATGTCTGCTGTTATCTCTCCCTCCATAGAGAAGTCCTCTGGTGTTCAGTGCTGCTGCCTCCAAATTGCCAGCAGGAGAGAAATAAGTATTATGATGCTGCAGTAGCTGCAGAATAGTTAAGATTTTCATTACAAGACTGATTTTCTTCCCAAGCCCTCTCTAAAATGCCTAATAGAAATTGTTTCAGTATCAAATTTGGCATGTGTGGTCTGTGACTAGTGAAATAGAAGCATGTTTGATTGAATAACCAAGTGTCAATCAACCCAGTGATCACTGCCTCCACAATTTCACTGCAAAACAAATGTGTCATAGAAATCATAAACAATATTTAGTGGAAGGGGCTTGGTGAGACGTTCACTGAAGCAAAGTTGAACTGTTGGAAGGCAGGTTTTTAGAATTATCGTGTCAGATGAAAGCCTGCTCATAAGGGAATACTTTATTTTGTTTTTTAAGTCTGACATTGGCAAGTCTCACAAGGCTATTCCACCCTGCTGTGAGTTTCAGAGGCTTCCTGTGGCTCATAGAAAGGTGAAATACTCAGTGTAGGAGGAATGGCAGAAAGCAGCTTTGATCTGCCACCTATATTTGTTTCCTGACAGTTACTTTGTAAATCTCAAACAGGATTTTTTGTCCAGGTGCCTAGATCCCAAGTAAGAGATGTGCTTAACTTGGGAAAAAACCTGTTCTTCTCCTTGGATTTTCCCAAAACATCAAGGGCTTCATGTCAAGTGTGCTAACAAGAAGAGGCATTGGTTTTCTGTTCTGGCATGACAGCACGTGCTTCCTTGCTCCTCATGTGCCCATCATTCATTCTGGTGTCATGTGGTGGTGGGGCGGGTCCAAACGTGGAGTTTGAGGCACACATGAAAACCTCTATCCCCTCAGGAGATCAAAGCTGACAGGAAATATGGTGTACCTTCTTTGGCTGCCCTCAGTTTTTCAGTTGCTAGTGGTTGGTGCTTCTGCTCCCCATTGATCTTTTAATGTTGCTTCTTAATCCCTTTGTCAAAATTACCTCCTGCACTTCTCATCTTCTTTGTGCCCCACCTCCCAACCAGGGAACAAAGGCAATGTCGTGGTTATGTCAGGATTTCTGCGTTTGTGGAGCTCCATAGGCAGGGCAGTGACGCATCAAGCAGATTTTCTGACCCCTTATGGGCAGAGGAGAGAGACGTGATCCAGTTCAGTACAAAAAAGGGAAGGCAACTACTGGTGGCAACTGCTTTGGAGCTCAGGTTGGGAAGCTGTGATCCATGTTCTAACTTGCTAAATAATTCTCAATTTTTGTTTTTAATAAGAAGTCTAGGTAATGTTTAGAGCTAATCTTTGACAAACTTGTTTAAACCCAAATGATTTGCATTTGCTATTCTAATATTTGCCTTCAGTACTGTGGGCAGCTGAGGAGTCTTCTAATGGGTCAGTCTACCAAGTAAGGCAGAATTATTACATGTAAGTTTGTTCTATCTTTTGTCTTATTACATTTTCAAACAGCTCTTGGATCTGCTGTCTGACCTTCCATTTGTAATTATGAGTTTAATTAGCAGTGACTTACATTCCAGCTTCATTTCTTGTTAACAAGCAGACTACATGCAGTTCAGTAGCTGCACAGATATTCTGAAACTCAGGTTTAGGAGAGCTTGTCTGACAAGAGGCTAAGAATAATGCAAGAAAAATAGGACATGAAAAAGGTATTCTATTTTCAAATTCAAAAGAGTTTAAATTTTTTATCAAATTGATTCTTAAATTTGCACATGCTATGGATGCCTTGAGAGGCATCTGTATTATATGCATTCATGGACAAATGCTTAATTTACCTGCTTTAGGATCACAGCTGTTGTTTCATGATTCAGGAATTCCTTATTTGTATTTTAATCCCCCAATTTCTTGCATTTTGGTGACAGCTGAAGATTTAGAGCAGCTTAGTTGGGGTGATAGGCCAGCACTTAGAAGACTTGAGTGCAAATTCTTTTTCTACCACAAGCTTTGTTTGATCTTGACATGCTTAGCCTCCTCTCTGTCTTGGTTCTCTTTCTGTATAACACAGTAATAATATTTTCTTATATAGCGTATTGTCAGTTTAGCTGTTTTAAAGATGATGACCATAAATGACCATATTATAGTAGCACTGCAGGTATCAGAAAATGATGTATTTTCTGGGTTGCATACAAAACAGAAGCAATCTCAAAATATTTTAAAATAAAATGAGAAAAGTACTTGGAACATGCTAGCCAGAGGGAAATGAACAAACATTTGATCCACTGTAGTTAAGTGGATTTGGTAGGGTTGGTGGCAAGAACCTCACCAGAATCCTTCTGTATTCACAGCAATTTTGTCTTCAAATTCCTCATGTTTGAAAACAGCCTTTCTCTTGTTAATATCAGATGTGTCTTTTTAAATATTTCATTGGATTTTCTTTTGTTATGTTTAATTTGTACTGTGTTTTGAAATGTCTGTGCAGCACCTCAGGCATGTTGGCAAGAGGCATGTATGAATGAGCATGATAAAAAATAATTATTGTGATTATCATTAAAGGCCTGTGAGCGAAAGCTTCAATCACTAAATAACTAGATTAAGTCCCTTCATAAAAACAAAGGCTAAAAAAGAGTATAAGAAAGATGCAAGAACTCAAAACTTTGTTTTCCTTTCCAGAACATTCTCTCTCTGGAGCACAGGGGTGAAATTTCCTGGGAAAGGCTCCATGCAGCAGGGCAGCAGTGCTCAGGGGCAGAGCTTGCCAGCATTTGCCTTCAGGCTCTGCTCAGGACAAGGCACTGGGCTGCTGCCAGTGCTCCAACTCCCATTGTTGGTCTTTTCATTTCACTCCTATTGATGGTGCTGCCCAGTGGGTGCTGCCTGGAAAGCCACAGAGTCTGGAGCCTTTTGAAAAGCTTTCTGAATGTTGGCATATGCTGTTCATGCACAGTTTAAAATGGATCCTAATTACTCCTCTAATTGAACAAGCAGGCAAGCATCTAAGTGCAAATATTTCCCAGGGACATTTTTCTGAGAAAAATGAGAATGCACAGCTGAAAATCAAGCTTGCGTTCCATCTCTCCAGTTGCCATTAAAAAATGTGGCTTAGATTGGAGATCAATGGCAAACCAAGAGATTTGTGATTCCACACCTCTCCAGCTTGACTTTTGAGAGACCTATATCGTAGCATCTCTTCATTTGTTCTGGTTACTGAGAAGTTCTGTGACTGAGGTGGGTTGAAGCATTAAAATTCAGATGCATGCACAGTTTAGAGAAGAAAATGGTTTAGATATAACATTAGCAAAATCTACCATCTGTGCAGGTAATAAAATCTTTATTATTTTTTTCTTTTGCTTTGAAATGATGAAAATCTAGCAAGAGTAGCAGCCCTGAGGACAGCTCATCAAAATGTACAAGGATTGGTTTAAATCTGGTGTTTGATAGGCAGACTCTCCTCAGCTCAGATGGAGTCACCTTTTGGGTCAGATTGTCTCGTATTAATATAGGTTATTCCCTGGCTGGCCACAGAGTAGCTGTTTGCTTTCTGCATGCATTCAATCCCACTGGCCCCTGACTTACACCTTCCTTGTTGTAGGATGAGGTTTCTTTTTATTACATGGATAGCACCTATGCCTTATTTTGTCAGGTTGTATTTTCTATTTGACTCCTAAGGGATAAACAATACATAACACAGTAATAGAAGATTTTTGCTCAATAGGGTACTTAGATTTCGATTACTTTTTCTCTAAAGAAGCTGATTTAATGTCTTATATGAACTGATAATGCCGTCTAATACAGCAGGATATTAAAAAAACAAAATAATTATTACTATAGCAAATCAAGCAGAAAGGGCCTTAAAGCTTCAGACATCTTCTAACAGCTCAATCCATCATCTCTAAAGACAAAAACAGGAAGAAAAACTCCATAGAGAATTCTCTTTTGGAAATAATTCTGTGTTTGAACCATTAAAGAGGTTGGCCAGTGGGGGTTTTTCTTTCACATTTTCAGGCAGATACCTTAATGACATTGTGAAGTAAAGCAGCTGCCTGCAAATGAAACCAAACCAAAACCCCTGTAAAATAACGTGCATTTTATATAATTTATCTGTACTGGTCAGAGCCATTAGTGTAACAGTGTGCCCTATTATTAAAGTCATGCAGGTTCTGTTACAGGGTAATATAGTGACTATTACTGCGTAGGTTTCCAGATTGCCAGAAGGTGTCTGAGAGCAGTCCTGAAGCCAGAACAAATAAATTGTATTCACAAAACTACCAATAGTTAGTAAACACTTAATCACAGTAAGTTTATTCCTGCAAAACCATAAGATGAAATTGAAAATCACTGTTCTCACTTATAAGGAGAAGTTATACCTGGTTTTTAATTAATGTCACTTCAGACAGGGTGTATATAGGCTTCCAACTCTGCTAATCTCTTGAAATATTTTGGGAACTGCTTCATTTGTTCATGTAAAAAAACTGTCTTCTCACCTTGCACAATTCCTCACCAACATTCCCACATGAACAGTGGTTCTGTCATGTTTGTGCCATGATTGTTCTGTGTTAGATTTTCTCACCCACCTAACAGCAAAGGTAATTTTCCCATCTTCTGCTCTGGACACTGGAACTTCAGTCAAGGGATGACACAAATCACTTTCTGCAGTGACAAATCATGCAAACTAAATTTATTGGTGTTGTGAGGAGGATTTATGTTTGCTTCTTGATTCTTTTTATCTTGTGCATTTGCACAATTCCCATACATTTATAGTATATATGGTTAGCTAGTCCAATGGCTGCACTACTCTTTAAAATTTAAAGAGAATGACTTTTGCTTTCTGGGTCCTGAAAGAGCTCTTGCAGAAGATCTTGCAGCTTCTTATAATTTCTTTAATAGTTCCTCATGTTAAGATAGTTTGCATCTGTGTCTTTGATATGGTATCTTTAAGGAATTGCCAACCTTTCTGTATCCTTTATCCTTTAAAGGAACACCCCAAGAGATTTTCTTCTCTAGTTCTTGACATTCGTTGAGTCTGGTCTTTTGAAATGTAGTATTTTTATGTTGTTAATCTTGTTTGGGTTTTTCTTCTGCCTCGGGATATTAAACTCTGACATCTTGCAAACACTTTTAATCTGGATACTTTTCTCTTTGACATTTCCATTTAAATCTATCAGATTGAAAATAGCCACTCCCCTCATAAATGTCTCCATGATAGAAGAGCATTCATTCTCACACCAGACACTCTTAACACCTTAACTGATATATAGGATGATATTTCATCTGCTGAAAAAAAAGTTGTTCCAATACATTCTAAAATATTTATCAACCATCTTGCCATGAAATGGAAATCTGTAAACTTGCCATTTAATGAAAGGCTTTAAAAATTGAATATCTTTATAAATAGATTTAGAAACCATTCCTGATGATGTGAAAACAAACCCACAAACCAAACCAAAAAAAAAAAAGCCCAGAAAAACATTTTTAATCAGTGCAGGTTATGGATGTTTAGGGGAGAAAGGAACTTATTTTTCTTGGGAAGTAAAATATTACTGTTAATTACCATGAGTGCTAGCCTCTTGGTTCATACTTTGCAAAATATTTTTTGGAGAGAAAGAAAACTTTTGTGTTGCTAAGAGAAAGGTTGCATGTGTTCTTTCCATTTCCTGGGCTCATCTGCCTTACTGAGCAATGTTCTCTTCTTCTGCACGTGTGCTCCTTTATAATGTAATACAGGAGTGTTTCCAGACTCATCTGGAGATGAGGGAGAGAACAGCGTTGCCTCAGAAAAGCTGTTTTGATACAGCTGACAAAGTTTGTTGCATTACAAGAAATGTAATCACAGGCATTGGAGTTGTTTGCCTTCTAAACCATTAAAACCAGCCTGAGAGAATGTGCCACTGATTTAATTTAATTGATTTATGAATAGTCATGTCTATCTAGAAAAGAATAGAAAACCATCAGTCAGAATGGGGTGGATGTTAAATACTGTGTTTCTTACATATGGCAATAATGCAATTTCCAAGCTCATATTTCAAGGTATATAATTAGGCTACCCAGTAAACTAATTAATCTCAATATAATGAGCAGCCAGTTGTTTTTGATGTGTTTTTTGGTGCTTTCTAGTACGAGGTTCAGTATTCAGAGAGACTGGTGTTCAGGGTGAGGAGAAGGAGAGGACAAAGGGTAAGGTCTCTCCTCCTGGTTGCCTTCCTGTACATCAGGATGAGATGGGAAATGCACCATACACTGTGTGCTCAGTCTGGGTCCTCTGAGAACCAGGCATGTGGGCCTCCAGACTTTAAAATATGCATTTGTAGTGCACGCACTTTAGACATCAGTAATAACTGATGAATGCTATCTGTGCTTTCAGTATTAATGAAGAGCCCTATATTTTGATTTCCCAGGAGTATGTAGCACATGCACTAGCAATCAAGGTGCCTCTTCAGAGTCCCTCTGTTTTCCTCTCTTCTTTCTGTCAACAGTGATAGCTTCTGCTTTGCTCCCTGTGGTAAGGGGAGGGTGTGAAGCTGTTTTCCAGCATCACACTGTACCTTTGACAGATCTGAATTCATCCATCCCCTCCACCCCAGCTGTGAGACTGCTGACATGCAGGACTCCTGATAAATCAAAACTTAATAAAGAGTTGTGTAGGACCTTGCTCCACACTGGGATTTCATGGACTTTAATGATATCCTAACAGTCATGGTGTAAAGTACCACTAATCCCCATTAAAGGCTTTATAAGCCAGCACCAAGAAACCAAGCTTATCTGTTGCCCACTCTATTTAATTAAAAAGCTACTCATTGTCATCCAAGCACAAAACAGAACGGCGGCATTATCAGTACTTAGAACAGCAGTGGAAAAGGAAGAAAGCAATTTCTTCCCTCTCGATCTTAATCATTAATCTTCATTAGGATTTTTAGCTCTGAATGTGAGCTGTAGAAGACATCAGCGTAGCAAACAGTCTAAAGTGCATCTGCATATGTAATAGGTAGTTTGTTATTTTCATTATAGGTAAAAGCATGTGTCAGTTGCCAGATGTGTTTGATTCAGACAATGTGATTTTCATGCCAACTTTATGATATGTTTGATTTAGGTGAAGTGACTAAAACCTGCTGTTGGGACCAAGGTACTGTTAAACACCAGCTGCGTTTTTTCTTTTAATTAATAATTTAAGGAGTAGAATACCTTGCTTTAATTAACATGTTAACCCTTCAAGCTACTCAGAGAAAGGCCACAATGGAAAGTGGTTTAAAAGTAAAGCAAGAAAATATTCAAAGGAAATCCAAACGGGAGTATTTTTTCCTCCAAACATGCTCTTGAGATTTTTTCACCTTTTCTTTGCATTGTAATTTCGTTCTGACTGTTGAATGGAATATGGAGTATGGATAAAGGATCCAAGATTACCCAGATTTTTTAGCAGGACTGATTATTCTGGATTTGCAGGATGAACAGCAACTGCTCATGGCTGCTCTGAATCCCTTTTCAGACTTTTAACTGAATCTGCCAATGTTGTGCAGATGTGCTGTTGTGCCAAATCTTTCCTTGATCTGTTCTGAAAATCTGCCCAGTCATGTAGCAGTTTAAGTGTGGATCTGAGCATACAAATTAAAGATTTGAAATCCTGGGCCTGCAGCTTAAAAGAAACTCTAATGTGTCATGAGTGTTTCTATGTCAGTCTGATACTTTTCATTGTTAAATTGCAAACATGGTGGGCCAACTGGGTAATATCTCAAGGTTATTAAGTTTTTAAAAATATAGAAAAATGGCATGGTGAAGAAGGGTTCTGTTAACAGCCCTTGTAAATATAAAGGAAAGAATGCCCTCTGACTTCACTCCCTTAGTTAGACATCAGATGAATTCATATGCAATCATAAATGCTCAGCTGTGAGAGAAACTGGGATCACAAACTATGGGGCCCCAGTAGATCCAGCTTTGAGATGCAAATGCTCAGAAAATAATTTCCATTCCTATCACTATTAATGGAATAGTTTATTACACAATTGTTTTTTGAAAACATTTCAAGCAAAACAATGATAACTTCTTCTGTAAGGACCATCACGGTTTCTTTACAATGTCACAAAACATAGGACATCCAGAAAGAAAAAATAAATTACAAATAAGTTAATGAAAAAAATTCAGCAATCTAAGTGACTTATGCTTTTACTGCCTGGAGGAGGTTTGGAGAGGAGAAGGGTTGGAAGTATAGTTAGAAACACTGGACTGGCAATTAGGAGATGTTTAGCTTATTTCTAACTGCTTAACAGATTTCTTTATGTGCAGTGCTGGAGCAGAGCCAGCGTCAGCTCTAGGCAAAATGAACTTCTAGGATCCAGTGACAAGTCAAGTCACACGCACACAGATCACTGCAGATGATTGGAGTTTTTGAGGTGGTCCTGAGGGCATATTTTAGAAATAGCAATGGATAGGAATACCCAGAGGTTTAATTTTGTTTACAGAAGAACCTGTTTTACTGATTAGGATGAGAATCCAGTTTGATTTTTGGATCCAAATTTGAGTCTCGTAGCCAGAAATAAGTCCTTTTATGAAAATGGGCATATTTCGTAAATAAACTACTGGAAGACACTAAGACCTTTTGAGAGTAATGGAACACAGCCTACTTGTAGGGGTTTTGTCCTATATCCTCCACACTTTGACTTCAGCAAAAATGCTGCAGATTGTTCTGAGATCAGTAAAGCAAAAGTGGAATTTCAGGTGCTGGTACTGGAATGTATTTCTGCTGCATCTCATTCTCTTAGAAAGTACACAAAGTCTCCAAATGTTTTGCCAATACAATGTGTGTAGCTAGTAATTAATTACTACTAAAATCATAAACATGACAGTGTATCATTTATTAATGGCTTTACTATCTTTGCATTTCAATGAGTTTATATTCTGTTTGTTCCCTTCTTTTAAAACTTAGTCATGCAGTAGCTGCAGGAACAGAGCCCCAGTGAAAACACTCAGTCTGCAGGGAAGCCTGTGCTATATGAGGAGTTAAGAAAACTGTTTAGTTGAGTTTACTTGCCTTTCCCTTTGCATGTAGGAACAGAGGCTACTGGAAGTTGTTTGAAAGAAATTAAATCAGTTTGGAGGTTGTATGAGTTCAGTGCTTCTAGTGCTTTGGGTATGTATTATTTGGCAATTTTATTTTTCATTTTTCTTACTGTTTGTATTTTTGTCTCCAATCCTGGGAACCTTGAGCATGTGCTTTTGTGTGCATGACTGGTTTCACTGATCTCAGCAGCACTGCTCTATATATTGAGTCTGCTAGGTAGCCTACAAAAGAAGTTTCTTTGGGGGCAGTAGAAGAGGGAGGGTCCTGATGCTGCACTGGGTGGGTGACAGAACTGTTGCCATCCCACATGGCATGCAGGATGTGTAGCAAACCCCTTCCTCCTGGGGCAGAAGTGAAGTTGGCTTTAGCATCCTCTCCCTAGAACCGAATATTACATTTTACTTTTGGTTGCACCTAATTTAGGGCAGTGAGTCCCAATCCAATCAGTGTCTCAGAGATGCCACCACATGGGCAGCAGTGACCATTATAATCATGAAAAAAGCTGCTGCAGTGCCATTACCTGCTGAGGAGTTCAATCACTATTTGTTTTAACTATAGGAAGAATAGGTTGTTGACATGGCAACGTGTTCTGTGACACGTGTCGATCGGTTTTGGCACTGGAGGAAAGTCCCTGCTTCTTTGAAATCCTGTGTAGCAGCTGTTCCTGCCCCACCGGTGAGGACAAGAGCAGGCACAGCCCTGACCGTCTGCACTGTTTGTCTCCTGCTGTGGTTGGGAAAGGTTCAGTCCTGGTGTGAAGGGCTGCAGCTCCACTGATTCAGTGTAGTTTAATCTGTCAATACTGACGGCTCCCCTTGTAGAAACTCCCATAAGGCTTTTTCTGTTAAGGCTTTTGTTTAAAGTGGATGGTATTTTTCCTGGAGATCAGATAAAATGAGTTTTATGTGAATTATAAAGCAGTATATATTTGCTGGTGAAGTATCCTAAGCCTGCAAGTACTGCTGCTGATCTCTACTTGACTACCTCTGTCGCTAAAATTAAAATTTTCTTAGAGTATTTGATGAAGAAACCTGTTGCTCTGCACATCACTGCGCTGAGACAGAATTAAAAGCATTTAAAAGTGACTTGCAGTGAAATGGAGCAATGCAGAATTTGATCACGTCACTATAGAGAAGTAGACAATTTAAGGATTGGTTTAAGAACTCAGTTTAATTATTCATAATTTCAAAGAAAATCCGAGATGCCTGAATTAAAATGATAGACCCAGTTTTTTGAAGTCTAAGGTTATAAAAAGTGGAGATAAACTTGTTTTCATTTTAATTGTCTGTACTAAGGGTACTGCCATTCTAAGAATACTTTGAACAGTTTTATTGGCCCCACTAAGAATAATCTTTAAAGTGGCCCATCTTTTAGTTTTTGAATGTCCAGTTTAACACACACTAATAACATTCCAATATGTACCTGGAACAAACATTGAAAATCTACCAAATTATGTCATAATACTTTTTTTTTTAAGTATATTTAGTTTTTTGACTTGTAGGTGCTAAAGATAGGTCAATTCTAATGTTATCTCATTGTTCAGCCCTTTCTTCTACAGCTGAAGGCTCAAGAAATATCAGTTGCACTAGTGTTTAGAGACACTAACTGCTGTTCTCTTCCATTTTTAAGTGGGCTTGTGCTTATTTAACTTGCATTTAGCCACACAGTGAAACACTTTATGCAAGTCTGTGAGTCAATGAGACTGTCATCCCCTAGTGGTACTTTATATCCATAACAGAGGGAATTTTTTTCTTCAGCTCTTCAATCAGTTAAACTATTCAACTTGAGTAGACGAGCTCTAGAGAATGGTTTTTTGTGGAAGTTTGAATTCACTTTCAGATGTCTGAAGACAAGCTTCACCCTACACACTCATAAATTTTACTTAAAACTGGACTTCCAAAGATTGTTCATTTGTGAACAATGGACTGAGATGCAAATCCTTTGCCTTGCAGATTCATAAATGGATATAAAAATTATTCAGGACTCAGATCAGGACTGAGGTTCTGAATGGTAAGATCTTCTCTTTGACATTATCTGTACCACCACAGTATCACTTCAACCTTGATTCAGCTTTGCAGACTCTTTTCTCTTGGGGGACATCTACAAATGAGAATGTGATCTGGCAATGCTTGCTCGGCTTCCAAGTTCATCTCTGCATGGGTGGATTGATGTGGTCAACAACAACCAACACCATTTTCTTATTGGTCCTCATTGTCACTGCAAATTCTCCCTTGGAGGGAGGAGTTCTCAGCAATTTTAGGTTTCAAAATCCTGCACTTTTCTGCAGTTCACAGTAGGCAGAATTCTCTTTCAACTCATTGCTTTCCACTGGGTATAACTTTATCCAATAAATCTCCTTTCGGATAGGATTTTATGTTCTAGGTTTCAGCTTATAGGTGTTTCTTAAGCTTACAATGGTGGTATAAGCTTGTCAAATCAGTACAGATACTTCTGATTTTACTGTGAAGTTTACTGGGTTTACTGTTTTCCCAGCGCATAAAAAACATATTTCCCTCTTACATAATTGTATGGAGAAAACAGTTCTTTTTAGGAACTGCACTTATATTTAATTCTGCAGATGTAATGAATTTTTAACTTTTGGAGAAAAAAAGTTTAAAAGAAAATAAATTAGCCTCAAGCCATTTAAAGATAGAAATTTAGGACTTGTGCTATACATTTTATGTATGCATTTTTAAGACTTCATTTAGGCAGAGCAGCTTAAAAAGTCTCATCATCTCTGGTACACTTTATCTTCATGGCAGCCATCACCTAGAATATTATGCTGCATTGAGCAAAAATCTCAGGGTCACTAAAAAAAAAAATCCTTTTTTTTTTTTTTTTTGGAAATGACAT